>CM066257.1:3372455-3819955 GCA_033675135.1 Frankliniella intonsa
GCCGGACAGACCCCCCACCCCACCCCTGCGCCCAGCATCGAACCATCAGGCGGGGCGGGGCGCGGCAAACGAGACACAACCTTTCAAAATTAGGCCATACGAAACAGCCCCACTTGGGCCCACACACACACACACATCAGCAGCAGACGTGATCGGAAAGCCCGCCTCTGTGGCTGCGCGCACCGGCCCACGCGTCAAAAGGTCACGTGATCTTTGACGGGGGGCGGTCCGTCAAAGTTGTCGGGAGGACCCGGAAGCTGTGCGCAGTGCAGCGGGGGGCGCTGGCGAAACACGCCCCGGTGCCGTACATGCTATGCATATTCTTGCTGGACGGCCCCCGGGGCTATATGTCCCCACCGCGCCGGCCCCGCCCCGCCCCACCCCGCCCCGCCCCGCCCCGCCCCGCCCGCACGCCCACCGAGCCACGGCGCGCCCGCCCCGCGCCCGCCCGGGCGGCCGCACTGAACCGGTTACATAACCTCCAGATTCACTTTCTACTGAGAATGCGGAGGGTGCTGGGCCCTGGCGGGGCGGGGCGGGGCGGGGCGGGGCGGGGCGGGGCGGGGCGGGGCGGGGCGGGGCGGGGGGCTGCAGCGCGGACAACCTCATCCCGTCGGTATGAGAAATGCCACCGCCTTGCGGGGTGCCCTCTGCGCGCACTGGCCGGCGGCCACAATCGGAGGAAATGTCAACGACAACAAAAATAAATAAATTAAAAAATGTGAAGCAAAATGTCATCTTGACACACAGCGTGGAAGGTAACTAAATGAATACATGAAAAAAATTACTAAAAAGAGAGGTTAAAATGTAAGAAGTTATGAAAGTCAAAAAATTAAATTTCCTTTCCACAAACTTCCAAAATTCAGAAAATAAAAATACAGTGGATGCCAAGTGACCCGACCCTCCGACCCGACACCCGACTCGCTTAAGCAAGCCGCAGCAACACCTAACGAGAGAGATGGCAGGCACCCCCGCAGGGGCTGGGAGGAGGAGGCGTTCCCAGTAAGTGGGACACCCCGCCCCGCCCCGCCCCGCCCCGCCCCGCCCCGCCCCGCCCCGCCATACACTGTGTCGCACATTTCGTGGGGTAACAGCAGCGTTTGGGATTCGGCGCACGCTTCTCCAGCCTGACTCACTGCCTCACTTTCAACATGTCCCGGCCCGGCCCGGCCCGCCGCGACCCGTTCCAGACGGGGGCAGCACAAGTTTTCAAGGTTACGCCGATGGTCCGTCCCGGCCCGGGCCTGGCCTGGAACCACCTGGAACCGGCCGGCCTGGGTGATGGGACGCGCTCAGCCCGGCCCGCTCGTAAACAACAGCTAATCATCAGCCTAACCCCGCAGGCGACCTGCACCTGTACTGCTCGCAGTTCTGCTGCGGCTGCCTTTCATTCAAATCAGGAAAAAAATATAGATTCGCACCCTCCAAAACCCAAATGCATCATACGTAGTTCGCAAATATTTTTAGCAGACGATACCTTAAAATCCTGCACTTAACATAAATGTAACTCTATTCTTTTTAATTTTTTTTTAATTTTTTTTAATAGTTCAAGATGAAACTGTACTACTAAAAGTGTGCACTCAACTGAATTTTCCCGCCTAAATTGAGAATTTAGAAAATTAAAAGAGATTTGCATTCATCGGAATGTTGCACTCGCTCCAACGTGGAGCAGTGCCCGATGCTCGGTGCGGTTGGAAAGTACTAACTCGCGAGGGTCAAAGTTCAAACGTGTCGGTTCGACCGATGTGACCAGAGTGACATGAATACGACCCAGCCGTGACTGATTTCGTGTCGGCCGGGTCACGCCGGGTCGGGCCGGGTCGGGTCGGGGTGGCCGGCGTCCTCGGCCCACATCCCGGCGGGCGCGGGTTCGAGACCCGCCCGGGTCCACCACGTTTCCCTCGGCGACTTTGACGCAACGCTACTGACCGCGACCGGGATGTCGCCGGGATGTCCACGCGGCGAGTGGTGCAGGTGTGGCGAGGCGAGGCGGGGCGGGGCGGGGCGGGGCGGGGCGGGCCTTGCCCCACTTGGGTTTTACTGTTCGCCCGCTAAGTGACTTACGTGTCGTAGGGTTTGTCGCAACGCGCCCCCTAGCGCTACAGCCCGCCACGCCACGCCACGCCCTGGGCATTCTCTAGGCCCGTCGCCGGGGGTTTCCGCAAGACCTCCCCACGACCATGACCGTGAAAGTCATCCCCCGCCCGGCTGTGTGGACTGTACAAGGTCACGCCTCACACACACACACACACCCACTCGAACCACTACACGAACGAGGAAATCCATTAAACTTCCTTCGAAAAAGAAAAGTGAAATAAAAATCGCATAATGAAACGGTCCGACAAGGCGTTTTCAACCATTATGATTGTCGAGGACACGATTAGCTCGCGCGCGAGGATCGATCTCCAAAAGAAAAAAAATAAGGTGTGCGGAACATTTTATAAACCGAGCCCAGAAATATTAACGCGAAAAAAATTAAAACCCTGTGAAAAAGGGTTTTAGGTGACAGGACAGTGAGTTCCGTCTCCGGCCCGCAGGTACAGCGGCAGGCCAATGCTCTCTCTGTCCCCCCCCCCCCCCTTCTCTACCACACTCGATTCCTTTCGCCGGAGGTGGCCGCGGCCGCTGCGGCAGTATCTGGAGCTTTCCGTTCCGCGCCGCGCCCCGCCCCGCCCGGCCCCGCCACGCCCCGCCACGCCTCACCTCGCCACGCCACGCGCATTTCCGATGCAGAGGTGATCGGAAGAGAAAAGGTAACTGCCGATAGAATGACTGAGCCGGGAGAGAGAGAGAGAGAGAGAGAGAGAGAGAGAGAGAGAGAGAGAGAGAGAGAGAGAGAGAGAGAGAGAGAGAGAGAGAGAGAGTGGAGGGGGGCAGTAATCGAGAAGTGTATTCATACGAAACCGTTTTATGGACCGGCCGCTTAACGAGCGAAACACGCACACACGCGATTTTTACTATTTTCGGAAGCGGTTTTTTTCACGTCTCATGTCCTTTATTCGACATTTTATGGGCGCGAAAACGATTTCTTTTCGAAAAGGAAACCGAGAGTTGGACGACATTCCCGTAAGAGCGGAGTGAAACGCGGGGAGGACGGCATCGAAAGTCGAACGTGAGAAAGAAAAAAAAAAAGAAGGTAGAAGTGTATCAGGAATTGAAGAAACTCACCGGCGGGCGGCAGACTAGACATCCACACAACCTGTCGCGAGCGTCACAACACCTTTCTCTTCCCTTCACGGACAAATCGCCGCCAATTACCCTCCGGAGAGCACGTTCCATTTTCACCGTACGCTGGCACGGTTAACCTCCTCGTTAGCGATGCACTTCCGCCGAACAGAGAGCCGAACAGAGAGCCGCGGGATCACACGGGCGGCGCACTGCACTGCTCTGTGCGGCGCTTTCTCCCAGAGGTCTCCATCTCCCTCACAGGACCGACAAATGCCCCCCTCCCCCCTCACACCTCACTGTAAGCTCTCGGCACGCGACCAAAGGGACCGCACGTTATGTAATTTGAACATTCACCGCTCGCAGGCGTCTGGCACTCCGGGGACAGTGCAGCATCGAAATTATAAATTGAATACAGAAATATCCACCAGTCTGATAATAAATAAAAATCTATGATGTCACACAGAGCAACAATAAAAATAAAATTCCTTTTTAAAATGATTCTATTTTTTAAAAAATATTTTCAAGTAGTTCTCTAGAAGTTTCTTTATTGAAAGAAACATTTTTATGACAAAAGGTGAATTAATGTAAATTTAAGTCAACAAATTTAGAAAAATAATGATAAGCAAAGATAAATTGTAATTTTTTTTTAAATATGATATCGAAAATAAGTTTTACTTGAATGCACGAAAAGGCATTGCGCTTGGCGCCACAGAATCACACGAAATCCTACGGAACTAGCTCCACACCGTTGCACCAGACACGCTGCACTCGGTAGTAACGATCACAGAAAGTCCCATACACACCAGAAACAAATAGCAGAAAACAAAAAAAAGAACCAAAAAAACTGTCATATCTAAAACACTTGACGGCGCAGGAAGACGAATAAATATCCAATGGGCTGTTGGCCTGCGTCACACAGGGAGGCGAGACGAAGCACAATGAGGCACTCTCGGTAGTACGTACCGACGGCCACGAGGGCGAAACACACAAGCACGATGCTCTTCATGGCTTCGGGTCAGACTGTCTGCTACCCGGTCCACGGCGTGCCGCCCTTTATAGTAGTGCACGGCGCAGGCCGCCGCCCGCCGCCGCCCGCCGCGCCACCAGGGCCGACTGCCCCGACCGCCGCCGCCGCACCGCCCGCCGGTGGCGCCCCCCAGCGGCGGCGGCTCCAAGCTCGCGCCGGCGCGCGTGGGGCGCGGAGGTGGCTGCCCCGGCTGCAGCCTAACCTCACCAGCCCCGGGTAGGCAACCCCTGTTGTGGTTGCCTACTCCACCCCTTCGGCGGGGCGCCTGCGAAACTGTGGGTAGGCAACGCCGCAATACACGCGTGCATCGATCCTCGTGAAGTTGCCTACGCTGACCTCCGCAGGCGCCCGGCCGCCGCTAGGGGCGCCTGCGAACCCCGCGATAGGCAACCAAGCAACACAGGCGTGCTCTGAACGGTGGTGGTTGCCTATGCTGACATCCGCAGGCGCCCATGTAGGCGCACGCCGCGATCGCTACACCCTTCCCACTACTCTGTTGACAGGCCAAATGTGTGTGTTTGCCCCGCGCAAATGTTAAACACAACTCGCCGTTTGCTAACGACAGTTTGCCTATGCACCTAACTCCTTGTGTCCATACTCCCGCATTTTTCCATGCTGCACTGCCAAAAAAAATAAAATAAAATAAACGCGTACGAAGTGGTCGTCATTGTGACACACTGTCCAGGCTCGGCTACTCTGGACACTAACGGTCGCTCGTGAATGGGGGCAATAAAAATATGAATGAAGTGTGCCCACAATGGGCAGCGGCAGGCTTGAGGCACAGGCGCACTACATGTCAAAGAAAAAAGGAAGACACATTTCCAAACTAGTTGTAAATTTCCATTTTTTTTTTGTATAATTTATTTTTTTCTGCGTAAGCCCTTGACCCAACGGTGTCTAGCAGCCGGTAGTCTCCGCACGCACGGGCGGCCACGGCGCCAGGGGTTACGCCGGAAGTGGAGAGGAGGGGGAGAAAGGGGCGGGAGGCGCGGGGCGGCGTCGTGGTATGATTATCAAAACGGCAGCGGAATACACGAGAGCCGGAGCGGGCCGAGGAAGACAGTGTTGCCACCCGCTCCTCTAACGCAGTTGTTGGCTAAACATCCCCTTCTGCGTGAATAATGTAAATCATTTTTAAAAAAGCACTGTGTGAGGAAAACGTGAAGAAATGATAACAGGTAGGTTCAAGCCCAGGCGTGCTTCCTCTGACGGAGCGGAGCCAGACTCCAGACTATCCCGTCTTTCTCTTTAGTTGCACTATCAGCCGTCCTGGGGACGGCACTGTCCTCCGGCCATGCACTCGGACATCGAGCCGCTACGTCGAGCACACCAGGAGGGAGGCCTCCACCTCCACCTCCCCCGCCGCGGCCCAGCTCGGGCCTCACTTAGCACTGCAACGGCGGCAAAACCTCTTACGTCTCGCCTAACCTCACTTCACCCCAGGCGCCCCGCAACGTTGTCATGCGAAAAAATGAAACCGCTCCGTGAGTGGCGACACCGCTTAATTAATCAAGAGCGCACCTCTCTCTCTCTCTCTCTCTCTCTCTCTCTCTCTCTCTCTCTCTCTCTCTCTCTCTCTCTCTCTCTCTCTCTCTCTCTCCGCCGGGCTGGAGAAGCTTCGCGTCGTGGTTGGCCTCTTCTGGAAAGTCGAGTCGGGACCACCGCTGTCTGTCATGCGAAGTGACGGCAACAAAACTCGCAAAAGGACGCGAAAGCACACAATTAAGAGTATTATTCCTTTTAATTCTTCAATTCATTTTTTTTTTTAATGAATGGGACATTTTTCCGTCAACTGCCAGTTTTGATAGTTGACTTGCAGTGTCTAAGCTTTTTGGCCAACACTACAATGTCTGTGTGTGTGAGTGTGTGTTGGCTGGCAGAGACGAGCACACCCAGGACAAGTGTGTGTGGTAACACTACAGCGGCGTTAGGGAGACGTGGGTGGCCAGGACTTTGCCTCGTATTGTGCAGGGAGAGAGAGAGAGAGAGAGAGAGAGAGAGAGAGAGAGAGAGAGAGAGAGAGAGAGAGAGAGAGAGAGAGAGAGAGTGAGAGAGAGAGAGAGAGAGAGAGAGAGAGAGAGAGAGAGAGAGAGAGAGAGAGACCATATGGGTGCATGATGTACGCTTGTTTGATACGGGGATTGTTTTCTTCCTGAGTGGGTCTGTGGGTCTTCGTAATTAACAAACACACACAGGCACTAACACACAGAGGCGTCAGAGGCAGTGAAAGGGCTAGAGACATCCTCCTTTCTTTTTTTAAAGTTTCGATTAGGGTTAGGGAGCTGGTCAAATTTTTTTTGACGGATTCTCTTAAAGGTTTTGGCGTAACGTGACAACACTAGAGGTGGGTGACTGAGGTGTGGCTCTGGCGGGTCCTTAGCGCCCCACCCGCCCCGCCCTACCACGCCCCACCACGCCCCGCCCCACGCCCCGCCCCGCCCAAGCCGTGCCGAGACAATGCCGATGCACAATGCACACGTATGTCGACACGGCGACAATGCATACTAACGCTGCCCGCGCGGCCCAGCACGGCCCGGACAGCGGCGCCGCCGGCCCGGCAGACCCAGGACCCGCCGGACCACTGCTGGCTTCCGTTACCCACCAGAAAGCCAAGTGTGTGAATGTCACACACTTGTGGCTGTGTGAATTTTTAATCGCACACTTGAACATGAAAAAGTGTGAATTTTTCCAGAAATTTCACACACATGAGGGAGCTAGGTGTTCGAATGAAAATTGACACAGCTACGATTGTGTGACATTCACACACTTGAGTTTCCCTTATACTGCCCTCGCCCTAATCCGCCAGGCTTGCACGAGGCGCCCGCCTCTCCTCGGGAAGCGCGTTTGGAGTTGTGCGCCTCCTTACTGGCCGCTTCATTAGACGAACATCCATAGAAATCTCCCTCATCTCCTCGTTGTCCTCGCGGGGACGAGAAAACAATTGAATTTGACGCCTCCGCCGCCCGCGCCGTCCACCTGCAGCGCTGCACAAAAGCGCAAGGCGGTGCCTCCAGACGACCCGCTTAACGGATCCGCATTTCTGTGCGCGGAACTCTAGAAAATATGTAAGCCAGTTCGGTCGCTTTAAACCTTTTGAAAATTTGAAGAAAATTTACCACTTTCGCACACGAAATTCAAACTACTTTCCCTTTTTAAAACTTTCTAAAAAAAAAAATAATAATAATAATTTGGGGGTCCGGATACATGCAGAAGAAGTGGTGTCACCTGTAGAACCGGCGGCGATGTACACAAGGTCAGGGGCGCCGCTATCTGCCCTGCCCAAGGTTCCTCAAGGGCAGGGCGTCGTCCCTCCGGCCCCCCTACCCCCCTCTCCCGCCTCGCGACCCGCTAAAGTTCAAATTACATCCGCCAGGCCGGACCCACCCGGCGGACGCCGTGTCATCTTAGACCAGAGGGACGGACGAAACCGGAAACCAGACTGGCACACCTGCACTGCCAGAAAATATTTCCATGTCGTTCGAAAGTGAGGTTAGTTAAACAAAATCCCCCTAACTTTTACATACATTCTCTGACAACTTTTCTCCAGTATTTTCAACATAAGCTCTGAGGCCGTTTTTACGAGTTTTCCAAAACGTTATATAGCCTAACGAGAAGGCAGTGTCCGAGGCCGTCGCCACTCCCGTCTCATCGGCGTCCTTCCACAGTTTTCGTCTGCTCGCCCGCGCGTGTCCCCGGCCGGGCTCGTCCCTCGCGCCGGTCAAAGAGTTTTCGTCCGCCGCACGCCAAATGCCAAGGTCACGGAAATAGACAAGGCACCGGTGTTGTCACCTCCCAGGCCCAGCAGCCCGACCCGGCCCGCTTGCGTGGAACGGGACCCGGTCAGCGAGCCGGGTGACGGCGGGGCATCAGTCGGGTGACGAAATTGTGAATATTTTAAAAGTGGGTGCATTATGGGTACCGAATCACACCCGAAGCGGTCAAGAAGAAATATATCCCATGGCGATCCAAAAGGGGCGGGATCGTCGAGACAAATTGGTTTTTGTCTTGTTTCTCGCTGTTTTAAAAAAATATGTCTGTGAAGAGCTGCCGACGTGGTTGTCAGGGTAAACAGCTCATTATTCAAACACTTGAGGGCAGCCCCCGGCGGCGCCGTGGGTGGCTGGGCTGTACGGTACCCCGCGCTGCCACCACCCCCACCGCTCCGCGTGGACACATAACCTGCTCACACCGACCCCGCCGGAGTTCAGCGGGGTCGCGGTCGCCGGGGCTGACCCCAGCGCCTGCCCGCACCCCCGCGGGGGTCACCCCCACAGAGGCACTACTGCCCCGGGGCTCGGCGCTCAAGGTCACCCCACATTCCCAGCCACTTTCACCCCAGCAGTTCCGTGCGCCGGGGACGAGGGGGGAGGCGATGACACGGCTCGAGATACTCGCTCGAGATACCCGTTCGAGATACTCGCCGGGAGATACTTGTCTGACATACCCGCCGCGCCGCGCTCGTTCGAGATATGGGATCCCCAATCTTTTCCGCTTAGCGGAAATCTCAGTGTTTTTGTCATCAGTTGTCCCTGTTGGCGACTGTGGCCAGGAAGGGTTACAAAACCGACGTCGCATCCTTCAGTACAGACGAAGCCACGAAGGCTCTAAGGAAAGAATGCAATGTCTTGAAAATACAGAGATAAAATTTTGTTCGGGATGCACAGCGATCCAAAAGCACTTTCGCTTCAAGAATAATACTCCTAACTTTGGCCGATGGGTCTCACTGTCAATTTTCTTGGCAGAATTAGGAAGGTCTACTCGGGTAAAAACCACTTTCCTCCCGCGCGCTGCTGTGAGTACGGGGGTGCCCCATTTGACCGATCATTTCCATACAATGGATCTTCTTGTTGAAGGGGGTTAAAAAAAGGTCAAGCATGTGTATGAATGGACGAGGAAGACCCCGCCGCGTACTCCACTATTTACATATTTCCATTAATCATGCAATGGGCCGATTTGTGGCGCGGAAGGGGGCGCCCGTTGAACAAAAATAAAAATTCTCAAAAAATTCGTAGTGGAAAGGGTTATTGGTCTTCTCTCGTTTGCGGGATGTGGGCGATGTCTCGATCGTGAATTTGTGATTGTATTCCCCAGACGGCCAGGGCGCTCCGTTCAAAGTCAATGAGACGCACCCCGGTCACGACTTTCCGAGAATGCATCTGGTCACTACGCCCTTCCTCAGCGCACCCCGCCCCGCCCCGCCCCGCCCCGCCCCCGCATGGGTCCACCGCTGCTCCTTACATCATCGCTCACCGCTCGTCCCAAACAATTGCATCATGACGATGAATGGAAACCGGCTGCGGCTGCTGCTGGGCGTGGCGGGGCGTGGCGGGGCGTGGCGGGGCGTGGCGGCGAGGGTGGAGGGGGCGGTCCACTCGACCTGGCCGGCCGGCCCGGACCCGTAGGGGGACCAACCAGGCCCCGGCCCGGACCATGCCACGGTCTGGGTGCGTTCAAAAAATGTTTCCCGTCAGAGAGAGAGAGAGAGGGAGAGAGAGAGATGGAGAGAGAGAGAGAGAGAGAGGAAGAGAGAGAGGGAGAGGGAGAGAGAGGGCGCTTAGAGGGCTGGAATGGGCTGCGCCGCGCCACGGTGAGCCTACCGACGTGTCTTCGGCCCAATTCCGTTTGGAAACCGGAGCACGATGCCCGGCCGGGCCGGGCCGGCCATGCCGGAACCACGTGACTCGGAGGTGTGAGAGCGCGGTGCACAGCGGTGCACAGCGGTGCCCTGCCCGTCGCCACCGCACCCCGCCGGGCCGGAGCGCGCGCGGTTATTGACGGGGCCCGAAGGCGCCGCGTTTCTCGGAAGAATATCGACTTTATCGACAGCGATCGATACCCCTATCGATAGCCTCGGGCGAGGCGCGGTCACGCAGCGGCCGCACGTACTGCAGGGGTTGAGAAACGTCAGCCGGCCAGCTCTTATCTTTGCCATGATGAATGATTTTTAAGCCATCTTAGCCTTTTTCGCGTCTGATCCCGGCTGCGGTGAATGAGGAGACTCAATATCTTTTCAGGCCAGTCACGCGCAAATGCTTCACCTGAGCGCTGTGCGTGAGGAGGAGGACCCATAACCCAACTTGTCGTGCCTCCTCCAGGAAGGGTGCCGGGTGCCGCTGACATTGCCTACATCGCTGATGACATTAGGCAACCCTGCGGTGTTTAGCGGAGGCATTATTCATTTCAGTTGGCAACACTGGAGGGCGTCGTCACTGCTGCGGTGGCGACGACTGCATCCGGATACGAGTCGGGCGACGAGGCGGCGACGAGGACAGAAGACTCGACGAGCGTAGCCCGAGAGTTAGCACCACGGCCTGCGGTGGCAGCGCCCTCTAGGCGGCGTGTAGAAACATCTCGTCCCCGGGACCCGCACGGGGCGGCGCCCGGCGTCGACCTGGCATGCAACTCGCGCTTCTGGTCTGTGGGGCGTCGGGACGCCGGGTGCGCTGGCCTAACAGCAGCGCACGGTCCCATCACTGATTTTTTTTTGTTGGTGGTTTGGAGAACGTCATGACAATTCCGAAAAATTCACATTTTTACACCAAAACTTCAGAGATGGTTCTCACATCTCATCCGACCCCTTCAGGGTGCCTAAGTTTTATTCTAGGTATTTACGAGCGGGTGTGTGCGATGCGTGAAAAAAAGTTGATACTACACCACGGATATAAGTGAGCGGGTAATTTCGTTTTGAAGCCGGAACACTTGCTGGAGGACGTCCCCAAGGACTGGCCATGTCCCTATTCGACAAACTAGATCGTTTTTCGGCCATCAGGCGTTCGCTTGTGACGTGACTCGGTTATGCGTGTTTTTCTCTTTTCCATGGGCGCCGGGCGTTGATTTAAGAAGCTGTTTCAACATTACGTCTCGTCTTCAACAACTCCTCCTCCAGTACACTCTTCCTCCCGCACGCTGCCCCGCACGGCCGCATACGGTCACAACAACAGCATCTCGGGTTTCCTTTGGAGACGAGAGTAGCATGGGACCCGGGCCAGGCAGGCAGGCGAGCCATCCGCCCGCGGCCCCGCCCCGCCCCGCCCCGCCTCTCCAGCGGGACCCCCTGCTCTGGACCTCATTCTGGCTCCTCCCCGGCCCACATCCGGACCTGTGAAAAGTGTCCGGCCGGCCGGGCGGGCCTGGCGCGGCTGACCTTGGCGAGCCTGGAGACGGGCACGGGCGGGGCGCGCTGCGGTCCAGAGAGTCATAACCTAAAACTCTCACTGCCGCCTGCGGTGCTCCCGGCCCGCCCGGCCCAGCCCGGCCCAGACGCTCAATTGTGTGTCTTCCCTCGAAAACAGTAAGTGGAGTGCCGGAAATGTAATTTCACCGCCTTATAGGGAGAGAGGGCGGTTTGCTTTAGAGACCACCTCAGACGGTGGTGCTCCTCAAAGGAGCCGCGCGCCCAGGAGGCAAAAGTATGAAAAATAAAAGTTTTAGGGCAAGGAAGACATGCATTTCTTTTCTACTTTCCTACGCTGATTTTTTTTGTGAGTTTATTTTTTAGAATTTTTATTTCTAGATAGTATCGAAAACGGACGTAGGTCACAAGCGCTACAGATCACAAGCGCTACAGGTCACAAGCGCTACAGCTCGCTAACGCTACGGGTCGCAAGCGCTACGAGTCACAAGCTCTACAGCTCGGTAGCGCTACGGGTCACAAGCGCTACAGCGAGAATCCGCGCGTTAGGCGGAGCCGAGCCGAGCTAAACCTTGAAAAATTACGCACGTGGCGTGAAAACATGGAAAATTTTTGCGACAGTAAACCTCCCGAAGGAGGTTGCGGTTCCCGCCAGGCACAGGGCTTTACCCCCGTGGCAGCCAACTACTTCTGGTGTTCTTATGGGGAACCGGTGCTTTTCTGGCCGCGATCCTGTCGCGCAATTCGACAGATTTGATCCCCGTACTGTCAGATTTAGTCGTACGGTGGTTAACCACTGCCCTGTCCCCCAGAGCATGGAATAGCTATTTTGGAGCCAGATTCTAGGACTTATGACCCCACGACCGACCACCAGTCGTGGGGATGGGACGGAACTTCCTGGCAACCCGCCGTCGCTACCAGGGAAGAACCTACCTGCGTTTGAACCAGGCCCCCTGGGCCGGGTCTCACAGACACCCCCCACGGTTTTCGCGGCACCACTAGACCACTACACCGTCGGCTATTCCACGAGGAAGCTCGGTTGAAATGGGGGGCTTGAATTCCACTCTCCAAATTGTTGTCGTCAGAAAATTAAATGTGTTGGTAAGATTCGAACCTCCGTCCTGCGACTCTCCGCGCGGACACTATGCCGGCACGGCTACGACGCCACAGTACCTGATGCCGGACCACTAGGAGTCATGGTGCGCGAGAAGCCACAGTCACCGAAGAAACGAACCCGGTGTCATGAGTGCGCCTGCTCTCCGGTCAGTGCTGGGCCGGCCGCGTAGCGTCATTGCTATCGTCGCTGCTCATAGCACTGGGCGGGAAGTGGTTCAAAAACCGCGTAAGTTTTTTTTCTTTTTATTATTTTTTTGTTCGGACCAAGTGCTCTTTCCAGCTATACCGTCCTTGTGACTTGGGCAACTGCCGGCGCGATCCGGAACGGAAGCGTCTGCTGCAGTTTCCCTAAGCCAAGTCTACGCCCCAACGGTTTCATGTCGATACGATACTGGCGTTTGCTTTTTTGAAGTTGTCCGACTCACAAGGATGGCATAAATAAAAAGAAAAATTAGTCCACAGGGAAAAAAAAATTAAAAAAATAATAATAATTACCCGGTATTTGAACCACTGCCCACCTGGTGCTATGAGCCACTTCCCGCCCAGTGCTATGAGCAGCGACGATAGCAATGACGCTACGCGGCCGGCCCAGCACTGACCGGAGAGCAGGCGCACTCATGACACCGGGTTCGTTTCTTCGGTGACTGTGGCTTCTCGCGCACCATGACTCCTAGTGGTCCGGCATCAGGTACTGTGGCGTCGTAGCCGTGCCGGCATAGTGTCCGCGCGGAGAGTCGCAGGACGGAGGTTCGAATCTACCAACACATTTAATTTTTCTGACGACAACAATTTGAGAGTGGAATTCAAGCCCCCATTTCAACCGAGCTTCTCGTGGAATAGCCGACGGTCTAGTGGCCCAGTGGTGCCGCGAAAACCGTGGGATGTGTCTGTGAGACTCGGCACATGGGGCCTGGTTCAAACCCAGGTAGGTTCTTCACTGGTAGCGACAGCGGTTGCCAGGAAGTTCTGTCCCATGCCCACGACTTGGTCGGTCGTGGGGTCAGTCATAAAGTCCCTAGAATCTGGCTCCAAAAATAGCTATTCCATGCTCTGGGGACAGGGCAGTTCGGTTAACCACCGTACGACTATAGTCCAGGACACCTTTTCTGTGCACACGGCCGGCCCGGGCCGTACAGTCACCGCAGAAAAGAACCGAGGTGCAGGGCGCCGAGCTGCGTTTGTAAGGGGGCGGGGAGGTCCGCTCACCTACCAGCCCTAAAGGAGGCGTGGCAAGGAGCCACCCGCTGGCCCGTCCCAGTACCGATTACAACTTTTGCGGGTGTTCATTTTTTCAGTGATTTGACACCAGATTCGGCATCCCTGCGTTCAGGCGAGAAAAGTTATCTAAAATTCGACTTAAATAGATGAACTTTTCAAAAGCTTATTGTCATTAGCCTATGGATCACACCAACAAATTGTTTTCGATCTCCCAAACAAATAATCGGAGAATCGTCATTCAAAATAAATTTTGCGCGTCTTTAAAAGCCGAATTTGATGAACACCCGAAACTTATCCTTGTGTCCCATATTCACTCCGTAATCTTAAGTGACAAATCCAATCCATTTTACGCAAGCCGTATTATTAACAAAAATAGTTTAAACTCAATTTTTTCCCGAACGGTATGTCGTACGAATGTGATTCAAACTGGCAAATATTCGTAAAGTCTTGACCAAAAACCTTTCCCTCCGCGTTTAACCGAAAAATTGCTAGAAAGTTAGTTTAAAATTTGAATGCTAATGTTACAATGAGTCCTCTTCTCGGAATTAGGGTCGCTCGTCGCCCGGCCGGGGAGACCGTCCCCAGCCGGCCACGCCCCCGCTCCGCTGCCTTCGCCTAGGCAAAAATGAGGTTGAGTGTACCGACTGTACAAAAGTGAAGACGAATCGGCATCTGAGCCCCCACAGACAAACATATGCATTTACACTACATCTGCCACAAGCATTTTGACTGTGACTTTACGGCCCGGACCGGACGTGTGCACAGAAAAGTTGTCCTGGACTATAAATCTGACAGTACGGGGATCAAATCTGTCGAATTGCGCGACAGGATCGCGGCCAGAAAAGCACCGGTTCCCATAAGAACACCGAAGTAGTTGGCTGCCACGGGGGGTAAAAGCCCTGTGCCTGGCGGGAACCAGCAACCTCCTTCGGGAGGTTTACTGTCGCAAAATTTTCCATGTTTTCACGCCACGTGCGTAATTTTTTCGTTGTTTAGCTCGGCTCGGCTCGGCTCCGCCTAACGCGCGGATTCTCGCTGTAGCGCTTGTGACCCGAAGCGCTACCGAGCTGTAGCGCTTGTGACTCGTAGCGCTTGCGACCCGTAGCGTTAGCGAGCTGTAGCGCTTGTGACCTGTAGCGGTTGTGATCTGTAGCGCTTGCGAGCCACTCCTTCGAAAACTAGCCGTGACGTTCGTGATCAACATATCCTCCGGCTAGCTAGCCGCCTAGCTCGCCGGAGGAAATTAGGAAGTTCTGGGACCTGCCGGAGCTCGCCAACCGTACCGTGCCGTACCGCCGTGCTCCTCCCTCCGGCCGAGCCTTAATGCTTACGTCCCGCCCGAGCGTTCGATTTCCCTTCAAAGCGTTTTCGTCCGCCCCTATCGCGTAACTTTCACGGATCGGTCCGAGCCGCGGCGCCATGTGCATTGCGGGCGAGTGGGAGGCAACGCACGCAAGGAGGCTGTATCTCTCTCTCTCTCTCTCTCTCTCTCTCTCTCTCTCTCTCTCTCTCTCTCTCTCTCTCTCTCTCTCTCTCTCGGTGGTGCTGGCCGACCAGCCGAAATTACCGCGCGATGGACCCGCAGCAGAAAACGGCGCGAAGTGGCGGGAAGCGGCGCCGGTCGCTTCCGGTCAGAGTAAAATAGGTAATGAGAAGCAGGCGTGCCTTATGGAGCGCACACACACCGAGAGTTTCCCAAAAAAAGCTACAGAAAAAATTAGGGGGAAGTAAGGAAATGTTTACGAAAAAAGGTTGATAAAAAATGCAGGGGCCAAGCGAGCCATGTCCGAACTTGGCAGAGCTCCGCGTCCTGTGTTGTGCTGTGCAGGGTTGCCTTGCGCCCCAGTGACCCACATCCCTGATCTGGCCGCTGCTGCTCCCTTTATCTGATCCAGTGTCATTATGACTAGGTCAGTACACGGCTCAAAATCGTGTCGAGTCACATGACTGGCCGGCAGGGGGGCGTAACCTCAAACCGCTTGTGCGTGCAGGGAGCTCGGTCAAGCACGGCGATGGAGGAGGTCGTGGAGGAGGCTGGGAAAGAACGAACCCTCCCCCGGGTACAGTACAACTATACAGCTCGCCAGTCAGGGTTTTGTTTCTTGGCAGGCCCCTCACAAAGTGACCCGAGGTTTCTTCGGAATGTCACCTCTCTGGTCAGAATGGCTGTTCCGATCTGGATGAGCGGCACGTGCGAAAGTCAAAGAGAAGAGATTGGGGGGGGGGGGGGCACCGCCAGCAGGAAGAGGGCCTGCCCCGCCACGCCCCTAGTCTGGTCGTCCTTGAGGACCTTTTCTAGAGACACCGATTTGCTCTAAAACGAGCAGTAACGACTTTGACCTCAACTCTCTAGATTTGATAGCCTCTCATAAGCTCAGGATTAATGGAAAAAAATGAATGAAGATTGAGGTTTGGCGCTTTACTACTTTTACACAAGAAAAAAAAGGCGGGAAGAGAGAAAGAAGAAAAAACGTTGGCCACACTACACACTACTGGTTCCCCTTATTGAGTGGCGTGCTTTCTCTCCCTCTACCCCACGGTTGGCGGTACTGATCGAGTAATCGGCGGCTGCGGCCCCGCGCCCCCCGCGCTCTCTCGACTGACCGCTCGTGCGCGGGGGAGGAGGGGAGGGGGCGGAGGGGAGGCGAAGGAGTTCAATACAATACGTTTTGAGGACTCGCGCGACACAAGGCTGCGACACTTGCGAGTTTGAGGAACAGGAAGTCGTGCGTCCGCAGCGGGGCAGTGGGTTGGCAGGCGTGGCAGTGGTGCGGTGCGGCGGACCGCGCCGGATACACGCCTGCCAACTGCACGGCGGCCGGCGCCTCCGCACCGCCGTGTTAGTGCGTGTGTGTGTGAGCGGCTATCGGACGGAAAATGAAATCGGTAACGACAAACCACAGGACTGGGCGGACATGCAGGAAAGCACCAGGCCACTGGAAAATCGAAGCTGTGACGTCACAAGTGTTAGAGAGGTGTAATGCCTTCGCTGAGGGTTTGCGGACTGCGTGGCCGAGCTGCGCGCCTACCTACAGCTGTCCCCGCGCAGGCAACAAAAGGTTAGACGGCTGAGACAATAAATTGATTGCAATCTGGCAATCTGCGAAACACGCGGCGCCCGCCCATACGCGACAAGTGCAACACGCGGGGCGGGGCGGGACTAGGCGCGTGTTTCTATTGGCGCGCCACGCCGCCGCGCGCTGACGAATGGCCGACTTGAAAACCCAGTCGGATATGGAAATACCGTCCGCTGGCTAGCGGCCCTGTCACGTTTACTCCTCACGTTCAGTTAAGCTGATTGCGGGTTTACGACGACACGGTGGTAAAGAAAAAAAAACTGACAGTGGTTAGAACCGTAAACCATAAAAACCGTCGTTGTACCCGGAAAGAACGGTAAAAATAGCCTACATTCAGCGTCATGTACCTTAAATAAAAATCCTACATAGAATTTTACGATTTGCCACTGTGTTAAGCCATAACGATATATAACCATTGTTAAAACTTTTTTTTTTATTACAGTGTATGATATTGCGATCAAATACTATAATTCTGTAAGGTTTGGGTTTGCTCCTGCCCCGGGCTGGCTGACGTCACTGAAACGTAACGCGCCGCTCGCCGTTATCTGCGAGTGACGCCACCGATAGCGGTCCGGGCTGGGCGGCGCTGGGCTGGGCGGTAACGGCGCGCACGCGCGTGACGCGACCTCACGCTGCCCGGCCGCCTGGGTGTGTTCGCCTTGTAGAGCTAACGCCTGACGCCGCGCGCGGTCAGCCCCATGCGACCGGCCGCGACCACCGCGTTATTGTCACGTTATGGGGACGTTTCGCAACGCGCTATGGGAACTGTCACATTACCAGAGGTTCCGCAACGCTTAATGATAATAATAAATAATAAGCCAGCTCACGCGAGCAGAGTATTAGTGAACTTGACTGGCCAGCCGGTCAGTCCCCACAAAACAAGGCTGCCCGCCCCGCGCTCCTGCGCTTTCCTAACTCCCTGGTCGGGGCGGGGCGGGGCGCGGCGGGGTGCGGCGGGCGTTCCTCTGTGCCTGCCGCCCCGCCCCGCCGCGTCCAGCCCCACCCGGAATGGCTAACGACAGCGCCCCGGAGACTGCACGGGGGAGGAGGAGGGGGGGAGGAAAACGGCACCACGCTGACCACTTTATAATGCACCCGTCCGTGAACCTCGATTGATGTGGAAGTGGTAGAACCAGTGCGAGGTGAGGCGCGGCGGGGCGGGGCGGGGCGGGGCGGGGCGGGGCGGGGCGGGGCTAGACAGGGGCGGGCTGACCGGGTGTTCAGTCCGTCAGGCGATGCCCGATCGGGAACTCTTGTACGATGGTCACGAGCAGCCAGAAACACACGGCGCGCGCTCACGACCACGTGACCACATCGTGGCCACGGCGTGACGTCACGCGGTGATCCAATTATGAGGGCCTTAATCTCGGCGACGGGCCCGTAACGCACCCTGCCTGTCCCCGCCCCGCCCCGCCCCGCCCGGCGCCCGCCCCGCCAAGCACCCACTGCATTCCTGGCTAACATGTTTCCGGCTGCGATTTGCGAAGTAAACGCTCCGCGTTAACTCGAGCCAAGGCGTGGCTGGAGGGGTGGGGTGGGGCGGGGTGGGGCGGGGTGGGGCGGGGTGGGGCGGACGTGGACGTCTAGGCGCGGCGAGGCAAGGCGACGGGCAGCGAGCTGGAGGTTGACATACGCGACGCGAAAAATAAAAAAAAACGAAAAATAAAAAGCTCCCCACAAAAACTAGCATAATACGGTGTTGTGGATGGGCACTAAATTATACACTGTTGAGGATGGTCGCGTGCTCTGAGGGGAAACACTTGCCTTGGCATCTGCCACAGGAAGCAGACTGCTTTATGATACGCACTGACAGTTTGCCAGAGAAGACTCCGCTGCATATGCTGAGTGTCCAGAGACAGTGTTGTAACTAGCTACGGATGTTTAATAATGTAAGTTTTTCAGGTATAACTAAAAACACATTATCTGGGTGGTTACTTAACATGCTGCGTTAGTCACAATATTTTTTCTGAATAAGTTTTAATCATATTTTGTCCTCAAGCATGTGTTTTGACCCCCAAAAAATATATAAAAAGAAAATAGAATAATAATAAATGGCAGAGCAATTTCATGGTTTAATCACATCGAACAGATCATTAGAATGTTTCAAATAAGTTGCGCACTGCCCATGCACTTAATCCATACTACAGTTACGTTCCCAAAGCTGCTAAAATAGTACATATTTTAGAGGTGTTGTTAAGAGATCATTGGTAGATATTTGAACGTTGACAGGTCTTGGGTGTCAAGTGTGTGGCTATAATAAGAACCTTTCTGCTTGAGCAAAAACCCATTGCCAGTCTTACTGAATCTCAAGCTCACAAACCATGCAGATTGTGGGACAGGATAAGGTAAGGCACTAACCTTTACTCGTCTAAAGAAATAAGTACCTCTGCAAAAATTAAATATAAACGACAAGGGAAAGCTTTTGGACTTTTGTTTACTTGGAGAAGGAGTTGGGGATCATAACCACAGTTGCCGACGGCAAAAAAAAAAGCAAAGCCACACCAAACATACTAGATAAAAATAGAAGCCCAACCAAATTGGAATTAAATATAACGCTGAAATGGCCAAAAACAAACAATAAACAATAAAGTCGTAGCAGAACACTTTGGTCTGCCTCATCGCGTACATTATCTCGTTCGGCAAAATGAAAAATTCTACCTTCACTTAAATATCTTATGACTCAAAAGTTCTCATACTCCCTGAAATGCTGTTTACAATGAAATGCTGTTTACAAATATTGGAACATTTCAAATATGTTTTAAAATTTTAAATTTGTTTTTTTAACAATAATATTTGGTCGGTCTTTTTGAACAGAAAATAATATGACCGTTATTTTATACTCGGCAGTGCATCGCGAATCGCAGGCAGGCAGTTGTTTCGGTTTCCGTTACGGTTTGAACGCGCAATCGGTTTTCTCTCGTTAAAATGTTGAAAATAAATGTACTGACCGCGGATTAGAGTGTCAAAGACAGTGAAATTTTGAAAAAGAACAATTTATTGAATTTTATGAGTACTTCGTGATGTGTGGACTCGGTGACCAAAAGTGACAGTGCATTAAATGGACTCGGCTCGGAACGCGCAATCGGTTTTCTCTCGTTAAAATGTTGAAAATAAATGTACTGACCGCGGATTAGAGTGTCAAAGACAGTGAAATTTTGAAAAAGAACAATTTATTGAATTTTATGAGTGCTTCGTGATGTGTGAACTCGGTGACCAAAAGTGACAGTGCAGTAAATGGACTCGGCTCCAGGAGGTTATGGCCGCCCCTCACCAAAAGTCATCTGGGATTACATCTCTCTCCGGAGTCAGTGAAAGCATGAAGACGCGGCGACCTGGACATTTACGCGAGCTGCTTCAAGGATTAAAGGTGAGTGAACTGCGCTACGTATGACGTTCAGTGTGACGCCTGCAAAAGATCACTGCAAGTGCAAATCTACTGCAGGTACTCGGATGTTTGTGTTCATCTAAATGGCAGTGCTGGTCATGGTTAGCCTGTCCTTGGTACTCTAGTAATATTTTGTTGAGGAGCTTGAGGCTGTTTAGAGTATTTTTTTTATTCATGATCACCTATGGGATTTGCCGTTTTAGTGGGCAGCTGGGTATCTAGCACTGCCGTTAACACTAGCGCCCTCCACTCACAATAAATAGTTTGCTTGGGAATGAAAGCTTAAAGAAGTTTATTTTTAGTTCAGAAAATTAGGGAGAGTACAAAAACATTTTACAACATGTCATTGAAACGCAGAGATTGGATGGATAGTAGTTTGGACTTCCCTCCTCCAGGCCATCGTGTGTTCCGTCACTGAGATTTCACAAAGCTATTTGATATTTAAATAGAAACACGTATGGTATTAAATTGTGTAGGATAAAATGGTATGGTTATACAATAACAAAAACAAAAATTTTTAGAAATTAAAATATTTTTATTTTTAAAAAGAGGAATACTAATAATGAAGTTGGTTCACGGCTGGTGCTCGCTTGGACCAGGAGTGAAGGGTCCCTCCATTGCCGTGCTCGTCTCAGTTTCAAACTAGACTAGCTTGTGCGCGGCCAGGCGGCAGGGCGGGCTGGTGCTGACGCTGTCAGTACCGTCAGCACTGTCAGCCTGGTGCTGACGTCGGCCGTGGTCGCGTGGGCCGAGCACTCTCCCTGTCCCTCCTCTCCCATTTTACGTCATTCAATTTCCCATACAGGTGTCACTTTTCACCATTGTGCTCCGGCTCCGATTAGGTCGGTCCCTTGACGGACCCGGCGCGCTCCACTCGCCGTCCCTACCCCACCCCGCCTTACCCCGCCCCGCCCCGCCTTACCCCGCCGCGCCCGCCGTTCCCCTTTCCCCACAATTCCTTTCACCCCGGAATCCTGCCCCACCGAGCCTGTGTCCAACGGGCCTGGCCGGGCCCTGGCCGTATTGCACAATGCTCTCGATGCATTCAGACTCACTCCACATGGAACGGAACTCGTCCACTCACGGCGCGGCGGGGCGGGGCGGGGCGGGGCGGGGCGGGGCACCCTCTTTCATCTGCCGCCGCGCCACCTGCGGCCGCCACCTGTCGCCGCTGCTTTCTATCTAGGCTATTCAGCCAGCTGCAGATGGCGTAGGTGGTGGTCGCTGGCGAGAATAGTTTGAGATTTTCTTCGGGTCATGGCGATTGAAATCCCCATGCAATGTGCTGTCCTGGTGCCGCGCGCGCGCGCGCGTGGAGTATCGCCTGAGACATCATCCCGCCGCGATACCCCGCGACGCCGGCAGATGCTCCGTTTGCACCCCGTGCCCCCCGTCCTCGCGGCCGCCCCGCCGCGCGCGTCGCGAATTTTCCGACGGCGTTTGCTGATTTTCGCGATACTCCGCGCGCTCTCGGCCAAGGGCTCCGCAGCGTGGGGTAGTTCCGGGAGGTGATTTTTTAGTTTTCTTTAAAAAAGAAAAGAAAAACGGTCTGTGGACAGGTGCGGTGGTGCGGTGGCATGCGGGCGGCCCGGCCCCGGCCCCTGCGCGGCGATGATCCCGAGTAAGACGGGTTATGTAATCTTGTCGCCTCCCAGACACCGGCCAGTCGCACGCTCCCCGTCAGCTCCACCTCCCCGCTGTTTACAATATTCGTTTTTCCTTTTCTTTTGCTGTGTAGCGGTTGTCTTTTAATTGCCGCGCTCCCGTGCGTCCGCCCAACTTGGTGTCATCATTGTGGTGGCACCGGGCCACCGGGCCGCCCTCCTGGCGGGCGGGGCGGGGTGGGGTGGGGCGCGGCCGCGGCGGCGGGGGGGGGCGGGGCGGGGCGGGCGGCGGGCGCGAGGCGAGGCGAGGCGAGGCGAGGCGAGGCGGTGGCCCGTCTCGCCCCGTGTGGGCACGGGTTGACGAAACGGAGCGCGCCCCGCCCCGCCCCGCCCCGCCCCACCTCACTTCGGCCCGCCCCGCCCGACCTCCGGCGGCGCGGCCCTGTCCGTCTGGGGGTGGCGGTGCCCGCTGGGGAGGTTTCATTTCCGCCCCCGACGGCAGCGGGTGTTCCTCCCGCCCGCCCCACCCCGCCCCGCCCTTGAGTGGACAGTTGTCCCGCTACTCGTCCTGCTCACCTTCCTCCTCCACTTCCAAGAGCACCTCCTCACTCACCCCGGGCGCGCCCTGCGCAATGCCCCGCGCCGGCAGTGCCCCCCGCGGTGCTCCTCGCCTCGCGGGTCGCTCTGGTCCAGCCGCATGCCAGTGGCGTTGCCATGGCAACCGCGTGCACCAGTTTCATTGGTCTTGCGACAGCGGCGCGCGGCGCGACCGCCCCCTGGCGGCCAATGAGATGGCACACACTCAAAACCAGCGGCAGCTTCCAGAAGCTCGACCGCGGCGTTTCATTCAACACGCGGGCGTGACCACGTAGTGGTCACGCCGTCCTCAATGCGCCGCCTGTCGTCGTCCGGTTGACATTGCGCGGCACCCGCTCGGCGTGGCGTGGCGTGCCGGTGGTTCAATTTGCATAGCGTTCGATTAATCGGCTCACTTCCGCACGCGCGGGGTATCGGCCATTAGGCGGTCCGCTGCAGCCATTTCCGCTATGAAAAATCGAGCGGTCTGCGCGGCATTCCCGTCGCGGCCGACGTCGTCGGATGTTGTCGGCGCGCGGACGTCGACGCCGACGCCTCGTCATCCGAGTGGCGTCGCGCGCGCGCCGGCTCATAGGCGTCGGGCGGGGAGGCCAAGTGTAGGACATTTCGTGAAAAAATAAATATTAAAATTATTCGCATTCACGACCAATGTCTTATCGAATTTTAACGTCGGGGTTCCCAAACTTCTGACTTAGCATAAATACTTTTAAAAAGAGGCCCCCTTTTCCTGTTCCCCCGCGGGGGTTGCCTTCGCCTTGCCGGCGCGGTGTGGGCGTCTCCTACTGTACAACAGTACGGGCCTACGCGACGTCCGCCAGTCGTTGACTCGCATGGCCGCCGCGCCCCGCCCCGCCCCGCCCCGCCCCGCCCCGCCCCGCCCCGCCCGCCGCACCACCCCGGGGGCCTGCTCCGGGTCGACGGGGAGCTGCCGCTCCGGGAGGGGGTCGCACATACATAGAAGGCAACCCTGGCCTTGCTAGGCGCGCTGTGCGCCGCTGTGCGCTGCTCGTTGTGATTGATCCTTCCTGCTCCCAGCTGCTGCAGCTGCTGCAGCCGGCCTGACCCTCTGCAGCTGCAGCAGCTGCACGCATAGGTGTGGCCACACACCGAAGTATGATTTATGCGGGCAAAAGTTACACGCAAGCTCGGCCCAGCCCTCGTGTGTGTGCGTGTGTGTGTGTGCAGCGGGACCCCGCCCCGGTGCGGCGGGTCCACGCCCTGACATCAGGCAGGAGCCCCAATTCGCCGCCATTTCATAAGATCCATCAGTCGTCCGGTCCCGGGCCAATCACAGGGCAGCCTCAGAGAAGCCCTCGTCGTGCTGGGCGCTGACGCTATACTGTGCCGTGGCAGGGCGACTGGAAATATCAATGAAAATGTAATTTTTATTTTATATATATTTTTCCAGAATTATCTTTTGCTTGGTATTAATGAGTATAGGTACTGCTGGGTGTGTTACGGTTTTGTCGGGTGCTATAGTGGACTAACATTGCTGTGGAGTAGCACTACCCCATGCGACAGTGCTGGTCAGAGTGCACTAGTACTAAAGTGCGATGCGCAGGCCGGGCCCCGGTGCCGGGGCGTGAGGCGCGGGGTATAGACGGTCTGGAGGGCGGCCATCATGCGTGCGCGGTGGAGAGCGGTGGTGGACCGCCCGGCCCGGCCCTGTGGACGGCGCCTGTGAGGTAGGCAACCCAACGTGCGCCCGCGCTCGGCGGGACTGTCTACGGCGCAGGCGCTCGGCGAGGCGAGGGGTAGGTCGCGGAAGCACACCGTTACATTATTTTTGAAAAAATATTTGTTTTGAATAATTTTTTCTGCTTGTGTGATAATGGTGGGTTAATGTAGGTTTTAAAGGGCCGTGTAATTTTTTTTCCACAAATACTTTATTCATTCACGAGGTCTACGTAAAACAAGGTTTCTATTTCTATCCAATCGCCTTTCTTTGCAAACATATGAGCACTCTACAATACATTCTCAAGAAGAAAATTTTTTTTTTTTCTAAACCGAAATAAATTATGTTAGCATCACATGTCTCGGGGGTAATCAGTAGGACACTTACGCTCTCAGTCACGCTCGCACGCACACGCACAGCCACGCTCTCTCACGCACAGTCCACTTCTCTCCCTGGCTCCTCTGGCTACGTCCCCCGCCGGCCGCGGCGCCCCGCGGACGCCCACGGGACACCGCGGGGGCGGCGGACGCAGGGCAGGCAATTACTACTTGCTACAATTATTTACCAATTATTATTATTATTACTAAGGCTAATGGCACTCTCGTAGTGATGTCCGCGTCGTAGGCCGGCCAAGCTGTCGGACTGTCCAGCCGACGGCTGGCCGGCGACGAGACGGGCTGAAAGGTTTTTTCATTTTACATCTGATGTCCGCGTGGGTTTCTCGCAGTGTCCCCACGCGTCCGCCAGATGGTTCCTGGGCCGATCTTCAAGTGCGATCCCTCTAGTACGGAGCTGTAAGAACAGAGAAGAGCGCAAATCAGATTCTGGCAGTTGAGTCTGAGAGAGAGAGAGACAGAGAGAGAGAGAGAGAGAGAGAGAGAGAGAGAGAGAGAGAGAGAGAGAGAGAGAGAGAGAGAGCCAATAGGCGGCGGGGCGCGAGGTCCATCTGCAGTGAATCTCTCGAGCCGTAATGGCGTTTGTTATCGGGCGCCGCCCATCGCAATTGGAGTGTATTGCATGGAGTATTGCTGACCGTGGGTATTGCTAGTCGCGCCCTCTATAACGTACGGTGACAGGCGGTGCCGCGGCGCGTCAGTGTGGCCAATAAATTACATCCACGCTATCGCCGCGGACTTTGCCCGTCCAATGTATTCAGTAAACTTAGCGCCCCCGGTAAAATCGACGAGTGAAAATAAATTTGGGAAAAAAAAAACGCGGCCTAAGGGTGTTGTGACTTACCGTACTGAGCCGGCTGGTAGGGCGCGTAGTAGAACCTCTGGGGGTAGCCGACGGGGGGTCTGGGGGGCCGGGGGTAGGGCGCGGGGGCGGGGCTGGGCACGCTGGGCGGGTAGCCGCCGGTGCTGGGCGGGATGGGGCTGCCTCCGTTGCCGCCGCTGCCGCCGTTGCCTCCGTTGCCTCCTTCACCGCCGTTGCCTCCGTTGCCTCCTTCACCGCCGTTGCCTCCGTTGCCTCCCTCACCGCCGTTGCCTCCGTTGCCTCCCTCACCGCCGTCACCACCGTCGCCGCCGTCACCGCCGTCACCGCCGTTTCCGTCCTCGCCCTCTTCGGGCGGAGGGGGAGTGGTCTCGGACGAGGCAGCGCTACCGCAGTTCACGTTCTTGGGCCAGTCGCAGACACCGGTTTCCTACGAAAAATTATCAAAAGTTAAATCCCAGAAAATTAAAATAGTTACGCAAAGAGTAAAATAAAAAAGTTTCAAAAATGAAAAATACTTGCCTCGCTGTAGTCGAGGCCGGGCGGGCACTGGAACTCGATGGGCTTGCCGTTGTCGCAGACGTAGAAGGTGCCGCACTTGGTGGGGGAGCGGAAGCGGTCGAAGGGCGACTTGCAGCCGTTCTGTCCGGGGGTGGGGGTGGGCTGCGGGGGGTAGGGGCTGGGCGGCAGCGTGGGGTAGCTCGGGGACTCGGTGGGCGGCAGCGGGGATGGCGGCTGGGGAGCTGGAAGTGAAAGAACAATTATTACCCGACGGATGAAAAATTTTACCTTGCTTTCGGAATGTGAACTGTTTGATAAAAAAATTTTCAGAAAATGTAATCTTTATTGTAATTTTTTATTCTGTTAAAAAAAATTGGTTTTCCTCTCCGTATGTACTTACGTAGGGGGTTGGGCCTGTCGCCGCACTCGACGTTCTCCGGGTAGTCGCAGTAGCTCTTCTCCGGGTTGAACAGGAGCCCGGTGGGGCACGACTGCTCGGCCGCGGTGCCGTCCCAGCAGTTGATGAACTTGCTGCAGTCCTTGGGGTCGGGGAACTGGCCGCGCTGGGACCTGCACGACTTGAGCAGCTCCTGCTGCACGGGGTCGGGCGTGGTGGGCTCCGGGGCCGGGGTCGGCCACGGCTCGGGGTTGGGCTGGGGCTGGGGCTGAGGCTGGGGCTGCGGCTGGGGCAGGGGCAGGGGCTGGGGCTGGGGCGGGTACTCGGGGATGCCGCCCGGGGGCCTCTGTAATGCAAAAAAAAAATATATATATAAATTAAATTACTATAAAGTAATTTATAAACATTTAAACTTTATTGAAAAAATTATAATGATTAGTTACCTGCGGGTATCCGCCGGCGGGGGGCTGCGGCTGGGGCGGGGGGTTGGAGGGGCCCTCCTCGCTGGGCAGCTCGGGGGTGGGCGGCGGGTAGATGGGCCCGGGGGCGGGCTGGCCCGGGTACTGGTACAGGGTCGGGTACAGGCTGTCGGCGGGCACCTGCACCCACACGGTGGGCACGGCGTTGACGGGGCCGCCGCGGGTCTGCGCCGCGGGCAGCTGGAAGAAGATGCCGTCTGCAACACGAGAAGATAAAGGCGTTAGAGTGTTTTCTTTAAAGTTATATTTTTTTCGAAGGAAGAAGGGGCGCTAGGCGGGCTGGCGCCGGTGGAGCGTGCTTAAGAGGCGCCACACACATCCTGAGGATAAACCCCTTAGGCTAAGCTGGACGTCATCTGTTTTATTTTCGCCACCGCGTGAGCGCCAGGTCGTTGTCCCTTCGTCTGTCCTTTGTTTTCGTTCTCCGCACCTACTGTCAGCAGGATTAATCCCCCTCCCCCAAATCCCCTTCCCCCTCCCAAATATTTGGAGCGACAGTGATTAAGTGACGTGTGTGCAAACCTCACCTCCCAAGTGTACAGCTCGACAGAAAGCTTAAGGATTATATATTTTTTCAACCTAATATTCTTTGTGTTTAGGGCTCAAAATAGTGCTCATTTTATTTATTTTATTTTTATCCCGTTTCCGTCGCGAGCACCCTCCGCGCCGTCATTCATACGACCTGAGGACTGGTGCCGCTGCCGCCGGCGGAGGACATTCAGTGCAGAGTTTATAAAGTCGCAGTGCCGTCGGCGGCGCCGCAGTCGGCTCAGCCGATAAACCAGTCCGGACGGACAGACAGACAGACGGACGCACGGGAGCGTGGGCCCGACGAGAGGCGACAGGGTGTCGTGTCCTCCCCCAAAGCGTAACTGATCCCCGCGCACCGAGCCTACTACCCGAACATAAATTTTTTTTGCTATCATAGTTGTGCAATCTTTTGAAGCTCTATAAGCGTAAAAAATTGACAAACAATATTTTGCAAGTGAAACTCTTAAAAAAATACAAAGAACAAATTTACAAGTAAAAAGTAAATTGCGAATAAAAAATTAAAAAGTAAACTATTTAGAAGCAAAAAAATTTAGAGACAAAAAGTTTGGAAGTAAAATTTTACAAACTGGCAAAACTGTTAACAAAAAAACATTAGCATTGGGTAAAGTTTTAAAGCTAGAATTACCGTGCGGAACGACACGACAAATACCGGGCCGTCGCGAGATGCGCTGGTAATAAGCGTGCACCGCCGCGTACATTCTGGTCGGCGGCGCGCCCGTCATTTGTTCCACGCCACGCAACTGTCTGCTGCAGTGGTGCCAACCGTTCGAACAGGGCGGATTTATCGGCGGGGACGACTCGCTGCCTGTCTGAGCGCGGTGTCGGACGAGCGTTTGCGGACGACACGCTTGTTATTGTCGACTATTTGGCCGTCTTTTTTTATACGTTCGCCTCGCTGGAACGTTGAGCGTTTCGCGGATTAAGATTTCAGATTTGCTCTTAGGTTTGGAAAGAATTTTGAGAGCAGCATGCTACAACATTTTTTTTTCTACTTTGACTATTGGAGAAACTGTTTTGACAGCGGGGATTAGCCTTTCTCGGCTACTGCTGTGAGACACCTGCAGTAGCCTACGTATCCGTCAATCGACGCGTGGCATCCTATCACAAAAAAAATGACAGTCGGGAAAAAACATAAATGCAGGAGGGAAAGGAAAAAAAAGTTTGTGGTATCTGGGGATGCTGATCTCTGGTCGGGTGCCACTGCCACCGGCCGGCTCCACGGGGGGGACGCACAGTGCCCGTAACGGTTTGGCAACCGGCCGTCCTGTCGCGTGGTCAGGGATCAAGAGATGCGACGGCTCTGCGGGTTTCGCCAAAAAATATATCTAAAGCTAACGGGACGCGCGCCCGGCCCGGCGGGACACGAAACGAAAAGGACACGTCCCACTTGTGCGCGCCGCCAGGTATTTGGGTTGACACAGAAACGCTCACGTTCGGTTTCTATTTATTGTTATTGTCCTCTTTTTGGTTTTCTACTTTTACGACTCCTATACGGCTGCCACAGCACGCCACCCGGCGCGCTGTTTAGCAGCGTGCTGGGCTGGGCCTCCGGTTTAAGGGGAATACCCCGCGAAATGGGTACATACTCATTTGCAGTAAGGGAGGCGCCGATCGCATAGGCACGAGTTACACGGGCGGACTGTGTCGCGCGCTCGATTCCAGGAAGGCCCGCTCGCTGCGAATAATGGAAAGTAATTGCGGACGGTGTTGCTCGTCGTGCAATTAATGCAAGAACTGAGAATAGTGCAGCCGCAAACGGCCACCCTCAGCAGAGGCGCAGAGGCTGCAGCGAGGGCTGTGCCGTGTCTTCATTAGCGCTGGCTGCGTGTCGCCGCTCCCCCTCCGCGCCCTGCTCGCAGGAGACACTAACTGCCGGCGACGGCGGGGTATAACTCGCGCCGCGGCCATCTCCATGTGAGCACGGCCTGAGTGTGGAGTCGTCGCCCTGGGCTTGAGTTGTGCAGTGCACAGCCCCTGTAACTGGCCGCCGCTGGGCGAGCACTCGTGGAGATTCGTATTCATTTTGCTAAGCCCTATAAAAAGAAATGTGGACTCACGCAACGCAAAACCTAGTCTTAAGAGAGACGAAGTGCTGTGAGAGGGACACAATTCTATAATTTTTGCACACCTTACAATTCAGGAAACTAGAAAAAATAATCGGGAACTTAAAATCACCGAGGCCGTAATTCCGAAAAAAAAAAAAAACTAGAAAAAAAATTAAGGAGCGTTCATAAAATTTTAGAAAAATCCCAGACAATTGTTCTCTCCTCCGACTATTGCCGGATGTGTCGGAGCGGAGACCTGTATGCAGGAGGGCGACAAGAGGCCGCACCGGCCACACCCACACCCACCCACCGACACTCCAGTGTCACCACCGTGCGCGTGACGTCACGGAAACCGGTCCGGCGCGCGGGGCTGGAGCCGGGCTGGAGCCGGGCTGGAGCCGGGCTGGAGCCGGGCTGGAGCCGGGCTGGAGCCGGGCTGGAGCCGGGCTGGAGCCGGGCTGGAGCCGGGCTGGAGCCGGCAGGCATTCCGGGAATAAGAAAGACGGACCCCTTCTTTTCGCCACTAAAACTGGCCGCGATGACCCCCCGCCCCGCACCGCCTTGCAGCACTGTCGATAACCGCCTTAGCGCTAATGCGCCAGCGCCCCTCCTGGGAGCGCACGGCAGCACACATTCAGATTAAAATTGCAGATGATGGTCCCCGCACTCACACGGCTTTCCCCGCCGCCGTGCGTGCGTGCGCTGGCCTCTTCAGTCACCGCCCCGACCCGTCCGTCTCAAACTAACCAACCTGAATGTGAATCTGAATGCGATGGCGCTCTGCGATACTGCACCGACAAGCAGCCAGGGGGATGCTGATTCCGGCGCGCTCATAAATAACCCGCCAATATGAATATGACTGACGCACTGGCGTGTACCGAGTCTTTAATGCATTTATTTTCCGACACCAACAATACCTGTCTACTCTCTCTCTCTCTCCCTCTCTTCCCCCCTCCCCTCTCTCTCTCGCTCCGTGTCCGGGGCGTACTGTCCGGCTGTCCGGCGCGCGGGGCTTGTCTCCGTTTGGAGTCAGTCCAGCTACCCGGCGGATGACACGCCAAGCCAAAAGGTATAATGAACTCATATCTCAGCGGAGAAAACAAATGAACGTCACTTTGCATCGCTTGGCAGTTGGTAATAGGACTCATCAAAACTCGGGCGTCACCGCGAAAAGAAAAAGGAATGATCGGCTTTGATGGAGAAAGTATTCTAAAAGTATTCTAAAAGTCTAGTAAGGAAATTAGGTTTTTTAAAGCGAAATTTCTATAATCTTTCCCTTAAAAAAATTGCCATTTTTTACATAGCTACAGTGGGTGCTCCCGCTAATGGCGGAGGGATGTAGACATGCCGCGGTTTTTGCGAAAAGCCGTGCGGATGACAAGCGGCCTGTGACCCGCCCCGCCCCGCCCCGCCCCGCCCCGCCCCGCCCCGCCCCGCCGCGCCCCGCCGCGCCCGCAGCGGCCGTGTCGTCTGCTATTCCTGGAACAGTCGCAATGCCGCGGCGCGGGACGTCGAGTGGAAATGGAGATGGATCACGTGTCCGCGAATTACAAGCTTTTTCCGCGGATTCATTCATTATCGCCTTGTCTAGTTAGGCGGGTCCGGCAGGAATAACAGCCCGGGCGATATCAATGAGAGAAACTGTTTCCGCCGCGCGTGTGGTGTGGGGGGCAGTGGCTCGGGCAGTGGCCCCAGCACACACACTTCATGCAGCCCCAACGATCGGCCCCCCATTCGGCGGCGTCGTTACTGAATTTACGCACCGACCCCCCCGCGAGAACACAAAGACGCCGCGCGCAATGGTAGCGAAATGAAGCCAGTTGATGTACGGCCCCCCGGCGGCGGCGGCACCCGGACTTTATGCACCTGCCGCGCCTGCCGTGGGGCGTAACTAAAAATACACTGCAAACCGCATTGCAAAAAAAGAAATAAAGAACAAATTTGGAAACTAAACTGGTTAAAGTTAAAATAAGACTGTCATGAATTTTCCAGAACTTATCAGTCCTAAATCCCGTGCAGCATTAAACCTACGCGGCCATTAAATTCCAAAAGATTTGTTCTCATTTCAATAAAGTGCAATAACACTAGCCGGCGGCCGTGCCAGCAGGTGGCCGCCGGCCGGTGCAGAAACAAAACGACTTATCTCTCATTACATTCAATTAAATCGTCCTGTCTGCTGCCGCGCGGCCGGGCCGCCCCCGCCCGCCGTGCCGGGTCGGCTGTCAGCTTTCAAAGAAGAGGGACGAGTTTCAAATTCATGATCATTTCCCCGCGCGCTCTCCACCGCCTCGTGCCGCACCGCCATGAGAGGAGGGCCGCGCGGGAGGAGCGGAAATTCCGCGCCGGCCGGGTGGCCCTCGGAGGATGATCCCCCTGCCGGGAGTCGCAGTCCCTGAGATGAATTAGGCGCTCTGCACGCTCCATGGGATTTCAATCACGCCCGTATTGTGCGCAGGATAGACGGGTTATTTGCAAATCCCTTCCGCTTTATCGGAAAAATAACTTTTAAAAAAATGCGAAATAAAAGAAGGGAAAACGAAACGGAGATAGAGAGGCATGCGGGATTGCATCCGCGCTCAGGATCAGGGATCATCTATCATATCATGGGCAGAATGCAGGAGATAATGTAACGCTGGCGGTGTTCCTTCTTTTCGCTTTTCTTTCGGCACGACAGCCCAACATGACCGGGAACGTGACTCGAGCGGGAACGAACTACAACCAGCGCGCCGCGCGCGGCAAAAGAAGAAGGCAATGGTAATCCTTTTGCCGGCCAGCCGGGCGGCCAGTGTCTCTAGAGCAGAGCGGGGGACGAAATCGAGGAGGCGGGGCAGCGCTCTACAAGGTCGGGCCGAGAAAGAAGTGCGCCGTGATGTGTATGAAGTGCCCCGCGGGACAAATAGGCGCAGCCCGCTGTAAATCCACGGGCGGTACGTGCGTGCCGGCGGAGACCTAGCATATCACGCACGGAAGGAAAACCGGACCCGAAACCAAACAACTGTAAAGTATGACTTAAACTGAAGCCGGCTCCGTCCGAACCTTCTATTAAAGCACCAATGGTAACCTTATAATACTTTTATTTTTTTAAAGGTCCTACTACTATCTAATTCAAGTTTTTTTTTCCCGACGCATTTTAGTCGTATTTTTTGGCGAACATTCCGAAGTGGTTCTGCGTGATAAGTTGATCGGTGTGGAGGTGAGAGATGCCGGCCCCGGGTCGTAGATAGCGCGCCGAGGGTCGTCTGAGAAATTGCGGAGAGGGTGGTCGCCATGACGAATATATGCACGTGCACACACACACACGCGCACGGAGGGGCCAAACGGATGGGATGATGAAGAGCGCCCTCTATGCTGCGCCGCAGGGATATATACCTGTATTTGTTTGGAGTGTGTGTGTGTGTGTGTGGACGGAAAGGGCCATGACTGTATGCTTTATCTCTTTTGCATTCTGCCGCTCCTGCGGCTCCGGTGCGCACGCCGCGCCGCGCCGCCCCGCCAGGCTGTCCACTCCTGTTTGTGTTCTGCCCCAGTACATGTGCGCGGCCATTCCTCACGGTTCGAGATTATTTAGCGTGCGTATGTTGGCAGGCAGGGGAAGGTAGGGGTAGGGACGGGCGGGGAGTCTCGACCCTGCTACTTTATCGCCACCGAAACTAAAGATGACCGAGGTTGGCAGCCGTGCACGGCTACGTTGGCAACACGTTTCTAGACCCCCGTCGAAACAACCGCGGCTGTAAAGTATTTTCGGTTTTGCTCTCTTTCGCGTTACTATATTTCATAGCCAGGCAAAGTTATAGGAATGCATGCTGCACTAAAGAGGGTACTAAATTAGCTAGGATACATGAAATCTGCCGAATTCCGCAATGTGTGTTTGCTATAGCATTGTTCTTTACTGCACTCGCTACCTGCTGCAAACACTATACATGTCCTATGCTCTTTTTGCCGGGGAGCCGCGCGGTAGAACAAGGGAGATGCCATCGGGCCTCGCTAGGCGGCACGTCTAAGAGAGATGTTGAACACGGCCTAATGGAAACGTGAGCGGGTGTCTAGGACGCGCGTATGAGACACGGGCTAATGTGGATGTTAATACGAGATCGGATGTCGTGTTGACAAGCCGGGTAAGCGGATATCGCCGCCGCGGGTACCGCGTCATTTGAAAACGTCCCCGCGTCGCGCCCGCGCCCCGCCGCCACTCGTGCCAGAACCCTGCGGAAGGCGCCATTTGTCAAAGACGTACTCGATCATTATCTTCACCGGGAGAAAAAATTACCGCCACATTTATATTACCCGCGAAGTGATGAATGGGTTTCGCTCCCTGCAGGTCGTACATCGTATGCAAGAAATATTTTTTTTTACAAGTCGAAAATTTTTGAGCTTGATTTCGAAAGGCGGATGGCGGCGTGACACTGCGCGCAGTGGGTCGGCGGGAGGCGGGCGGGGCCCGTGCGTCGATCCGGAGCACTGGCCGAATTGATTATTTGAATATGCCGCGCGGGCGGGACCGGTCCGGGTCGAGCTCACTGGCCCCGAGTCCGACGCGATAATTCACGCGACGAATGCGGTCGTTCTGGGTCAGACGCACCGGGCGCCGCCGCGCGCCCAACCCCGCCAAACAAAGTTTTTTCTTTGTAACGAAATAGAGGTGTGGACCTAGAGCAACCCGCGCGAAACTGGAGGCTGTCGTGGCCAACGGTCCTCCTAGGCCCGACACTCTTGTCAGTCCTGTCTGATAATTAACACCTAACGCCTCGTGTCGCAGCCGACCCGCTAAGCCAGGCACGCTATGTGGAATTTTTTTTTGGTGACTGAACTCAAAGTGTTAAGCGGTTTTAAAGGGAAAAAAAAACTATATGAAGCGTTTCACAGAAAGTCGCACAAAATTACGTGGCGGGGCCAAAGTAAAACGACTACCGCGGGTCGAACTGTGTCAGGGGCACTCGGAAGTATCACCTGTGATTATAGGTTTCGCGAATAGCAGAAAATAATAACGAGACGAGAGAGGCGAAGAGATGAAAACATTACACCCACCCGAGTCGGCTACACGTGTAATTTTCTCCGGTAAAGACCCATAAATTAAGCGGACCCGCGTCGATGGCGACACGACCCGCCCTCCTCAGCCGGGTAATATGCTCCCGCCATCACGTGAAGCAACCCGGGCGAAGAGAACGATTTTTCAGATACATCTCAATCCCTCCCGCGTTTAATCGGCACAGGAAACGGGCCGCGCTCGTGCTGCCCGCTGGCGGTGCGCTCTGGGAACTGGAGTGGCAGCATAACGCTGTTCGATACTATCGAATGTCACCGAGACACTGCTGCAGTCCGCTGCAGCGAGGCAATGACCGCGCACGCCCAGAAACAAATCTGTTTCAATTAAACGTTGCCTTCATTTGCAGACTATTCGTTACTCGTCGCGTGTGATTAAACGCGCCCAGGCCGCGGCCGTAACTCTCTGCCGCTGAGACTAATTCTCGCAGACCGGCCGGAGACTCGAGGGTGCGAGACAAGCGGCGCGCCGGGCTGGGCGCACGCACGAGGTTGTCTCCGGAAGTGCAACAGTGATCTAGTGCGCCCATCCGCATAGGAATGGACTGCGCTACATGGCGGCGCGTCGTGTTGCGGCGGCCAGCAGCCCCCGGGGGCTGTACGGGCTGTACGGTGGGCGGCTCTGGGGATGTTCAGATAAGCCGGCCGTGGCCAACATGGCGACAGGAGTACAATCCTCCCTGTGGCTGGTACGGTTCAACGTACTCAAGAAATCAAAATAAAATATTGGAATATCACTTTTAATGCACTAGTGGTTTACCAGCCCCCCCAAAAAAAAAAGAAAGAAAACAAAAATTCTTAGAGAAGGACTGCAAGTGGACGTGATAGGACTACGGCCTTGCAAAATGCACCAGTTCTGCACTGGATTGAAGACGAGTTTATAAGACGGCCCATTGACGTAAGCCTGGACCATTACAAGGCATGAGGTCACTAACACGAAGGCTGCAATCACGTCTCTTCTCTTTTTTTTTCCTCCCTCGGCTGCAACGCCTAAAAATAATCATCCAGTTTGGATACGGACGGGCGTGCTTGCGATGACTTCGCAGGAGCAGCGGCCGCCGGGATAAAGATGTACCCCCTCGTACCCCACGCCAAAAATACTACGCAGTGGGCCTCTCTCACGAGGAAACGGGACCCCGGCGAGGGAATTAAAATAAAAAGCAATAAGGACAAAAGAGCGAAAGAATGCGGGGCCCACGCCGTGGAGGCCCGGCCGGGCCCGTCTGCACACCCCCGGGGTGTGGACTTTTTACTACATTGCTGTGTACATCCATAAACATGCATTGCTTGTGCACAAGTTAGAAAACGATAACGCATAATATTGTGTGAATGTACTTTAATATTCGTACTTGGCTACACATAATATTGTGCGTAACAATTGTTGCATTAATGCACTAACGTATAGACCACAAAAAATCAGACATTTTTTTCTGTGCAATGCAGTAGAAAGTCCACACCCTGAGAGTGTGTGGGCGAGGCGGTCCAGTTGCAGGAGGCTGCATCTGCACGCCAATCCTGCGGCCCCCGACTGTACGACCTCGACCGCGAAAACGGGACGCGTTTTGGCCCGCCACGCCCCACCACACCCCACCACGCCCCGCCACACCCCGCCAGCTCTGGTCGGCCATGGCCACCACCTGACTTGGCACGTCGCCGATATTTTAGTAACCCGGGCAACGGCCCCGGTGCTCGTATGCACCCAGCGGGTAAACAATATGCAGTCCCCGGGACTGGGCCACCCGAAATATTACTATCGATATTGTTATTTTTATTGTTATTACACCATTATCTGCGCAGAACGCGTGACACGATGGCATGTTACTTAGGAACGAAAAAAAAATTGAGTACTTTGTGCTCTGAATGACTCAGGACGATAAATGTGTCATCCGGATTGATACGTTTGTCGGCACGGGAGGTCCAGGGGGAGGTCGGCGACCCGCCGCTCACACTTTTGCATTCCGCGCGGGGCACGTGGGAAATAAATGGAGCCAATGAGCTCCATTTCCCGTCTCCCTCTCTCCGCCCCCTCTCTCCGCCCCCTCTCTCCTCCCTCTCTCTTTCCCCCTTGAGCTTCTCCCTCTCCTGCTACGCCTCTCGGTTTTGAGTTCGTAGGCGGCGATATGGGCGCCAAACTATATACTGCCCGGCTCCTTACGGCCTGGCGCCGCTCCCCTGCGGTCGCTTTAGAAAGACAGCTTTTTGCTGACGAGGGCGTAGCACTCTCAAAAGCACGACACACACTAAAACCGGTATCAACTAAAATTTATCGCCGCAGGAGAAGATCGAGAATTGTTCTATCATTAATGTCAAAAATAAAAAAGTTTTGCAGTGTACGATGACAACCGGTCTGTCGGTGAGCTGTTCTGCTTGCGATGCGCGTTTGTCTGTGAGCGCGTTCAGAAAGAAGAAGGCGGTGCCTGTCAGTTTACAACCCCGCGCACAGCGCACGCAGCCGCCTGCACTTGCCGTGGGAGGTGGCAAGTGCATTGCGGTTTATTTTCAGAACGACAACCTGTGAATATCGCGCCGGTCTCTATAAAACCCGCGCGGCCATATAAACAGAAAACGGGTTGTCGTGGTCACTTATTCGCAGACGCGAAAAGCGACGGAGGCGGCGAGGACGGGATGCTCCATAAATATTCTATTTCCCGATTGAAACGTCAAGTGTCGGACGACCACTGCCGCCGACAGTCGCAGTTTTTACAAGTATATAAAATGTAGCGCGCGGTCAAAAGTGTTAAAAAGAAATACATCCAAAACGGATTAACGCGTCAGGTATGGTGCGCACCTCAGCACGAGCGTTTGTGGGACACCTTTCGGGTCACTCACCCCAGCCCAGACGCTACATATTTTTCCCGCCTCTAATGAATGTCTGGGCAAACCCCGGGCAGCCAAGCCGTTTCTGTATCCGGGCGCCTTTCCGGGGAGGAGCAGGGACACTACTCAACGGCGGCCGACTTGCGAAAGGCCATGAATTCGGGAGAGGGAGAGAGAGAGAGGGGGGGTTCCGTTACACGTCCCGGCTCTGTCAGATGCTGTTTGGATTTTGGTCCAGGACCCTCCTGGGGACAGCGGTGACAGTCGTGACGCACAGAGCGGCATACCCCCACTCCCCCCTCCCCCACCCCGCCCTCCCTGAATGTGGCGGATGACAGTCTCGCGCGTGCCTCGATTTGCTGAATAAAATGTCCTCACGCCTAAGGCCTTGGTGGACAGGAACTCTTAGCGTACGAATTTCGCCCAATTGAAGAGGAGTTAAATATTTTCCCTTTACTTTGTAAGGTAAGTGACGATGCGACTAACGATCACACACTCCCTTCTGATTTTCACCCCTCTCTTCCCTACCGCCCTAGCCGGCCCAGCCGCCCTGCCTGCCAGCGCCCTGCCGCCCGCGACGACAAGTCCAGCATGTCTGCGCGCCCGCCCGCCTCCCCCGCGACACACGCGGCCCGGCGGCCCGGCCCCGTGTCTCAGGCCCGCATACAAACTAATAACAGCGTGCGCGGGGCATTGTTCCGTGTCGCCTCGTACGAGGGAATCTCTGCTTTGGCGCGGGGCTTCGGCTACACCGTCAAGAAAACCTTTGCAAAAATTTCTACACGCATTCAAAGGAAGAAAAAATTGAAAAGAAAGATAAGCAGTTTTAAAAATGAAATTAAATACTGTGATAAGAGATAAGAAATTTAAAATAAAAAATGTTATATCTAAAAATTGGAAAAGACAAACAGAGAGCAGAAGCCGAGAAAGAGAGCCCGCAAAAACGGTGGTCCGACCACTCTTAATTGACTGGGGGATTAGATGGTCGCGGCAATGAAGAGTGGGAGATACAGAAAGGAGAAAGAGACGGAGAGAGAGAGAGAGAGAGAGAGAGAGAGAGAGAGCGGACAGGTTCCTTTTTATCAACAGTCGTGACACCCAAATTATTCTGGCTACGGAGCGACCAAACACACCCGCGATAAGGCGGCTTACGGGGTGTCATAGCGCGTCATGGCCTGTCATGCCAGCTTGTCTCGCGGCGCGAGAATGCAACGAGCTTAAGCTCATCCGCGCCGCTCCCTCATGAGCGGTGATCACCGCCCTCTAGCAGTAGTAACCTGCACCGCCGGCCTTGCTCCGTAGCGCCTCTTCTCTTACTACGTGCAAAACGCCGTAAAAACGACGAAAAATAAAATGAAAAAAAGTGAACGGAACGGATGTTCGCGTTTACTGCAATAATGTCTCTACTTTTCGCCAGAACAAAGGCGTCGGGTATACTGCTTGTAATAACCCGCTATCGGCCTCGGCCCTGCCGCACCCTACCCCCTCCCGGGCCGCCCCTGCGGACCGCTTGCACGAGGAATCTCGGCTTGCCTGGCGGGCCGCTGCTTTTCAGGGCAGGACAGACATAAATTTGGCCCGACTGCAAATAACACGATTGGGTAGGGCTGGACGACAAAGGCCCCAAAAGGATGAGGAGGGGACACCCGAAGTGATACACGGCGGAGTCGTTGAACCCCCTGATCCTCCGTCTCTGCGAAAAACCAACTACTGGGTGACCGACCCCGGGGAGGAGAAAGAAGACCGAGCAAGTCTCCAAAGAGGTCATCGAATGAATGCGAAAACAAGTTGGACACGCTGACAGTCGTACCAACACGCGCGCGCACGCTATCACGGGCGGCTTATCTGCGCGCGGATCCGAGGCATGTCCGTGGGTGTGAGGTGTATGAGGAGTGCCGAGCGGTACCCGGCCACCGCGAGGGGGTGGTCAAACACTCGAAAACGCACAGGGAAGTGCGGACACCTCACAGCTGGCAAGCACCTTTTTAAAACATTTTACAGGCGTGTTTAAAAACGTTTTGAAGTTTTTATGCCTTTAATATCAAGTCCAGCCGTTTCAGTGCTTTAAACGTACTCCACGCGAAATGGCGACAGCATGATAACGGTGGTACGTGTTTCCCATAAGCAAGCCAAAAATTTCACCGGTGCACGCACGGCGGGTGAGGAGGCGAGGGAACCCGAGCAGGTATCAGGTGTTCGCATCCTACCGTGCGTATGCGGTCGCCATTCCTGCGGGTACCAGGTACCTACCCTCACGCCTGGGACGCAAGTACCACCCGCCCTACCCTGCTATATTCCGTTAATTCGAGGGTTTACAGAAAAAAAAAGGAACCACATCTACCTGACAGCACGAAAGAGTGAGGAAATCACTTTGGCCCGGCTCGACCCCTCTCGGGGGAGCGGGCATGCACCCGCGCACATTTTCGCACGCCAGTCGCTCCGACGTGGCGATGACGCGGGATCCCCCCCAAAATTATTTTTGCAAACTGCAGCGGATGCGAAACACACGGGACTGACGCGGGGAGTTCCTTCAACCGTGCAATCCGTCCTTATCCCGCCGAAAAAGAAAACGAAAATCGCATTAATAATTCCTCTTATTCATCCGTTGGCCGGTTTTGCGCCCTGCCTGCCCGCTCGAGTAAATGACGAATGCTTGTAAAGTGTTATCGGACCCTGACTCTTTTTATTGTTATGATTATTGCAATACGTCTGCATCGCTGAAAGTCCAGCGCATACCAGCGCCAAGTCCTGCTAGTGATACGGTCGCGAGTTTAGTGATATTCGCACTTTTATCAAACGCTTTTCACACATTTTCACCGCGTTCCTAACGCTACGGTTTACATCGTTTAAAAAGAAAAAATAATCGCTATTTCTAGACTTTAAGTATAATTTTTTTAAAGGCGTTAAGATATGTAAGGGGGGAAATAAATATCACATAGCGCAGGTCGCAGGTCCTAGTATCAAAAAATCCCCGAACTCGACCACACGGCCTAATTCTCCCGCGGTCACGGCCTCCGAGGCCCTGACCGTGATCTCGTCACTCACCTTGGATGTGCGGCCTCTTGGATATCCTCTGCAGCACCTTCCTGTTCTCGGCGCTGGCGCCCACGAAGACGAGCGCGGCCAGGACGGCCGTCGCGCACATCCACCTCATGATGAGCACTGGTGTGGTGTACAGGACGCGAGCAACAACCCCTCAGACACGAAGAGGGTCTAGCGTAACGAGTGGTCCGGCTCGGGCGGAGTCAGGGACGAGATTGGCCAATGTCATGGCCAACCGCCAAGGTTTTAAGAGCGCAGAAAAGCGCGGAGGCCCTCCCCCCACCACCCTGCGCCGGTCAACACCCCTGCGAAGTTCCCCCCCGGGCCGCGGGCCCCCGCCGCCCCGCCCCGCACCGGCTGCACCCCTTCCCCCTCTCTCACCATCCGGAGCAGACTGGCCTCTCTCCCTCTGCCTCTCGGAGCGTCGTCCTCTCCGGTTCTCTTACTTCTCTCTCTCTCTCTCTCTCTCTCTCTCTCTCTCTCTCTCTCTCTCTCTCTCTGTCTCTCATCTTGTTCTTCTCGGTTCCCTCTTCCCGCATTCTTCCCCGCAGGGACGCGCAATGTCCTTCGCCGGACCTTCATGTCCCCGCCCACCTCTCCTCCTATCTCCGCTGTTTCTCCCTTTCGCCCGCTCATTTCCCTTTCATTACGTTTTCACTAACTATCCCGCGTTCTCAGTCCTCCCTTTGGCTCCCATCCCGCGGACAGTTTGGTTTGCTCACCTGGAGCTCCCTAATCGAGACATATTTCCGTCACTTACCTACTGTCGATAACCGTTTTGAAAATAATTGTGTGCATAATTTTTCGGACACGAGTGTTACTTTTATCGCTGTTTTAAAAATCGTCAAAAATCCGAAATTTTTTATTTTTCCGTTATGCCAGCAATATTGGCCATCTTTTTTAAATTTGGTTTGCGCATAATAAAAATAGAAAAAAGGATTAGGGAAGACCGAAATGCCGTGGCGCGTATGCGCGACGCGATGCCTAAGCAGCACCTCACGTATCGCTGGAGACATGTCGGCGAGAATATTCAGCCCTGAGGGCTGGGCGCGGCGTGGCGCGGCGTGGCGGCGCGGTGCGGGGCGTGGAAGGCCTGTGTGATTGCGCGTATCTCGGCCGGCTCGTTAGGGCGGCCCGGGCCGGCAGGCGCCGGGGGCGACACTGGTGCCGACCTGACGACCTGATACCGTGGGCGCCAGCAGCCTCCCGGACACCCGCGCGCGCCCCCGCGCCGGCGACGAGGACCGCGACGGCGACATGGCTGTGTGACGTCCGGGCCGGACCCGAGCCCTCCCGTGAGAGAGAGACAGAGAGAGAGAGGGAAGCCCCGAAACAAGCCCATCCGCCGGGCGTACAACACACGTTTTCTCGCGGCGTGTGCGTCGTGTCGGCCGATTTAATGCTGTGTCGCCTGTGCGGTGGTCCGCGGCGACCCGGCCTTAGTCATCAATGAGACGGGGGCGCAGCGCGGCCGGCCCGGCCCTAGCCCTGGGCGTCACCTGTCTGCTGGAGGCCCGCAAAGTGTGGGAGCTTTACTATCTGACACTGGAAGAGCAAGTGCGTGAATGTGATTTTCATAGGTACACTTATCGCCCTAAGTACGTGTGAAATTATTAGGGATCTACACCTTTAGTTTATCAAATGAATTTTCAAACAATTTTGTTAACTTCACACTCAAGTGTAACACTTACACTTACAATCGTGTTATTCACACACACTTATAAGCGTATAACACACACTTACACACACACACACACAAACGCATAAGTGTGTAACACTTGCACCCAGAAAAATCCTATCTTCGAACAAGAAAATTGTACTCGGGTTTGACCATGAACATTTTTTACATGGATCAACGTGAATTTATACTTGCTCCAAGATCTGTGTAGCTTTGGATTAGGTGCCTCAAGTTTAATGTCATTATTGTAAGATTAATTTTTTCTTGATCCAAGTAAAAAATGTTCTTAGGCAAACCCGAGTACAAAATGAACTTGGAAAGAGATAGGATTTTTCTGGGTGTGCATATATGTCTTGTCAGTGTAGAACTAAGTTTTTTACACCCGCTGTAAAAGCGACTTGGTGTGAGTAGCGCTCCTGTAGGTGGCGTACGTGGGCCGGGGAGGGAAGCCCACCTGCAGCTCGGCTCAGTCCGCGGCGGGGTCTCTGTACCCGCGTGCTCATCTTGCATACGTGTCCGGCTTATCACGGCGCGGGGGAGGCCATTATGGGTTGAATCATGCAGGCCAGAGCTGCCCTTAGGGCACGAGGAACGGTCATAACACGCACGCTGGTCATTGTGTGATAGTGTTCTAGGAAATGTTGCTGAAAAAAAAATTGAAGTTAAGAAAGACTTAGTCTTTGCTTCTTCCCGTAACACAATGTCGTGTTTCAAGAATGCACGCGGGCATGACAAAAAAAAAGTTAGATGAAGTAGTAGTTCGGATGACTCTAGGCTCGGCTGGTGCCGGTTGCCGGGGTTGCTCGGTGCAATGGGGATTAGTGGGGCGGGGCGGGGGAGAAATTACTTTTTGTCACGTGACTGTGATGGATGGGACGCACCGCCGCCATACATCAAACGGCGATAATATTATCCTCTTTACATCCGCTGCTGGATTAAAGGACGGCAACCAAGAAAATAAAATACTAGTAATAATAAGAAGAAGACAAGAAAAAAAAGAGGGACAAACAGCATATAACGAACGTGGGTACGCGGCGGGAGCAGTACGAAAAAGGCATAGGTGCAGAAGCCATCTCTGATTGCCTTGGCGACTCGGGTGCTGCGGGATGTTAAGTCCCTCATTAATTAACCCACTACAACGTAGAGAGCGCTTCCACAAGTTTTAATGATGGTCTTTAAGCAACTACCACCAACACACTGGTAAAGAGTCAATGGAAGAAAAGTTTGCTGAATGGGCGAGGATATTCACCTAGAAAAGCCGCTTCTACTGTACTCTATAAAAAAAGTTGTTGGCTTGTGAAGAGCTTGAGGTCAGCGCCTTCAACACTAATGGGCTGTGGGGCTGACACCGCCTGCTACTTTTGTTCGACAAATGCCGACGAAGACGTTATTATTGAAAAGCAATTAACGGTCTGGTAGGAGGCGGTGGTGTGTCGCGGGAGGAGCTGAGTCGGTAGCATTCTCTGCCCCCACCCTCTCGGCCCCGTCTCTCTCGCCTCCCTCTTACCTCTCCAGCCTTATCAAGCGAGCGCATGGAAATATAAACGTGTTTACAAGTGTGGGATTGGTGCTATAACTTGCGCATTGTCACCCGAGGGGCCGTGCGGAAACGTACGGAAGCCCATTACAGCTCCGTCTTCGGCTAAAGACGGTGTAAACGTGTAATTACAGTATTCCTGCTGTCATTTTATTCATGTTACCATAAACAATGTCATTGCGAAGCTACTCTCGTTAAAATTTTTAAATTTTACTTAGCTTTTGGAGTTTCCGCAAATACTCGCCGTTATTTACGCGCGGCCCCCGCAGTGACCCGTGAGAGTGAGGAGCGAGCCCAGCGGTCTGCACCGCCAAATAAATTGTTGATAAAAGCGCAGCCCGAGCTTCGGCCGATAGGGGGGCGGGAGTTTTGAGGCGGATGGCAACTAATCAACGGCGTCTCTCCTTTTTGTTGTTACTTATTCCTTTTTGATTGTTAATTGGTCACGTCGCGTTGCGGCGGGGTAAATCTTTTGCCATATGGAGTACGCGTTACACTTTACACTAATACAGGGTGAGTACGTGAAAGCTTTGATATTTTTTTTTAATGAAGAGAATGATTGTGTTTCTTTTTAGAAAAGAGCACGTGGCTTGTACTTTCTTCGTGATTGCAGGCCGACGGTTTTCAGCAATGCGATCATAAGGTGTTCTGGGTATGCTGAAATGTTGATAATGGCAATTATGCGAGTAATGGAGGTGTTTAGGATGCGGCGCCGCGAGGCTCAGCTTAGGCCTGGCCGGCTGACTGACAGATCAAGTCGATCAACTCGGGAGGACGCTGGCGGGCGGGGCGTGGCGGGGCGGGGCGGGGCGTGGTGCGGCATACCGGCAGCCGACACCTCTGTGCGGGACGCCGCGCCGCCTGGTCTATGCGCTCCTTGTGCCGTGCAAAGCCGTCCTGTATATTTTTTAATTATAAGGACTGCCGTACTTTCCCAGTGTATTTTTTAAAGTATAATTTAAATAAAAAATAAAAAGAATTAGGATTAATTTCTTAATTAGCATAATGTGATGACGAATGGGAAGTGTCATAAACTGTTTTCAAAGGTATCCCCTTAATGGACTCGGCAAAAATCAACACAACAATTCCTAATTTTTTCCGCTCGGTCCTCACATTTTTCAAAAAACGTTTGACAGCCCTAAACTCTGTCTGCTGCGCTCTGACGTCAGCATTCAGAGTATGCGTCTGGTGTCTGGTCACTCTCTCTCTCCTGCCGCCTCTCTTCGTCTTGCGAATCCCTCTCTCTCTCTCACTCCCTCTTCCTTTCCGCGCTGCCCTCAATGCATCCTAACAACCGCGCCGTCCGAGTTCGCTCCGTTCGGACGTATCGTCTGTCTCTGTCGCTCCCACGGGCGGCATAGGCGACGCGTCCAGAGCGGCCGGCGCGCCGCCGCGACGCCGGGGAGCCGTGTAGAGGGGAGGAGGACGTAATGGGGGGAAGACATGGAGCCAGCGTCTGGACCTCAAGACAAAGCCCTTTAAAAAGGGAAGGCCTGCCTGCCTGCACGTGTGCGGGGGCCATTCACGTCCTTGGAGTGCCTGGGAGTCAGTAGTTTAAGCAATCCTATTAAAAGTCTTTTTATTTGTGTACGAACCCCAGCAGGGGGTGTGACACGCCTGCGACCACCGCACGGTCCCGGACGCCAGGACTGCGGGCGCAACATTTTGAATATTCCACTAAGCACTGCGTTAGGCCCTGAGTTACACACCTCCGCCCGAATAAAGTTGGTGCCCGGAGCGGTCCGGGGTCGGCGACGCTGGCATTTCCGCCGCGGCTTTGCGATTCCAGGAAAAATGTCCTGAATACTCGCGGTCCTGAAAGCGCAAGACAAGTACAAGAACGTATTTCTTATTTTTTCTGTGACGTCCTATTTTTTTTTTCTCCCAGGTGAACTTAAGCGGATTTCGATTTTTGTCTGTAAGCCCGTGCTGTACCATACCCAAAATCAGCAACAAAGTGATCACAAATAACACCCGCTGCCAAAAGCGCGCGTACTTTCCTGTGAATCATCCGATAAAATTCGACTTGCTCGCGAGGCTGGTGACGCCACAGGGAGAGGATCTGGACGCCAAAAGAGATGACGGTCCTGACAATAACGCTCACTTCTTCGCACCCGACCAGTTGTCTGCATATAACGTCGATCCCGCCCGGGGATGGCGTGACCCCGCGTGTGTTCATGACGCAAATAAATGTAAGGATGTGCGCGCCTCCGGGTTTTATACGTACTCCCTGACTCGTTAGCGGTCTCTGTCGTGTTTGTCCCGTCAAAATTATCGACCGAGGGCGGCATCAGTTTACTCGGACAGTTGGCCAGCCTGTCAGGGTGCATGACGGCCAACCGTCATGAACGCTGCATGCTATAGCGCTGCCAACTGCACGCAGACAAGTTTCTTTCTTTTATTTTTATTTTCGCGCTCCAAAACTTTAAACATATATTTTTTTTTGTTACGTTTGTAACATGATATAATAATTTGTGTGAGAGATGCGCGGGTTGCGACTATACATAAAATAGTACTGCAGGGCTTGCGCGTGTCTGCGCAGAGCAGCTGTCTTACTGCCGCACGTCGTCTGCTGGTCCGTGAAGGACGGTCTTGCCCAGTGCACATGTCTTAACCACTCGTCGATGTAGGAATCTTTCGGTCGAAGTGCTCGGACACGGCATGCTTGTTGTGGAAGGGGGGCTTGTTTCGAGTTTGTTGCGAACCGAACGAGAGCAAATAGACCCGCGTCCTTGAGGTCGGACGCTGTGGATGCTCCAAACGGGTGCAGCAATCTGTGGGCAAAGTCGTTAAACGTAAGTTCTTCTATGTTCACTTCAACGTCTGATCCGCTAGAAAATTTACGAAAAATGAGGGAAGATGACAGTAGAATTTGCTCACAAAAGATTGTGAAGTGTACAAACCATCTGAAGATTAACGGTATAAGAACTCCGGAGGACAAGCTTCCAAATTTGGGGACACCAACGCACTTAAAGGGACTTGTGTGTGTGTGTGGCGGGCGGCGCGCGTGTGGCCGTCCCTCCCGAGCCGCAATTAAATCAACTTGTCGCGCCGGGCGCCATCCCTCGTCCGACTCACTTCTCATAAAGCACGGCAGAATCATACATGACGTTATCGGCAGCGACTACCGGATACCTTTTCCCCACTAATGGAAACTCTTTTAGCGTCGCGAGATTAGCGAGCAGCGCGCCGACGTCTGTCTGTGTGTGAGTGTGTGTGTGGTGGAGAGGCATGGGGTGACCGGCTTATACTCCTCCCCGTATCAGTATCGGGCGATGCCAGTGCAAGGGGCGCCTCTCTTAATTCAATAACGAGGCCTGCATGTGATTATTTTATAGCAAAAAGCAAAAAAAGAATGAAACACGTTGTTGTTTTCAAACGTGGGTATCTCGTCCGAAGACCAAGTTATTGCTCCTTTTTATACGGTACTCGGCAAAATGTTGTGGTGTAGTTGAACAAACTTAGATCTATGGATGCAAGTGTTGAGTTTAATTGAAACTTAGCAAGTTTCTACCGTTTAAGAGGTTTGTCCTAACCTAACTTTTTCACTTGTTGAAAACCCGCCGCAGCAGTCTCTGTGTGAAATAAAAAGAACTGTGGTATGGGCGAGGAAGCTGAAGGGACCGCGGGTGGCTGCGTCACCGGCTCTCCCATCCGGTGCCATACGGGTCACGCGTGGCGCGGCGTGGAGCGACGTCGGCGAATCGGATTAAAATTTGCGTGCCGGGTCCGCCAACAGGTTGCCCGGTAACGGTAAAACCCTTTTGGCACAGTGTGCTGCAGCGCGCGCAGGGGGGCTGCGGGGGCTCGACGGGGCCCCTGGCCGCCCCAGCCACGTGCGTACCAAGCAAGGGCCCTCCCCCGGTCGGCGTTGCCACCACCGCAAAGGGCAAGGCGTGTTTTTTTCAGAGTTTTTTTAAATTATTTTTTTACTAAAACTTTTTGAGTTCTTCTTGATTTTTATCAGATATTTTTTGTACAGAAAATTTTAGCACGGAATACACCTGTGATGACCCGACGACGGTTTTATGCCCGCCGTTTTGTATAGGAATTGAATCAGACACGATGCGGATTCCCCTCTGCGCGCGAGAAGTTGGCAACACTGCGCGCGCGCGTTTGCGTGCTTTCCGCGCGCCGGGGATGCCCGCGATATTACCATTTGTCACAGTGGGGTGTCACTGGAGGTGGTGTGTTCAGTGCCGAGCCCTGGACACACAACGTCACCGAAATTATGACGTAGGGCCCGACCACACAGTTTGCACATTATTCGCGTTATGTTGTAAATAAAACTGACACGCGCCTCATATGCATTTAAGTTGGCTCCCTCGCTTATGGGGGAAAGAAAATCGCTTTTATAATCACCCTTACCTTCTTGAAACGTCGCTTACCGTATCCTTTTTTCTCTTCTTTTTTGCGCTGTGGAAAAAAATGTGACAAGCTTGGAAACTTTGCGTATTTCTGGTTTGCGAATGTCCGGCCTAGAATGGGAGCCCCCGCCAGGTCACCGTCCTGGACTCGCATCCTCCCGTGTTCGATCGGACTCTCACATTCCTAACGTGGGAGGCGACTTTTGGGACCAGCGTTCCGTTCGCATATGTTTCGCGGGGCAGACCTACATTTTACGGGAAGTTGTCGCGGTCTCGAGAGTGCCAAATCCGAGCTAGCTAGCGAGAGTTTTCGGTCAATGTCGACGCGAGTCGTTTGGTCGAGGAATGGGTGTAACATCACGGAGGCAACGGGACATTCCGAGTTGTGTCGTACATATGAATTTCACAGTGTATGCACTGGACTTGAGGGGGGAGTGGGCGAATGGCAAGGTGGGAGCATGCTGAGAGAGAGAGAGAGAGAGAGAGAGAGAGAGAGAGAGAGAGAGAGAGAGAGAGAGTTGTGCTGCAACGCATAAAGAACAACACTGACCGAAAGCAAGGGAAATATTGTGTTCTATAAGAAGAAGAAGAAAGGAACCACGAAATTCCTTGGGCGTGAGTTTCATTCGGTTTGTCTTATTGCTCGCTGACGTGTGCGTTATCTGTGCCGGGTGCGGCGTGCTGTGTGGCGTGTCCGACGAGCGTGCGTCTGTGTCTCCGCGCCGTGTCTTTGCGTCTCTGTTTCCGGCCGACGGACACAGAGTGCTTATCGCTGTTTCCCAGCGCGCGCGTCACTCAGGGAACTCTAGAGTTATTGCATGACTTCAGCGTGCCGGCCTCTGCTGAGCTCAAGAAATATCTAGCGAGTACGGAGGAAAATTTAAATGGCTCTTTTAATATTTTCATTAGAAAAGATAAATTATCAAAATTACAGAAAAAAATGTTAAGTTTTACCCTTGATGTGTTGAGGTGAGGTTATGGCTCTATTCGTCTACGATATTTTCTGTTGATGTATGGCAAAATTATCAACTCGCAGGGCTGGCTCACTAGGTTCAGGATTTTAATTTCGCGATTGCGTCTTCTAGTTGTGATAGGAGCGTGGCAGTACGTGCCGCTCCCAATTAGAGCGTTCTATTAATTAGCCGTATTATTACCTCGCCGATAATGTCGGCGACATGGAGATGCAATGGCCTCCCCGCCACGCCCCGCCCCGCCACGCCCCACCACGCCTGGACCGCGTACAGCAGAGGCGAGGCTGCGAAGTCGCTCTGTAGGGAGGAAGATTTATCGTGGATTCAGACGGAGAGTCAGAGGAAGCGGGCCACTACGCCGGGCTACGGGCGGCTAGGGGGGCTGATTAAAATTTGCCATAAGTCAACATCGACACCGGCTGCTGAAAACAGACGAACGATACCGTTTCCGATACCGGGGCAGCGGCGGCGGCGGGGAGTGGCGCTCGAGGGGGGTGATTTATTGGGAGAGCTTTGTAGTGTCGGCCTCGATAAGAGTTTCCATTTTTTATTGTGTACGATGCCGGTCGGGCTGGCTCACACAAAATTTGGTCGTGTCAGGTGGGGGTCCCGCAAAAGTTAAAATAAGTTTTGGCCATTTCGATGTTGCCGCAAAACGCAGGGGAAGTACAGAGGGATTTCGAGAAGCAAGAGGCACTTGGTATTGTGTGTAAATACCTTAATGTATTCGATAATAAAATTTGGGCACGGGTTGAGAGATCATGTGACCTGCCTTGCTGCTGGCTACACGTGTCTCGCAAACCTATCAGTGTTTGCGTGTGCGTGTGCCCGTGATTGAATCGTTAGGTTTCACGTCTTGCTGTCTGCCAATTAAATAAGAATTGATATATTTTTTTTCGTTGGAGGAAGTAGATCATCATAACCTACCAACACGTGATTACCGAAAGCTGAGCGGGCGAGCCTGGCCGGCCGAAACACATACGGGCCGGGCGCCGCCTTGTGGGAGGACAGATCCTCGCCTCGCGCTAACGAGGGCCTTGACGTGCTCCGGGATGGATCTCACGCGCCCGCGACGGCTGCAACAAGTCATAAAAACAAAAGCAAATCAAACAAGATATAAAAATTTGCGCGGGAGACGCGTTTTGCGTGAGACGCGAGACTCGGCGTGCGATGAGACGCCTGTTAATTTCTCATACCTACAAAGAAGGGGCAGTGGTGGGGAGGGGTGGTCGTGCATTCGCGTGCTTTTTTGCTGCCCGCTGCTATATTGCAATAGCGCTATCTTTCATCTGGGATTGTCTTTACTCTGCCCGCTGTCCGGCTAGCCGATAGGAAGGGCACCGCCCCCCGCCAGTTCAATTTGTAATTACTTTGTGAGCGGCCACTTACGCTGTCGAGCCGACGGTTAGGTCTCGAGCGTCACAGCGATTTCCGAACTTGTCATTCTGCACGCCGCGGTGTTCGCTTTTTTTATGCAAACAAGCGACAGGTGCATAAATAAAAAACCGAATTAAACTAAACGAAAAATCAGAAATAATTTCTTAAATTACTTGTACTTTCCAGAAAACTGCATTCGAATTTTCTCACGTGCGCATGATTTTTTTTCTGTGCGGTGGCGGCTCGTAGCTGACTGTAGTTAATCACGGTGTGCTCTGGATTCCCCAGACTGGTGCCGTCTGCGTCCCTCTCTTATGCAAATTGAAAGTGCAAGTTTTGTTGCCGTGTGATGGACAGCGCGGCGCCGTACCGCCTCTAAGTGTTTTCGCTGCTGCCCCGTTGACGTGGAAACTGCCCTTTTAAGCAGAATTAATTACCTTTCTGCTGGAAGGTAAAACACACGTGCTGCAGATTTATTTATTTTTTAACTTTCTTGAATTATTTTGCTCTGCGTAAGAAGAAGAAAATTATCGGGGCGTAGAGGATGGTGAGAAAATTTAATCGTATGTCCATTCTTGATACTCATCGCAAAGGCATCCAGTCGGGCCAACGTAATTTTTTTCATCCTATTCTCCGCTGATGAGTTCGGACCCCTGACGGACAAGGGTTGACATGTTGGCCCCCCGGGCTCAAAACCATCTCGCACACAGAGCTTGTTTGAAGAAAAGAGGGAAAGATATATTTTGTTTGGTGGGGGGCGCTGCTGACCAGCCCGAGCCACCGCACCCGGGCCGTGAGGTCACTCTTCACCATAAATCTACCGCGGGTCCTGCCCAAAAATATGAACACTTTGATAAATTATTCATCTTGGAAAGTGCTTTTGCTTGTGGGTTGTTCCTCTCCTCCTCTTATCCCCCAAGCGCGCGAGTCGCACGGGGCCGTCCGGCAGACACACCGTCCAAATTAGATCCTCGGTGCGACTAGTCCTGCCGCACTGCTAGCTGCCGTGGCGGGCATGAGGTAGCCCCTGAGATGTGTATCAGCGACGGACGATCTGACGAGTCTCCCTCTCTCTCTTCTTCGTTAAAGTCAGTGCGCTTCTGAAGGTGCAGTCGGCCTGACACAATCGTAGAAGAGAGGACTAAGGACAGAAGAGACGCACAGAGAGAGAGAGAGAGAGAGAGAGAGAGAGAGAGAGAGAGAGAGACGGAGAGGAGGGGAGAAGAGGAGTTTCCGTCCTAATGATCGGGCAATATCACGCACAGTGGCACTTGGCTGGCTCCGCCCCGCTCGGCTCCGGCCTGCCTGCCAGCCTCAGCAGGAGTCCTGGACTGCAGCGAACTTGACCCCGCACAAGAACGGCACGCCGCGGCACAGCGGGCGAACCAGCAGCAGCATCAACAACCCCGCCAGCGTGCACGTGTTCAGCTTCTTTTTTGTCCTCGGAGGTTTCGTCTACGCTTAGCTGCTGTGCGGAAGGCAAATCCTGCGCATTACGAACCAGGTGAGCTCGTTCTCCTTACGCCATTTTTTTAAAATTTTATGCAAAATAGTGGTTATAGATATCCTAGATGCCTGATGGATCCTGCAATATTCTAAGAGGCCCATTTGCACCCGAAAACTCGTCTTCTGGAAGGTTTTGTTCCCTCACCGTACTGGCCGTCCTTGCTGGAAGCTTTCATTCGCGTTATTCGGCGGCGGCGATACCCCTCGGCGACGATGCACGCGCGCTGTGGCGATACTCCAGGCTGTATGGAAAAGGTGGCTGCGGCAGCTGCGCCCGCCGTGGTGCCATCTGTCGGCCGTTTTTAGCACGCCTCTCGCTACCCTTCACCATGCGGTGCTCGCAGTCTGCTCCAGAGCGAGCCAGCGTCCAACGTACAGCGCAGACGTTTTGCTCTCGTCTTCTTTTTTTCTGTATCCTGTCAAACTTATCATAAAGTTACGAACTATATTGAGGGCGGAGAGAGACTATTCTGAGAACGTTCGCGGTTTTGTTTCTCTGACAATTAAGTGAATACTTTATACGAGCTAGCTCTTGGTTGTCTCTGAGTCGACACGCAGGGTAGAGACACTAGATAAAAGGCGGTGCTCTCGCGCACGCACGCCCTTCACTCTCATTCTATTGGATCGTTCTCGTGTCCGGAGCAACCTTCCCTCTTCCCATTTTTCCCATTTCGAAGGAGAGATATGGAAGGCGGTGGAGAGGGGGGACGAGGGGTAGCGGCGAGGCCGGGGCACCCCGTAGAAATGTCATCTCGGGCTTACGTAACAGTAGAGTGGCCCCCGTCCCGTCCCACCGGGGGACCCCCTTTCCTTGCATCACGCCTCAAGTTCAGACCGGGCGGGGCGGGGCCGGGCTGAGCATTCCTCATCAATGAGAGACCGCTACCCGGACAGACTCACGGAAACACTTGGTATCAGCCCAGCAGTCACGACGGCCGACTAGGGAGAGTGATTTCGGAGGAGAGATGGAGAAGTAAAAAGAGAGAGAGAAAGGGATTGTCTTTGTGGCGGTCACTGGATGAGAAAGTAAGCGTGCAAGTAGATACACGAACAGTTTTGGGTTCATATTTCCTCCTCTTTTTTTCGACTCTCCGCGGCGGGTTTCGAACCCACGTCCTTGCGGACGGACGCGCCCGCGGCCCGCTCACGCACGGCCAGGACAATGCGGCGCGCTCCCAGGCCGCCCGGGGGCGCTGGGAGGTGTAACCCGCGTGCCTCACCGCAGATATGCAAACGGATTGCGACACACAAGACAAATGAAGACCGGCAACGCGACCCGCTTGCGGTGGCGGAGCCGCGCGGTCGCGTCGGGCCGCCCGGCGGGGTAGGCCACCCTCCCGGCACGGGTGTCGTCCGAGCGCCGTGGGTTGCCTACCCGTCGCCTGACAGGCGCTCGGGGTAGGCAAGCCCGTCGAGCACGCGTGCACGGTATCGCGGCCTGTTGCCTACCGTCAGGCGCTCTGCCTTCGCACGTGCGTTGAAGTCACCGGAGACTCCCCGACACGTGAAAGGAGAATTCGACTCTTTTTGTCTGGCAGAAACGGGAACCCGTCCGGTACTTTAAAAATATTTTTTTTTCGACAGCGTGGCATACTGCCGGGCGGCGGGCTCGACTAGGACCGGGCCGCGTTGCGTCAGAGCGGGTTAGTGGTGGCTCCGAGTGCGTCGGGAGGGAGGAGGGGGCGCATCTTGAGAACGGTCCACGTCCAATCCTCTTTACCGCGTGATTTTGTCATTGTGAATATTCTAGTCCTTTGTAGACTTGTGTTCCTACCTCTTCTGCCAGTTTTATTTTTTTCCGTATCTCGATCTCCTTCACCACTGACTCACTCCCGCCCCCCCCCCTCTCCCTGCCCGAGAGACGTGGGACATTTTCTCTGAGAATTGGGAAGGACAGCAGCGTGCACCTTGACGCCGATGTTCCCAAAACAACTCACGAGGTTTCGTGGCGCTGCTGAGTAGCGTGTCGTGCTGTGGCGGGGCGTGGCGGGGCGTGGCGGGCGCTGTGTACTGTACCAGGCTGACCCCTGGCATGCACGGCACACTGACCGGATCGAAGCTGTCATCCCCAAATTGTCCTTCCCTCTCAAGCATGTACGCTATGAGCATGGTGTTTGCGTTATTTTATTTTTTTTAATAAAGAAATAAAAACGGCACTGCAGGTGTGACAACCGTCTTCGTGGTTAGTCCTGTGCTCGTTTAGGGCCGGCTACCTGCAAACAACGTGGTTAGCAAGGGGATCCCTTTTTTGACATCTCATCTTGCGGTCGGCGGCTTGAGAAACACCGCCCTGTGCGGTCGCGGGCGCGCCGTGCCGGCCGCCGGACAGCGAATATAATTAATTGTAATAATTATACAGTTAACTCCGGGCTCCTGCTCGGCACCCGCTATGGGCAGGGTATGAATCCAAACGGGGCGTGTCCAACTAGAGCCTCTGGATGGCTCTGGAAGAGGTTTCAAAAATTGGGCACTTTCATGGGATTCTGACCGTGACCCCTCGCTGAGAAGTCGGCCGAGAAAAAATATTCCATGTCCAGACTTTGGTGTGCCACGTACGTTTTGGCGTGCAGTGCGAAATAAGCGGTTTGGGTTTATTTGCTTGAGAAAGTGTTGCCGCGATGACCCGATTAAGTATCGCGACACCGGGTAGGCAGGTAGGGTAGGCCCCTCTTCCTCCTGGACGCGAGAAGTAGGCTCCGCGGGGTCACTGGGTCCCACGGACCCGCCCCGCCAGCGCCACTCGCGAAAAGTACGCGACGCCGTTAAGCGTGTATGTCGTTTCTACATTCAAATTCACAAGGTTTTGTATATTGAAATTTCATTAGTCAAACGTAGCCCTCACAAAAAACTATCCGTTATCACCCTCGTCGCACCACTTTTGGCACCTATTCAAAGGGGGCTAACAAGTTTGAATTTTGGAATGCAATTTTTTTAAAACCTTTAGACATTAAAAAAAAAATTAAAATACTAAATAAATATAACCAGAAAATCTAAAATTTTAGAACGCTGTTCTAAATTTAAAAACTGAAAAGAAACTATTTTTTTTTAAATGCTTTACGTGTTGTACAAGCATCTCGCACACCAGGGGCTCCCGATGCCAGGCGCTGGGCACGTCATCCCCTAGAGTAACAAGGGCCTAACCCTTGTGGTCCATCGCGACTTGGGCTGGCCAACCCAATACGGGAGTATTTTGAAAGAGCGGCGGCCCGACTGCTAACCCGGTTTCCGTGCCGAGGAGTCCTTAAGCCTCACCACAGCGGGGCTGCGTCCGCGAGGCGCGCGGCGTGTGCCGCGGGGACCGGGACCGGGGCTGCGTCCGAACGGCACGAGCGACGGAGATGAGAAATCGCGCGAGCAACCGAGCATGTTCGGCGTGCTCGAAAGGTCCCCCTCGCGCCCCTCTCCCCACCGCCCCCCCCCCTCTCTCTCTTTCTCTCTCCCTACAGCGTCGGGTGATGACAGGCGGTGAACCGGTTATTCGCACCGCCTCCCCCCGACCCCGTCTTCTAAAAAGAAAAACTGTTTTGGGTCTCATTGATTGTGCAAACTAATATGGACCAGACCACCCTCCGCCGGGCCAGCCCCGCCTACAGCAGGCTTGTCGCGATGCACTTGATTGACTGCAGTTGAGCAAGCAGAGGCTAGGCCCTGCTTCCGAGAGCCGCCACCCTACTCAGCCCCCCCCTCCCCCCGCCCCACGCATGCACATAGAAGAAGTTTATATTTTTTAAATTAAGTCTTGACTGTTGTTTTTCGGTAATTTTTTGCTTTTCTGACTCCCATGGTTATGAATACTTTGAAAGTTTTTTCACCACATTTTGTTATTTAAAAAAGTGAAGAAACATATCCGGTAGATTTTAGGCAGTTTAAAAAATTACAAGGCAAAGAATTTAAAAAAATTAAAAAAATTAGTTTTACATCAAAATGTAAAGCTGCTGCTTAACAATTTTTGTTATTTTTTAAATCCTTGAGACGGTATGGCGCTGGGTCGCTGGACCGCGTGGCGCGTCACGATTAGCTGTAAGATTACCGGGCTAGCTCGGGGCGTGTGAATGTTTACGATTGTTTTCCCCACCTTGCGTAACGCCGGGGCGTGGCGGGGCGTGGCGGGGCGTGGCGGGGCGTGGCGGCCGTGCCCCGTGGTGCTATATGGCCAAGATTAATCACCCTCATTGTCAATTTGTCGGGCGCGGGCGGCCCACCCCGGCCCAGCGCGGCCCAGCGCGCCCTCCGCTCCGCGGCGACACTCTCCTCCACATCTGTCTGTACTCCATCACCTCACCTCCGCCCCTGTGGCCGACCCTCGTCAATTTCTCCTGAAGGTGATTCGAGTCGTTTCACACGTTGGCCAGTTTGTGCGACTCTATGGTATTCACACTGCATGCAGTGCGTTCTACACGCAGAGGAAAGAATACAGGGACGAGGACTTTAGCCTAAGCCCCATGAGCTTGAATCAAGTTTGAAGAGAAAAATATACTGGGATGAAGATGATTTTTTTCCAACTGGGATGAAGTCATTGAGAATCGAGGCGTTTCGCTATTTGTGATTTTACTTTTTACTGTACGGTACCATACATGATCCTCAGGGTCCCCGACCCAATTAAACGGGATGTCCTGTGGTGAAGTGAAAATGATAGCGTGCACCCTTCCTCGCGTGTTGTCGCAGATGACAAGTCCGATGCTATAGCCGCGTTCACTTTCCGACGCTCACGCCTTCCACATTTCTCATTTTCCCTCCTTCCCTAATTTTTTTTACGAGCAGAGGCGTAATTCTTGTTTTTATTCCAAACACGTTGATGCCTATTAGTAGTGCGCGGCGGTCCAGGTCATCTCTGGAGTGAGCCGCGCGACGGCGGGGCGGGGCGGGGCGTGGCGGGGCGTGGCGGGAGGGGAGCGTCGGCCACTTTCCAGGCGCGGGGTGGGGGCGAGCAGGGCGAGCGCAGGCCGGGCCGCGCGCCGGGGCCGACCGTCGGCTCATTCCTCGTTGCCAGGCGGAGCGAGAGCGCCGCACTTCGACTTGCACCTCCCCGACGAACACCATGAGGAGTATCGCCCTCGTCGTCGTCCTCCTCGCCGCAGGTGAGATAGTGAAAGTGAACTGTGTGTCAGTGACGGGAGCCCGGTCATCAGGGAGTATGCGCCACGGGGTGTGACGGGAGACCCGTGACGAGGGAGTATGCGCGCCCCTGCAGCCACAGGGTGTGACGGGAGACCCGTGACGAGGGAGTATGCGCGCCTTATGCAGCCACGGGGTGTGACGGGAGACCCGTGACGAGGGAGTATGCGCGCCCCTGCAGCCACGGGGTGTGACGGGAGACCCGTGACGAGGGAGTATGCGCGCCCCCTGCAGCCACGGGGTGTGACGGGAGACCCGTGACGAGGGAGTATGCGCGCCCCCTGCAGCCACGGGGTGTGACGGGAGACCCGTGACGAGGGAGTATGCGCGCCCCTGCAGTCACTGCCAGTGACGGGGGAGTCCGCACCTCGAGGTGACGGTGCATATACGATCGAACGGAAGAGCAAATGTCCGCGTGCTTGACAAGTGGCCCCGCGGTGGAGAACGAGGCGTTCTTACGGTATACGGCCCCATTGTGTTCCTGGTGATATAACCCGTGGCACAGACCGGGCCCCGGGCTCGCCCCTGTGCCGACGCCCCACCCGAGCAGCAGTGGACCGGTGACATCATCTCTCTCTCTCTCTCTCTCTCTCTCTCTCTCTCTCTCTCTCTCTCTCTCTCTCTCTCTCTCCCTCTCTCTCTCTCCCTCCCCTCCCTCTCCCTCTCTCCCTCCCCGTTCTGTTTACGACCGCTATGCCTGTCAGGACCTGGACGGCCGTCGAGTCAGACACATCTGACATAATATTACGCATATGCTAATCATATTTCCATGACAAAATTCACGGGAGTTTGCCTGCCGCGTTGTATCACTATACCGTCTCTAATCCAGCAGTCTAACGAAATGAACACCATAGGGACTCTAGAATTAACTGACACACGGTTGAGTTGCAGACGTACTGCTCATTTCCTATTCTCTATTTCCTAGAAAACTTTCAAAGATCTTCAAATGGACTATGTCTCGGCGGGCGTCAGGCCTGTGTACATGTCGCGCGCATGCAGAATGTGCCCCGGAGGCGCACATTGTCCGGCAGCGGCCCGGAGCGGCCTGACAGCTTGCACAGCTCCGGGCGACTGGAGCCATGTTTGTCGCTGGCTCCGGGCGGAAGCCGCTCGGCGCGGCGCGGTGCGGCGCCTCCGACTGCAGTTTCAAAACACGCCAGTACAAGCCTGACGCGCGCTCACTCAGATGCGTGTTTAATTCGTGTGTTGCAAAACGCTCGCGGGGGAAAACTACGTGCCTGCTCGGCCGTAATATCTATCCCTGCGCGGCACGCCGCAGCCGGCTCGCACCGGGGGCGCTTCTAGAAATCTAGATTGTTCAGTGACTCTATCCATGGGAAAGCGAGGAAACCTTTTTTGCTTATCTGAGACTCATCGCTTCTCGTCTTCCTGTTCATTGTCTGTAGAGCATAGAGTTTTGCCCCAAATCTAAATTTCTTTGAGTTGAAAACTGGCTACAGCAGACTTAAAACCTAAATAAATACATCCTTGTGGGAATGGATACAGTACGTCAAATACCGTTAGTTAATCATGAGCGATTTTTACGCGTTTCTTGTAACATGGATGTCTAAATCGAAGTCTTCCAGATGCATGTGCTGCTGTACGAGAACACTCCCCCCTCTCTCGTCTCACTCTCTCTCTCTCTCTCTCTCTCTCTCTCTCTCTCTCTCTCTCTCTCTCTCTCTCTCTCTCTCTCCCTGCGGCGAGAGGAATGCCTCGATTCTCTCATCGTAATATCTCGCCGGCTGATCAAGCATTTTGTAATTACCCGCCCGCGCCCGCCACACCAGCCGGCCGCGTCTCGATACACAATGAAGTCGATCTGAGCTATGTTTCGATACATCGAAGTCCAGGCCGAGGACGTTGTGCGCACGCGCACAGGACGCGGTACACGCCGTGAACAGTTGTGTCCCCAGGCCGCTCGCTCGGCCACCGCCCCCTACTGTTTCTCAAGGGTGCGAGGCGCGGACAGGGGCGGGGCAGGGTAAGGTTTGTTTTGGTATTGCCTGTCTTTGATCAGAGGGGTCTCCTTTTCTTGGCAGGGTACTTTCCACCCCCGCCTCTTAACGACGGCTGTAAAGGTGACTTCGTGTTTATCTCTTTTCTCACAGCAGTTTGTCTTTTCATGGTCTTCCTGTCAGCGGGGAAGGAAACAACCGCGGGATATGTCTCGACATTGTGAACACGATACTGGAAATCCACGTGTTTAAATGTCACTCACTGGCAGATGAGTGAATGTTTTCACTCACTTCTAGGTGTGTGACAAATTATTTGACGAATTATACACACTCTTGTAAAGATGACGGGGAGTATATGACAGTATGTCACTCACCTACGAGTATGTATAAAACTGTAACACCTGTGTTTCCAGTGCATAGGGCCCTCGCCGGCACAGCGCGGTGAGGTTATGTCCGGCCGTCAGGTCAGCTTGCCGGCCAGGCCGTACGTCTGATCGGAGCTAGCCAGCCTCCGCCGCCGCCGCTGCCACAATGTTAGTGCATGCTTGGCTTTCGCAAGATATTAAACACGCTTTCTCCGCGTATGTGACGGTTAGGTTAGGTTCCCAGCGCTTCCTGCCAGAGCGGCCGGCGCGGCAGGCGCGGCCGTACAAAGCTCGTCGTGAGCGCGCCCGCGGCCCTCCTAGCAGGCGCGAACTGCCACGCCCCGCCACGCCACGCCACGCCCCGCCACGCCCCGCCACGCCCCGCCACGCCCCGCCGCGCCACGTCTTGCCAGGTTCAGTCCACGCGTTTGACATTTCTTTTCATGGCGGTAAGAAAGGCACCGCCTTCACCCGCCTTTCCCTTCAGTTCCTCCCTTTGTTCTCGCGGGCGCGCGCGCACACACACATGGTCATTCCCTGCCCTCTGATTAGTGAGTTAAACGTTGTTCCTCACGCACCGGGGCTCCACTATTGTCTCCCGCAGGGAGAGCTACGCCCCCAGCACCTCTATCTTCCTCTTCTTTTGCGTTTCGTCGTAGTTTCCAGTATATTTCCTTCGTGTGGATGGATAAATAATAAATCGTTGGTCTTATTTGGCCAATTTGACGGCACCGCGGCGATGGCAGCAACATGGCCGCTCGTCAGTGGGCCGCTACATGTCAGCGCGCTCGGAGGCGGCGGTGGCGCGGTGTCGGCTAACTGAACTGACCCCTCGCGGGGCGGTGGTGGTGCGACCTGTCCGGGGCCGGCCGTACATTTGTCGGGCCGACTGGTTTGGGGGCCCCCGCCGCCCCGCCCGCCCCGCCCGCCCCGCCCTGCCGGGTGCGCGCGGTACCGTACCCCCCGAAGTACCCGCGGCAGCTCAGAGCAGCCGGTTAGGTAAGCCTGAGACCGTCTCGGTAGGGGTGTTGTAACAGCGCATAATATGGGAAGGGCCCTCGCCCCCCCTCCCCTCCCCACCTCCACGTGCTTGCCACGCCCCGTCGTTCTGTGCGATACCACGACTCCAAATTTTGTTATTTTTCCCTGACAGTTTAAAATACCCAGACCACAGTCCCTTGCCCCTTGAAATCAAGTCTCCGAATTTCTATGCAAAAATACTTTGTACATGACAGTGGTGACTTTGGTGTGACGGTCTCGCCTCTCGTTGCTCGTGACGGTCAGTGCACTCGGGCCGTCACGACGTGCAGTCTGGCGAGACGGTCCAGGCATTTCACACTTGCTTGCTTGCCAATGTGCTGGCGCGGTGCGTTTGGACCGAGATGCTGAGGCGGAAACGGGTTGTTGCCTGCTGGCCTTTCACTGGCTAATTTCGCACCACTGTGCAGTGTGACGGTTTGCTCTGCAGTCTTGATTTATATCTCCCTGCTGTTAGTTTTCTCTTATTTCTCGTAGTTCTATGTATAACGCCCTAGCTTTAATCTAGTCCTGCAGTCCTGGTTTTGACCCTTCAAAAAATCCCTTTAATTGTCCCCGGCAATAACTCATCTCGGTTGAGGCAGGCGGGTCCCTGCTCACGTGGCTCCGCCGCCGTGGTGATTGCCAAGCGGATTAGAAGCGGGAAGAGTTTAAAAAAAAGGCGAAAGACGGAGAAAAAACTGTTGCTCGTCACCTTGTCTGCGGACTGACAATGCCGCTTCCGAGACGAGGAGAGGAGGCACTCGAACGATGGTCGTAACGGGGGACCTGACCGGCGCTGTAAAAGTCACGAGGGTACACTGCGCTTAAATATCTGCGTTTCGGTACAGTCAATTTTTCTCTAAAATTTTTAAAAGTTTATTACACAAGTTTTCGAAAGTTTTCTCTCAGAACAGTTTTAGACTTTTGAACTTCTTTTTTCGCATTTGTCTCTTTCTCTACCGGTGAGTGCAGTGTTGGCCGTGTCCCCCGACGGCCGGAGACAGTCGGCCGTTGGCAGCGGAAGAGTCTGGCTATACCGCAGTGCCAAATCTTTGAGAAAGTCCACTCCCGCCGCTGACCGCTGGATCGCGCCGCCAGGAAAAATGACCAGCACTGCAAGAAGGAGATTAAGCTGACGTAACCCACTCCCCTTTCGATCCGCGAGCTACCCGCCACTGGTCTGTGTCCAGATGATTTACCTGGACTGCAGTTGTAAGCAGCGCGCCGTGCTGCAGCGCAGAGGGCGCATTTGACGGTGTTCGGTAGTGAGAGATCATCCCTTGCAGAATAGCGACACGAATAAGGAGCCGGCTCAGCCGGTTTGAACTGGATAGCGGGCCGCGGTGGCTGCTGCGGCGGCTGCAGTTGCTGCTGGGGCAGCTGCAGCGGCTGCAGCTGCGGAGCGCAGTGCAGCTGACAGTAACACGGCAGCCGTTAAAGGCGGCGGCTCGGATTTTCCACCCTCCCTCCCTCCTTCCTTCCGGACTCGTTTACTATTCCGGCGCGTGCAACAGTACACGTTCAAAAGAACGCACACTACTCGCATCGTTAACTGTTTAATTCTACGTAGAGTCGTCTGAAATTCGTGGAACGATATACGCAGATTGAAATTGAATGCGTGCTCCCAATATTTTTCATGCTCTCGTCGAGGTTGTCATTATGACTGGTTCATCCTTTTGCGGTTCGTAAATATTGTTCACGCGGGCGTTCCTGCAAGTCTCTTGTGCCGCATCGAAGTGTGTCTTCTGTCAAAGGAAACAAAAAAGGTCAAGGGTGATGCAGTTGAGGGGGGGAGGGGGCCTCGAAGGGAGAAAGTCTGATGCAAGGCTTCCCCCCCGCCCCGCCCCAATCACACGTCATCTTGTCTTCTGAGAGGCAGGAACCAAATCGGAACAGGCGGCCGGCAGGGGGCGCTGCGGGTGGCGCGAAAACAAATGACGCTTGCGTAACGCGTACCGCTTAGCGGCGCGCGACTTTTGAATTTCCATCAGGACAATACTCCCCCTCCTACGGCCAAGGAGCAGTGTGTTAGTGTGTGTGTGTGTGTGTCACGTAACGGAACAAGTCGTTAACTGGGGCGCGGCCGCGCGGGTACTTTTACTGACGCGGGGCGTACCAGACACTGTGAAGCATTTCCGTTTAGGGGATATCGCACACATCAAGAAAAAAAAATCAGGTGGGAATATTTGAACTGCAAAGTTGGATAGACTCACTAGCGAGCTCACTGCCTTGTTTACCTGGAGCGCCCTTTCGCTAGTTAACGGACGGGTTCGATCGGTACGCTTGTTTTAACCTTAGGCAACGCACGCATACGCCACACGATAATTAACTGGAAAGCGTCCCTCCTATCGTAATCGCATCGAACCAGAGTGAAAGTCTGCTCACGATCTGTTGTGAGTTTTTGTTTTATCTCGCCGGCTTCAAGCTGGCAGTACACTTTGCGGGCACAGCTGCTGACTTCCGTTTCCCAGATGTGCAGTCGTTATGCTGATCGATACCTCGAGCTGATCGCTACAGCTCGGTTCATGATCGAGTCAGCATGAAAACAAAAACAGATGTTAGTGGAACTTTATAGAGAGCTTCTGAAATTGTAACGCCGGGGATTCCTGAGAATTATAAAAGCGCTGGCCGCTTGTAAGCGTCCCCCAGGACGGGCAGGACCGGCCCGCCGCGGCCCCGCCAGCAGCCTCTCTCGGTCGCGGCACTTTCACTCAAGGTCGTGAGCCGAGTGCCTCAAGGCCGCGGCACGATACGTGCACGGTGGGGGCTGAGTGGCGACGTATGATAATGTTGGTAATGGAAGGGTCAGAGTGCGAGCACGGCCATGTTGGTATCGCTGGCATCGCCCGCTGCTTGTGGCCGCCCTGTTTATCGGCTGTTGTCCCGGCTAAGCAGACAGGCTATTTCTTTAATCGAATGATAGCGCGGGCATTGCCTACACAGTGCTCTGTGCTGTTTGCTTTGTAAGTCGCTGGCGCTCCAGATCGCCTGGAGAGTTTGCGAATGAAAACTGTTTCGCTGCGATTGAATTCCAGCATCTGCTCGTCTTATGAAAGCCACGATTTCTCTTTCTGGAACAAAAAAAAAAAAAAATAAGTTCCCCGGGAAACTTGTTATGGTTATTGCGGTACGCGTGACTATACTTTGACTGCCCCGGGCTAGCGTCACGAGCCGGGCACCCGACCGCCTCGTTTAGCGTGACGGGGCGGGCGTGGTGGGCGGGGCTACCCTCCTGACCCAGGCCGAGAAGACGCAGTGCACTCGGCACGAAGTGCACGCTCACAGCACACCTCAACTCGCCCTCACCGCCAGGAAACAAAAACAAAATCTTGAACCAGGAACACGGAAACAATTTTCCAACAGTCCAACTGTTGTGACTGTGATGGTCATGTGTAGTATTTTTAAAATGACTTTTGTCCTTGCTCCTAGCTAATCCTGTCGCTCTTGTCCCTGCTCCTAGCTAATCCTGTTGCTCTTCTCCTGTTGCAGGATGCTGCGCGCAGCAGCAGAGCAAGCCCCAGCGCCAGCAGGTCGAGGACCCCTGCCAGAACAAGGCCCGTGTCGTGCCCGACGCCACATACTGTGATAGGTGAGTGAGTGAGGCTAATTGCAGCCCTCTGCGAGGCTAGGCTCCGTGCTGCGCTCTTATACGACTCGATGGTCTCCCACTGTCACCTTTCTCCACGTTTTCTACCTCACGACACAATACTGTCACACCTTCATCTTTATATGTTGTGCCATGCCCACTCTACCGATTCTTTTCCATCGCTGTCGTAACATTACACTTAACCATGTGTGTAACATGGGTGTGACATGTGCGGCTAAACGAAGAGGCGCTTCTGTCGCAACGGCTCCGATTGTGTGCGCTTGTGTTGGCCGCACTGCTGGGCGGGGCAGCGCCAGCCGTTGTGTGCGCGGTGGCACTGTGTCGTGTTGGCCGCACTGGGCGGGGTCGCGCGCGCACTCGATGTTTCTCTGCGCCCCGCCCGCCTCCGGCTGCTCAAGTGCCCGCCCGCCCCCTGGCGGCCGCGAGCACCAGGGTCGAGAAATGAAGCGTCGAAGAAGAAGAAAAAGTGGCACAACATTATTTGTTTGTCGTGAACGGATTCAGTTTTGCGTGTCCCTAACCTATATGATCTTCCTTACCCCGCCCCTTCTCCCTCTCCTCCCTGGCGACGCTGTCGCGACCAGCTCGGCGTCCTTGTCCTGGAGAAGAGATGTTCACACACACACACACAGTTAGTCACGCACAGCCCGACACACACACACACACACCGCTTCTTCTTCAGGCTGAGAGGCGCGTTACGGCCACTGTCGTTCCCGATCCTAAACGATTGCGTTACATGTCGAGCTGCTTCGGTCGTATACCTGATCACCCCTGATTTAATTTTCAATCACTTCTGCACTAGAATCGTAAATAATTTTTTTTAACCCTCCATTGTTTTTTGTTTTGATTGAAAACAAAAATAATACGGAATTGTCCTTTCTAAGACTTCAATGATTTCAACTCTCTAAATAAAGCATTTTTTTTCCTTGTGCCATCCAGGTATTGGGAATGCGTCAACGGTCAGCCAGAACTGTACGACTGCCCCAACGGCCTGGTCTTCGCCGGCAAGCACCGGGGAGTGACCGAGGGCTGCGACTACCCGTGGAGAGCCAACTACTGCGAGGACAAGCAGCTCGCGAGTGAGTGTGACCACATGTACCCAGTCTTATAAGGAGGTTCAATGCGTCGTGCTGTGAGAGATCGAGACGCTTTTAGAAGAGCGCCGCTGATCTTCATAATTCATGACCAGAAACAAAAGAAAAAACTGACGTTTATTGTCAAGGACGGGATGACTGCAATCGGCTGTGTTTTTCTCCTGTTTCAGACGGCCCCATTAGCACGGAGCACTGCGACTGGCTGTACGGCATCTTCGGCCACGAGTCCTCGTGCACCAGGTACTGGACCTGCTGGAACGGCACGGCCACCGAGCAGCTCTGCATCGGCGGCCTGCTGTACAACGAGGACACGCACTCCTGCGACTGGCCCGACAACGTCGACGGCTGTCAGAAGCACCGTGAGTAACACCTTCATCTTGCTGGAAATTCTTTTCAATGAGAGGGGATTGTGGTTTATTTGGTGGTTACGGTGTTCAGCAAAGCAGTGCTTTGCTGGTAATGTTTAAAAAAAATTTAAATCCGTACCGCGTTCGACGGATATATTTGCGGCGTTCACGTTTCGATATTAATCTCCAAGCGAACGTTTTTACCAAATCCTTTAAGTATAATGTAATCGAAACCAAAGAATTTTCTCGTAATACATTCAACTATATACATACTTCCATGAAAATTTAAAAGATATCCACCCATATACATTCTTCCATGAAAATTAAAAAAAAATTATTCAACTATATACACCTCCATGAAAATTTAAAAAGATCTGTCCGTAAGAAGACAATCTTAAAAAACACCGTCGAATATTTCTGATGATCCTCATTAAACCCCGGCTGCGCCCTCGCCCCGCGCTGCCGGCGCGCCTCGCGTGCCGGTTGGGCTGCCTACCCTCCGGGCGCGACCCCTAACTCACCCGCCTGTCCCCCGGCCCCGCAGCGCTCTGCGTCGAAGACGCCAACGGCAACGTGCCCCTGGGCAAGTCGTGCAACCGGTACTGGCAGTGCCAGGGCGGCTACCCGCGCCTGCAGCGCTGCCCGGCCATGCTGGTGTTCGACCGCCAGAGCCTGCGCTGCGTCGTGCCGCCCACCGAGGACTGCGACATCCCCACCACGCCCGCGCCCTCCCCCGAGGACGCCGACGAGGACCGCAACCGCAACAGCAACGACGACGCGGACAACGGCCCGGCCAACTACCCCCAGCAGCCGCCGATCCGCCAGCAGCCGCAGCAGCGACCCCAGCAACAACAGCAGCAGCAACAGCAGCAGCAGCGACAGCAACAACAGCAACAACAACAACAACAGCAGCAGCCTCAACAACAACAGCCCCAGCAGCGACAGCAGCAGCAGCAGAGCCGGCGGGAGCAGGTCCAGGTCGTGCCCAACCAGCAGGCCTCCAGCGGCCGCACCTCCGGCACCATCAACATCCACGTGCCGCCCGGCGCCATCCCCCTGCCCGTCAGGCCCGGCTCCGGCGCGCGCGCCCGCGCCAACAACAACAACAACTAGTCAGTCAGCGCGGCGTGCTGTTATTGTTGTTTTTGTTGACGTGTTTGCCGACGCCGTCGTGAAGCCGCCGCACCGGGAGGGGCTGATCCTCGCGGTCTGACCCGATGTTTCGCTCCCCATTTGACGCTAGTGTGTCGAACCTATTTGACTGTTTAAACCTCACCCCGCCCCTCTCGACCGGATGGTATAGTACCTGTCATGAACACGCTGCGCCCGGCGTCGGCCTGTTTGTGTGAATGTGTTGTCTCGTTAGTGAATCATGAATGAAAGTCTGATTGTGTGTAAGTGTGTGTGTGTACGCGTGTGAGTTTGTGCGAATGAGCTCTCCCCCTTGTTTGACTGTCCCCTCTGTCGCCCCTTGCATCTCGTACCCGCCCACCCCACGCCCGCCATTTCTGCCGAGTTCCATCTGGGCAGGACGTAACTAAGAAAATCAAACATTGTACCATATGACTTAGATTTAGGATTTTTTAAGAAAATAAAACACAAAAGTAGAAAAATAATTTATTACTGCCGTTATTGTTGTTTCTTTGCAGTTTTTTTGGGTGGGTGAAAAATAAGTAGCATGAAAAATTCTTACAAACTAATAATACTTGTTTAAATAACTCTAGAGACCTCAAACAATGCCATCAGTCCATAGCGATTTAATTATCATTGGGATGAAGGCATCTCCTGCTTCTTAGCGCTTCTCCTTCTTCGCTGCACGTAGTGACTGCAAAAATAAAAACAACCATGAAAACCAATGATACAAACATACACAAAAATACGCGAACAGAACAACTAATTTTACAACATTTCCGACTGTAAAAAAAAATGAAGTTGAACTCACCAGTTCGGGACGAGCTCGGGCTCCTCGCAGGTCAGGGTGGAGTCGTCCACGACGAGGTCCTCGCCGCACGAGACGATCCTCGGGTGGCCGTTGACGCACGAGATGAGCTTCTCGCAGTCGCCCTCGATGGCGAAGCGCGGGTACGGCCAGAACCGGGCGGACACCGGGTCAGAGGGAATGCCCGACGGGCATTTGAACCCTGTCACCTCTGGCCGCGGAAGGGGTCGTTATTAAATAGAACGTTTTTTTTACATGTGTTGGAACACATTTTAGCATGGATTTAAGCGGAAAAAAGTCGCGCCTGGGAAAATACCCCTTGCTAACTTGTAGTCCCGTAAAGTCTCTGTCGCTCGGGGTATCGCCGGCGATACTCACGCTCAGCGGTGCAGCCGATGTGCTCGAGCTGGTCCGGCCACTGGCAGCGGTGGATGGTGACGTCGAACGCCAGCCCGGGCGGGCAGTCTACCAGCTGGGCGCGGCCGAACTCGCAGCGCGTGTACTTGCCGCTGCACGCCCCGGCCGCGTCCGTGTACAGCCCGAACTGGTACTCGCAGCCGTCCGACGACAGCGGGATCACTGTGGGGGCAAGTCCACCCTCATGCAAACGCCGTCAAATGGCGCGAGTCGTGGGGTGAATTTAAACCCGCAAACTACTCACGCTCCACAGCCCTGTGGCCGCAGTCCACGTCCCAGTGGTAGTGGCAGTGGTGGTGGGCCGCGCCGTGCCCTCCCTTGAACAAGAGTCCGTTCTGGCAGCGCTCCAGGGTCAGGGTGCCGTTGCTGCACAGGTAGAACTGGTCGCACAGCTCGGGGTGGGGGTACGTCTGGACGCCCTCCTTCTCCGGGCACTCGACCTGCGGCAGCGAAGCCACCTGCTCCGCGCCTGGCAAATACGTGACACCCAAATTCATTGTATATTCGGAGATAAAAGACGTTCAATGTTCCAACGTTCTGGGCAAACCTTTATCAATGAAAACAGTAGTTATCTATTTCTTCTTGAAATTTTTTATTTATATTTTAAAAATTAGTTTGAAATTATAGTTAAGCTACCCTTCACTACACATTGTTATTATTTGTGGAGGGATTTTCTTTATCTGATTTCGTTGGATTTGTCAACAACGTACGCACAATTAAAGAGTAAAAAAAAATCACTTTATGGCTTTATTAGACTGTCTAAGATTTAAGAAATAACTAATTAAAACAAAAAATATTGAAATGTACCAGGCCAATATGTGTTTTTATATCCTCTGCATTTTTCCGTCCCCCAAAAAAATGAATTTACTCTGTCATTGGAATCCACTCTCCGTGCCTAGTTACTCATACCTGTTCGGTGCAGCACGAGACAGGCCGCCGTTGTCACCAGCACCGCCAATACCGCCGCCATTTTTCACGGCCCCGTGGATATGACGCGACGCCTCTGCCGAGCTTCCTCACTGCCGTGAACTTGAACGCGTTCTGATACCCGCCGGTCCCGACTCTTCTATCCGGCCGGCCGGGCTCGGCGGCTCCGTGGCGGTCCGGTCCGACCTGATTCTAACGTGAACAGTGCCGGGGTAGTGGGGGACGCTGGTGACGGTCTCGATGACGGTGGAGGAATGCAAAGGGAGTCCGCGAACCGCTATCCTGGTCGGTCATTAACGAACTGGACGCGCGGCGGTGCTGCACCCGCGCCCTGCGGCGGCGCCGGCGGCGCAGTGGAAAAGTCGCGGGGAAAAAAAATAGTGTGAAGGGTAAAAAGAGGTGGGCTAACAAACTGAGGGGGTGGGAGGGCTTCACAGTTTGTGGGTACGTAGATCGCTCTGGCGTCGTTTGATAGTCGTTGGGCGTTCACCCCCCCCCCCCTCTCTCTCTCTCTCTCTCTCTCTCTCTCTCTCCCCGGCTTTCTCTAAAGATTGGGTAGCCAGGACGAAATTGCCGGGTGGTTGGTGTTTTTATTTTAAGAAGGACAAAGTAAATGTGTCGTTGTCTATTTATCGATCCTTGTCAAAAGTAATAAAATAATGGTTTCTATCACATGGCATCATTTGTACATTTCTAAATCAATAGCTTAAAAAAGTCAATCACAAGCCATTATAGGAATGAAATTCTACAAACTAAACTGGTAACGTTCGAAATACAAAACGTAAGTGGTGTGTGAGGCGAGGCACATGTTTTCATCTTCAGGAAAGTCACTGGTATTCTTCAGGTTCCACTTCTCTCCCCATGTGTGGTGTCTTACTTCCTCAAGTGAGCACTGAAAAAATAAAAACAAGTTAAATTTTGTAGGAAGTTGAAATATTGAAGTCCCCACGACCTCCTCCATTTCCAAACACTTAAGAGTGGTCGTGTACGATTGGCTGCCTACCTCCCCGGCGCGCCGCGGCGGCCACTTACCATGAGGGGACGAGCTCCGGCTCGTCGCAGGTGAGGGACTCGGCGTCGAACACCTTGTCCTCGCCGCAGGCCGTGATCCTGGGGAAGCCGTTGACGCAGGTGATGGAGCGGGTGCAGTCGCCGGGGATGGCGTACCTCGGGAAGGGGTAGAACTTGGCGGCCTTCCCTGTCACTTTTTCGGGGCACTTGAAGCCGACGATCTCTGCAGACAAGAGCTCTCGTTAGACAACTGTGGTGCCTAGTCTCAATCTTCCCTAATGAAAAAAAGAGACATTTAAAAATCTGAGATTGCACTAGTTTGAAGAGGGTACTCACGCTCGGGGTTGCAGCCCTGCTCCAGGAGGAGGTCGGGCCAGTTGCAGGAGTGGGTGCGGTCGTCGTAGGCCAGGCCGGGCTCGCAGGACTCGGGGTGCACGACGCCGAACGCGCACTTGTGGTAGTTGGTGTCGCACGGGGCGTTAGCGTAGATGCCGAACTGGAACTCGCAGCCGGGGGTGGAATAAGGAATCACTGCAATAAAATTTACATAACAATATCACGTGAGGTTCGCAGAAGGGTGTGCTTTTCATACTGATGGTGACAGACTCACGTTCGTATTTGCGCGCGCCGCAGTTGACGGCCCAGTGGTAGTTGCAGTGGTTGTGCACGGCGCCCTTGCCGTCGAACAGCAGGCCGTTCTCGCACACCTCCTCGGTGAGGGTGCCGTTGGTGCAGAGGTAGAAGCGGTCGCAGTAGTCCGGGTTCGGGTAGGCCTGCACGCCGTGCTGCTCCGGGCAGCCCTGCCCGCTCACTGCAACAAAAAAATATTTTCATTATTTTTTGTGCAATTTTCATTGGAACGGAAATTTGCACACCTACAAGTGTGTAGTATCACATTATTTGGTTCCTAGTGTACAGTACACTATTTTAAATTCAGTATTTTTTTTTGTCGTAATATTTTTGCTAAATTACCGCTGGGCGCGGCCGCCAGTGAAAGGCTAGCCAGCGGGGCGTGCCGTGTGGTGCTTGTCTTTGCACCGCCTTCCTCATAAGGCGCTGCTCATATTACGAATAATGCGGTCGATAATGCGGCGCGGCTAGCAGAAGGCGGTGAAGTGCAACAGCGCGAAAGTGAGTGGCGGCGGGAGGCGGCGGGGCGCGCGCCTTGCGTCACAGCCGGGGCGGGCAGGGATGCCAACGTAAACGGCCGCCCCAAAATCGTTACCTCAAAGCACCCTTTCAGCGCACTAGGCGTTGTTGAGCACCAAAGGTTGCCAACACTGCGTCCTAAAGCCCGGGTTAACACCACCAGGTCGATCAGATAAAAATACAATGTACAATAGTAGTTGATTCTGTAACATTTCTCTTTTCAATTTTAACTGCCTTTTCTGAAGTGTAATGCTGGTGGCACTTTACCCGCCACCCTTTGGTCAGCCGGTTCATTATCTCATTACTCTGAGCCGATACCTGACCGCTTGTTTTGTTTTGCGGTGAGCAGAGATTTGAGATCGGAAACACCTGGAGGGCTGTGCGCGTGAGGTGGCGCACGCACGTGCAGCAACCGCTTGCACGGAACATTGGCCAAATCATCCGATGGGATAACATCTCTTTCACACGTTGCGATGAGTGGTCTGGGGCGAGAACCCGAGCCCACCCGCAGCCGAACACAACAAAAAAATTTCGGTTAAAGCTTTAAAAAAATTCTAATGGTCTGTCCTCTTTTGCTTCATTTTTAAAGTTCTATTTAACATAAAATATTTGCCTCATTGTATTTTAAAACAATAGTAAGAATTACTGTTTGCTACATTTGAACTGGTATGACTCGATCGGGCGTTCACACTCGTCAGACGCAGTGTGTGTCTAAATCACGTAACCCAGGCCCCTTTATGTTTCATTTACGACAGCGTGCTTCCGCCCTATAACTGCGATCAGGACTCAAGGAGTTATTGCACATCACAACGCACGGAGGAAGCGGCGGATCAGACGGACTGACCTAGTGCCTCAAAGAGCCGGGCCGAAAAAAATGATCAGGATGGTCGGGCTTTCCTTCATCCATTTTCTTGACTTATCTCATTACCAAACTTTTTCAAAATTTTGATTTTTTCCCCCTTTTATCTCCGTTTTAAATTTTACACTGGGTAACAAATTGTGTGCATGACACATGCTTGTTGATGTATTCATTTTCATTTGTGCAGTAATATTCCGGGTAATCTACTTGAAAAAAAATCTTCCTGCGTCATCACTACACGCCCGGACCAATACGTTCGTCTTGACCCCCATCACCTCTGCCGTGAGAGCCCGGGCCGTACGTACGTGGCCCTGTGCGCCCGGCCCGGGCCGCCGAGACCTTGAGGAGCACAACGCACGCCGCGTTGAAATGGAAAGTGAGTGAGCAGAGATCGAGTTGAGCCGGGCCGGGCCGGCGGGACGGGACAGCCTCTCTGGTCCAGAGGCAAGGCCTCCAGGCCTCCTCAAAGCGGCGCTGCACCAACGCGGACCGCCGTGCGCGCCGCCAGGCGGCCGGTGATGCAAGCCTCGGCAGCCCTGTTATTGGAGGGAGGGTCTAAACTCCTCAAGTCAACTCAACTCTGCCCCATTTTACTCCGCTGACTGTTGCTGACTTTTCGGTCGAAATGTCCTCTGGTAGTAAAGGTTCATTTTCCTTTGTACTGGAGGAATTATTTTTGTTGCTCCCTTTCAACAACAACAAAAAAAAAAAAATCCGCGTGAAAGTGATACACATCCCGCCCGTGTACACGCATGTCCTCCGTGACATAACGGCCTAACCTCACGCAATAGCGAAAGAGAAGAAAAAGGACCTCTACATGTCGAGCCACTCTGGAGAACACCAAAAGAAAAATTGGATTCAAAGTGGCGCTGAATGCGGCCATGTTCCGTTGATCACGCGCGCCGCGCCGTGCGACCGTTGCTGGCGGCCTGACAAACCCGTTGTATGTTGTTGCCAACGCCGTCGCCTATTGGCACCGTGATTGTATTTGCAGACAGCGCCCTGAACACTGTTATTGGCAGTCAGCGCTGCGCGGGGTTAACTGGACAAAAATACACCCGCAGCCTGGAACATGTCCTGATTGACAGTCCTAGCACACGGCAGCAGGGCGCGCGAAGAAATAATATTGGCACTACTGTGGAACATGTGGCGCAGGGACGGGGGTCTCGAGGACGAGCAGGACGGGTGCAGGCTGTCTCACTCGCACCACTTACCCAGGCCGGCGAGGAGGGCGAGGGCGAGGGCGGTCAAGACTCTCGTCATGGTGGTGCTGCGGCTGTGGCGGGCTGCGGCTGGAGACTGAGGGAGCACCCCACCTCACACACGCGCAGCCCCGCCCGCCACGCCCGTCGGCACGCCCCGCCGCGCCCCGCCCCGCCCCGCCGCGCCATGTGACCGCACACTGTGAGGCCGCCCGGGCGCCCAGTGGCGTAGTGTAGCGGTCAGGGTGGCCGCAGTCGCTGTCGGCTAAGCTGACCTCCCCCGGAGCAGCTTGCGAGGCTGCGACGTTGCACGGGAGGGGGCCGTGGCCGACCTGGTCGTTCCCCACCATCGCCACTTTTGCTTTCTGGGGAGGGGGCCGCCACAAAAGAGGAAGGTGTCTCTTACTGTCGATAAAGTGTAAGCTGTGCCGCCCCCCCACCTCCCGTCCAGCCCCACCCCGTGTGGTGGTATCTCGGACAAGCAGCCATTCCGCTTTGCAATGAACCCCGCGCTACGCGTTGCATCGCAAAGTGGGGCATATGCAGGTGGGTCTGCATTCTTTGCGGCCACCTTCCGCACGGCTATAACTCTAGGTTTCAAAACCACCCCCTCCTGGAGTCGGCGCCGGCTGCGCCTGCCAGTACTACCCTAAACAAACCGGCAGCGGCGAATAGATTTAAAATGCTCGAATATTTATTTTAGCCGATTCGGGGAAGTTTCTACGCGTTTGAAAGGTAACTGCCATCACGGCAAATTGTCATGAGCAGGTGTTCCCGCGGGGCAGGCGAGCGCGCTGTACTCATGGGCGTGGCAGGGGCGGGTAGCCAAGGCCATCGGCTCCTGGCCGGCGGCTGAGTCGAAAACGGACCCGTTCTCTGTCTCTCTCGCGCCCAACACCCAGGGCGGCAGGGCGGACAGGGACGGCAGAGGTCGCCCGTTGTCAGGTGGATCCGTGGCGGATCCGCAAAAGATCAGGGTTCACCGTGTCCTATGGTGCCCGCTAGGACGGTGGAGTCGTTGACTGGGCACTAAAATCGCGAGGGCTCGTTCTACTGTCAAATTCTGCAGTTAAATGGATATTATATTATCCCATTTTAATTTATTTTTGCCTCAGCGGTGAGCTGTGCTACCGTCACGTTTTGTCGGTGGCGGGTAAAGTGTTTGATGTTTCCTTCCAAACGTATGGCCGCGATAGTGGTGCAGGTGGAATATTGCGTGATTGGCGATGGCCAAGTCTTTCCGTGTTTGGCTGGCAGGAAACGTGCAGTCGTATGCAACGTAGGATAAGCGTGCAGTGGTGGGAGCTGCGATGGAATTCCGCCCCGCATTCAGTGATGCAACTCACGAAATTTAACTAGTAACATTTTTTATTAGCAAAAGTATTTATAAAACTTAAAATATACGCGTTTTGATCTTACTTATCTTAGTGTAAGTGTTTGAAATATTCGAATTCTTATAATCCAGGCAGTGGTCACCAAACGAGAAAATGTGAAGCCATTCTGCCTAGCGTAAAGAATACTTGTTATACAAGTATGTTAACATCACAGTAATGCTTGAAATTCTAAAACACTTGAATATAATCGCCTATTTTTTAAATACTGCATGAGGTGAACGACTTATTAGTCATTTTACAGTGGAGGTGTATTTATGGTAGATTTATCAGTCATTAAAGCACATGTTTCACGTAATTCATCACTCAGAATTTGCCTATGACCTATATCAGTCTGATTTGTTATCTTTTCCTGATCTGATCTAAATAAAATTATCTGCTTATAACGCCATTGCTCTAGACCTCTGTCGCTGGTGGAGGAGGCCTAGCATTGCCGTTCTCGTACCACTTTTCACTGAAACAAGTAAGAAATTAAATTAGTTGACAAGGATTTCTCAAAGTAACTCGGAAAAATTGAAAGTATACACGCCAAAACGTCATATCGTATTATTTTTCAAATATTTCTAAAACTGTTTCATGTCTTAGACACTTAAACAAAAATAACTCTCCGATACTCTGCGCGTTAGAGACAACAGAGCGGCGTGGAGTATCACCGCGACACTCACCATCCCTGCACGTTGGCGGGCTCGTCGCACTTGAAGGTCTCCTCGTTGTAGACCTCGCCGTACTCGCAGGAGCCCCGCTGGGGGACCACGCCGTTCCTGCAGATGTAGAACTTCTGGCAGTCGTCGGCGTGCGGGAACGTGGGGTGGGGCAGCGGCCTGCCGGTGGGGCCCATGATCTCCCCCTCGGGGCAGCTGAAGCCGTCCTCCAGGACGTCTGGCGAAAGCAAACAGAGCTCATTCAATAACTGCACATGTTCCCAGAGCAAGTGCATTTTTCTTGAAAACAGGTAGTGCCTTAAAAGCGTGATTTTTTTTTTAACTCACCCCTCGTGGCGACGCCGCACTCGCGCTTAGTCTCGTGCGCCCAGCTGCAGGTGGCGCGGGTGTCGTCGTAGATGAGGCCCGGCGGGCACGGCAGCACGTGCGCCACACCCTCCACGCAATTGACGAACTTGTCGCACGCTTTGGGGTCAGAGTGGCGGAAGTAGCCGTTGGCCCGGGGGCACTCTTTGGTGCTCTTGGGCTCCTCTGGGGGACAAGATTATCCGTTTGGCACCAAGGTTAACGGTAGGCTAGTTATAGTGCATTCTTATTGGCTCAGCAAGCTCGTTGCGAGAGGGAAACATCTCTGAGTTTTGGACTAAAATTATCGTCAATTTGACCATAAGATTTCGTAAATTTTCCAACTTTTTGGTTTATGTCTCTCAATTTTTCTTAGTTCTTATTATATTTTTTCAGTGAAAGCAGTAAATTTTTCTTAATTTCTCTAAGTAAATCAAACTATTTTTGACTTAATTGCGAGATGTAAAAAAATTCTAAATTGATTTCCCTATAGCAAAGATTTAAATGTTGTAAATGTTTTATTAAAGTTTTGACTCACGTAGCTCTCTCCTCTCGCCGCACTCCACGTTGGCCGGGATGTCGCAGCGCTCGTGACTCGACTTCTCGTCGTCAAACACGAGTCCGTCGGGGCACAGCTTCTCCTCGGCGACGCCCTTGGTGCACTTGTAGTACAGGTCGCACTGGTAGGGGTCCGGGAAGACGCCGTTGGGCTCTGGACACTTGTACGCCGACGGCGGCGGACCCGCACCGTCGGGCTGTTGAGGTGCCGCTGAGGGAAGGCCACCAGACTAATATTATTTTCCGTAATACAGCGAGTTTGAGAGAAGAAAAAAAAATAAGACCAAACGTGGCATCTAAATTCACAAAAATTCGGTCTCATTCCCTCTCCGGACACTGTGTAAATTACGGAAAATTTCAAGCCGTAAAAAGTTTCATTACTTTTAGAAAAATAATATTTAGTAATTTTTTACAATTACATCATGAGACCAGGATTACTGGGCGGGCGCCTGGAGACGAGGCGCGTATATGGTTATTGTTGAGTAACGGCTCCCGGCGTCCTTCTCCGAGGAGATAGCGGCTGAAGGACCGTCTCCCGTACTTTCTACATCATCTCGGGATGCCGGCGCTACTTGAGCCTTTCACCCTAAAACCGTTTCCTCTCTATCGAGGCGCGTCTTGATTCGAGCTGTCAGCGGCGCGCGGCCCCGCCCCCTCCCTCCCAATCCCTCCGGCCCGCCGTCTCTCTCCGCCTGTGAGTGTGACAGAGAAGACTGTCTTTTGTTGGTTCCTGCCGGGCGAGGCGGAGCCGCGCGAAAAAGGCGCGATTACGATTAGGTAATGACAGTTTTACAGATCGACGCCGAAAAGCGCCTGACTTCCGTAGCGGAACTCGATCGCCGGACGTACTTCACTTTATAAAGACTCGCTCCGACCCTGCTTGGTTTTGGCACTAAAATATTTATTGCTTTAGAATTCAGTCTGGCTAATGGGTCCGACGACCAGCAGTTCGGTTTTGAAAAGACGAGATACCTATTAACACCACAATGCCTTTAACTTGCCACTTATGTACATTTTACTTTCCTTCTAATATTGTGTTGCTAAAAGCTTTATTATTACTCGTCGGGTAAACAAGTCTGCCAACTCTTTGCTACTCTGAATGCTAGAGATCCTTAAACTGAAACAACTTGGCTGCAGCGGTACAAATGACAAGCAGCTTACATCAGACTTGTTGGCAAGTCTCCAAAATTTTAACATATAAATTGGCATTACACGGTACAAACAGTACTGTGGCAGTGTGGAGCAAATTTTAAGCCCAGTAAAGATTCGGTCAAAAGAGCTCAAAACTTGTCAAAAGAGATACAATATCTATACGTTTGAAACAAATAAACCGATGCAGATCCCTCGTCCTTTTCCCCACGCTGTGGTGAACAGTTGTTCCTCAAGTGCGTCAGCCCTTGTCGTCTACTCACCCAGCACGGCGGCAGGGATGAGGGCAGCTAGGATGAGCAGCATGATGCTTGAGGTGCTGAGCTCTGAGTGCTGCTGTGTCCACCTGGGGTCCCCGATGACAACTGGCGTACTCCAACTTGGCTTGCTGCAGCCTGGCGCGGCTGCGCGGCCCGGCCGGCCCGGCCCGGCGCCAGCCCCACCACCGCCTGGCCGTCGCGGGCCCCCCAGGGCCCCCCCAGGGCCCCTCAGGGCCCCCCAGGGCCCCACGGTACATCAGGTGGCCGTCACGACCCCACCACCGCAAGCAGCCGCAGAGACATGCCAAGCAAGCCGTTTTCAAATCCGTTACTTCATGACGCATCACCACTTTCAACATTCTCCTCCTCCTCCTGCTGCACCCACCGCCGCCCTCTATCATAGGTGACAGCCTCCTCCTCTCCCCCTCCTCCTCCGTTTCCCCCATAAAGCCGCCGTTTGCGGTCCGACGCGACGAATTTGTGCGATGCAATCAGCATTTTTTTTTTGCCGTCGCGTTTAATCCGTTAGTCCGTCGCGATGCGGTAAAGCGGGCGATGAGCCTCTCCCCCTCCCCTTCCCGTCTGGCTTGGCTTCTGAGTGCATTCCACATTCTGCCGAATATACGTGAGGTAATCGCGCGCACGAATCCTCGCCTGGAGAGCTATACCGTGAAGGGTTTCTGTTTTTCACCATCCTTCAAAAATTATTTACTGATCGATTTTATCAGTTGATTTATCTTCGTCCTAAGCTAGGAATATTGACCATGTTAGGTATGTGCATGGCATTACTTTATCTTTTATCACGAGCTCGTTAGGCTGGTATTGAAAGCTAATGCAGACGGGAGGGATGAAAAGTCAAAGACGGCGGCGGCTCGGCAGCCGGTCTTTCATCAGTGTCCCTAATGGCAAATAACGAACGCGCCCTTTCTGTGGGCAGCTTTTATACTCCGGCCTCGGTGCTGACTGTATCTGGCTTAATCCAGTATACCGACTCAGCCTCACCGTTGCGCCTCTGACGGTACCTTCGGGTGAGAAAGAAAGCCTTTTGTGTTTTGGTTATTTTTTCTGCCGTTGTGAGTTGTAAGCCTTGGCTTTGATTGGGATTAGGGGATACGATTCTGCGAGACAGTTTGCTCCTAATCTATCTTACAGTTATACGGGAAGTAAGTATAATGTGTAACGGATGGTTTTATTCATTTTAAAAAAAATATATATTTCTGTTTGCCTTTAAATTCTAGTCGTGGAACACTTTCTTCTTGCCGAAGTCCTTTTTCCCGTCGCCATCCTCGTCAGTGTACAGCTCCTTGAACCTCGGGTTGTCTTTGTAGAAGTCTTTGCTGTTGACAGAAGAAAATCGTACATCAATAAGGTTATCAGCTAGCCATATTCACTCCCACGCTTTTTTTACAGTCCTTTACACCTCGTCACAATTAGTATGTATCACACCACGAGAAAAAAAAATGGTGACCCACAGGCCTGGCTTAAATGTTACGTAAACTGCAACCACATAATTTAGGTAAGGTGCGGGCTCTGATGTGGTCTTCTCAGCAAGCTCTCTTTCGGTGGAACATGTACAGTTTATTGCAGCAGAGGAGAGGGAAGGAGTGTTTTCATTTGCAAAAATCATTTTTAAAAAGGAAACATTTTAATAACCTTAATATTTACAAACAAATTATAAAACACTTAGGTACGCTTAAACTATTATGGGTATGACTATGACATGATAATGGCTTACAATGTCAAAAATGGTGAAACGTTACGTTTATATTTTCTATCAGTCTGCCGAGTTGTACTTGTGACCCACTGGTTGGGTAAACTGGTTATGCCAGCGAGAATATTGTCAAACGGTGACCTTTAGGAACAGGTAGTGGGCAGTGGCCCTGTTACACAACAGTCTCGAAGCGAAGACGTTTCTTTTCTTAAAAGTAGCAAACAAAAAATAGGTTGAAGGAACAGGCAGACTCCTTTTAAGGACCGCATAGCACCAGGCTAGCTCTGAATGTCTGATGAAAATTTTTACTGCCTCCATTTCATGTGGGGTTTTGAACCTATAAAATTATTTTTGATTGCCTTGTTGCAGCCCTTGCCTAGCAGTAGTTTTAATCTATTTTAGCAGGGAACGTATTATCTTTAAGATTTTCTAAATTGGGCTTGTTTGTTGTTTTTTAAAAAAATTACAGGCATTTTTCAATTTCTGTTCTGCTTGTTCTTCTTAGCAGCCTGCTTCTCCTTAAGCTGGGCAACCTCAGGGTCGTCCTTGTACCAGTCAGCGCTGAAACACACCAGAGGTATTCGAGTTAGCAGATAAAAAGCTGACACCCTCCTGACGTTTTCTCTTGCTTCCGCTGCACTCTAAGAGTATACATACCTACGTCACAGTCATCGCGTAACTGACATTCTGCTGTGCCGAACTGACCTACCCCAAGGCGTTTCCCCCCCGTAAGCCTAACAACTATCTTTTGGAATTCTCTTCGGCTGTTTGTACTACGTATGGATGAGCACCCATATTTTCCCGGCAAAATGTATATTCCGAGATGACAAATGTTGATGAAAATAAAAATCAACTCACCACTCTGGCACGTTGTCGGGGTCGTCGCACTTGCCGATCTCGTCGTTGTAGACCTCCCCGAGCGAGCAGCCCTGCTCGCGGGGCTGCACTCCGTTCAGGCACACGTAGAACTTCTGGCAGTCGGTGGGGTGGGCGTACTGCGGGTGGGCGAGGGCCTGCCCGTTGCCGTCCAGCTTGGGCGCCTCGGGGCACTGGAAGCCGTCCTTGAGCTTGTCTGGAACGACACGAATACGTTTTAATTATTTTTTTAAAAAACATCTCAAGCGGACTTTATTAGAGAATAAAACAGAATACTGCGGTCCAGAGCCCCTGCAAGTTAGTGAATAGGCATCCCGCATCGCAGAAATGCGTTACAGGTAAACCAGGTACCCAGGATTGTTAGCTAATTTTTTTTCCTTTTTTTTTTTTCCAATTTTGTTTCGACTCACTTGAGTTGGCGTCCTGGCAGCCCTCCCTCTTGGCGGAGGCGGGCCACGCGCACACGCCCTGGAACTCGTCGAAGTGCAGGCCGGGCGGGCAGCGGCTCTCGGTGGCCTCGCCGTCAATGCAGTTGTAGAACACGTCGCACACGGCGGGGTTGGGGTGGGCGAAGAACCCGTTCTGGCGGGGGCAGTTGGGGCTCTCTTTGGCGGGCTCTGCAAACATTTCAATTTTTTTTTCTTAGATGTTTTTGTAATCTTCGGGTTTTTATGGATTTTTATACGTATAATCGAACTCTACGAGCAGGAAGCTACGTCATGCCACGCGTGGATAAAGAAAAGAAATAAAATGCTGTTCTCCCCGGTTATTTTTCAATTACCTCTGTGGGCCATCACTCCCCTCCCCCTGCCCCTCCTCTTTTCTCCCGACTGTCAGTTTATGTAACGCCACACAGGCGCCCCGCCGTCTACGCAGGACGATCACCAGGGCCCTGTGCCGTGCGCGCATGCCGCGTTACTAAAGGTTTTTCAAAGTGGAGTACTAAGTGGAAAAGTGTGCTGATTCTTTACTGCCACCTTCAAGTCTTTCTCTGGCTGTACTTACGAAGCTTGACACGGTCACCGCAGTCCACGTTGAAGGGCTGGTCGCATCGGTTGATGATCTTGCGGTTCGTGGGGTCGAACACGAGTCCGTCCGGGCAGATCTTCTCCACGGACTTGCCCTCGAAGCACTCGTAGTACTTGTCGCACTGCTCCGGGTCCTCGTACAGGTCGTACTTCTGGTCCGGGCATTTGAATCCGGCGCCGTCTGAAAGGAGACAGAGTGGTTTCTTTTTTAATACGTGTGACGGTAAACGTGATGCCCCATTTGACGGATCACGAGAAAGCAGGCACGCGTTGTCTTTACAAGACGTGGTTGAACGTACTTTCTTTCCACTCAAGGCCACGAGAGACAGAGAAAGAGAGAGGGAGAGTGAGGGGAGGAGGTGGGGGGGGGGGGGGGGTAACAGGTTGACGTAATAACCACGCACACTCGGGTGAGGACCCCACGCACAGGCGGTTGCTGACGAGAGCCGCCCAAGCCCTGGCACCCAGTGGGACAGGAAGCAGGAACCGGCCTGGGACTCTTTTTTTTAAAGCGGCAATCAATTTTGCGACAAAAAGCCCCTCTTTCCCGTCCTCCCTGGCTCGCTTCCTACCTCACTGGTCCCGGACTCCCCCCTCCCACCCACACACAGAGAGAAGCTGGGGGACTGGTTGTTGGCTCTGTAACGGCGGCTGGTCGGATTGCGTATTCTGTTACTTCATACTGGAATAGCTGTGCAGAGCCAGGGCGTGGCCACGGCTAGCTCCCCCCCACCCCTACCCCACCTCGTGGACTTGGCGCGGCTGATCGGGTCGATCAGCCGGCATCGTCTGCTGCCCGCCCGCCCGCCGCGCTGCGGTGCTGTGGGCTACCCCGGGTAACGCAATAACGTTTCCCGTAACCGCCAGACGTATCGCCCGCATGCGATCAACCGCGCTCGTTTATACAGGCCGATCCTTTTTTCAAAATTAAATCGAGGCGATTAGTTTCAGCACGCAATCGATACAAAGAAAAGTTAATGAATAGCTACTTGGGCTCGTCTTGATCTTCCGGGTAAGAGCATGTACTTTTTTTTTTTTTTTTAAGAAAAAACAAAACAGCAAGGAAAAGTTTAGTTTTATCGCGTATTACGTGATGAGGCTCACATCTTGCCAATTAAAATTATTTTGCATGTGTATTGTACCCATGGGACGGTATTTTTCCCACCATACAGAATAAACGTTCAAAATTAGTTCGATTAAATTCGCAAAGCCCGTGGCAGTGAGTTTGTGTATGACCAGAGTGAGGTTAGGGCTACTCACGGGCGGCGGCCAGGACGGCGAGGAGCACCGCGCAGTAGAGTGTCGTCTGCATGGTGGACTGGACGGTGGAGGACTGACTGCGCCCGCGGCCCGTGGCCTCTCGCCACCCCGCGGGGCCGCCTCCCCCCTCCCCCCGCCCCGCCACGCCCCGCCACGCCCCGCCACGCCCCGCCACACCGGCCGGTCCGCCTGGGCAGGCCTGGGCCCGTGCCCCGCCATTGGTTGCATCCCCCTCCGGACCTGCAGCGACGGCCACTGCCCGACTACTCTTACCAATATTTAACCTTCCGTTGTTGCTGCCGGTGGTGACCGGCCTCGGCCGTCAGTGATGACGGTGATGACACCCGACACTCGTAACCCGCTCAGTAAGTCCAGAACGGGACGCGCTAGAGATTCTTTACGAGTGAGGGGGGAAAAAAATCTACCAATGTCGAAAAAATTTCTAGGGTCGTGATCGGGTATTCCGCGCCCTCTGGTGAACTCGCGTCCGGCGAGAAGAAAGCTGCTGTGTTACGATTACACGGCGCTGCTTTTCGCGGTATCAGCATGGAGAGGGTAATTAACTGTCGGGCGTACCCCGCCCACCCCCGCCCCACCCCCGCCCCACCCCCGCGCGTCCGTCCCCCACTCCCCCCTCTCCCAGAACCCGGAATGGAATTGGACGGCGTGAAACTGGTGCTGGCCTCTTGCTTTCCCCCGGCGCGACGCGGTGGGCTTTTAGCCCCGGTGAGTTTGATCGCTCTGCTCGCGCGCCTGGGCCTGGGGCTCCCGCCGCCCAACAGGGCAGTCGCGCCAGAATTTTGCCAGAATTTTCCTCGGCAATATATACCTAGCGTGATCAACTGGGGGAAAAAATTCGTGGCACTTCAGATAAGGATTTATAAAGTAACATCAGCTGCTTCATTGTATACCGAAATAACTAAAAGATTTTCGGGAAAAATTTTACCAGCCCATTAATTTTTAAAGAAATATTCTAAGAACACCCTTTCAGATGAGCTTTTGACAGTAAATTTTCCTTATATTTTTATTGTATTTTTTCAGAAAGACTAGCAAACTTATCTGGTGTACTCGTGTAGGGCAGCAGGATAAAACAAATGGGAATTTTCAAAACGTATCGAAAAATAATTTATTTGTGACATTCGTGACAGAGTTTTTCGACGTATCGCAGTCGTACAGGTTTCAGTCATTTTATAACAAAGCTCCAGGGAGTGAGTGAACACAGTTTTACAGGTCTACAGCACACGAAAATTTTTCTTGCAAGGGAATAACAAGTGCAAAGCAACAGTCTTCTCTTTTTAAAAAAATGCAGCGACCTGTCTCTCATTTAAAGTGTCTTTTTTTCTGTTTCAGTTGGGACCGCTGTCTTCTGCTGTTAAACCATCGGCAGATGGCTGATCGGCGACAGCTACTCGTAACGGGCGGTGATAGCAGTCGCACCACTGCCGCCTTGTGTGAGGTGAGTCAGCAGTAAAGAGCTCACCGCTCGCTCCACTGAAATATTTCTCTCTTCAACTTTACTTTACCTTCGCCTCGTCAACCGCAATGAGTAGCTTAAACAGTCTCTCGGGCTAACATGGCGGGAGGTCACTATTTCTGCGAAACAACCCTTCAGAAAGGGTCGCATCGTGAAACCAATCGGACTAGAAAAATGACGGTTCAGCCGCGAGGCGATCAAGTCGCCAGCTGGGCTCAGTCCTTGTTAACTCTACAGCCGGCCCTGGGGTCAGCATCACAGTCGTGCCCTCCCGGCCTCACTGCTCGTCCTCGGCCACCTCCTCGCTGTGCTTGGGGGCGGCGGTGGTCTTGGTCTTGGGCCGGGTGCCCTTGGTGCCGCGGCGCGCTGCGGTCGCTGCCGGGTCGCGCACCTTGGGCTTGGGGTTCTCGAGCTCCTCCAGCTCCTGGTCAGTCAGCACGCCCTTGTACCAGTCCTTGCTGTGAGTCGGGAGAAAATTTTTGTTACCGAATTTTTTCCATTCAAATATTTTGCTACGAACAAGTGGTGTGACAACGAGAAAGAAGCAGCTCTTAATTTTGGTATATTAAAACCTGTCCAGTTTTTTAAAAAATCTTTTGACTATTCCTGATTTTTTTTAACAATTTTCAAATTTTCCTTGATTTAAAAAAATTCTAAATTGCGCAGTACAATTTTTTTTAAATCCTCCATAGCTCTTCACCTCTCGTGTCAGAACCACCATGACAGTTTGTCACGCTTATCGAGGCGTTACTCGCGCAAACGAGTGACTTATTGTCACACACTCACCACTCGGCCACCTTGCGGGGCCAGTCGCAGGTCCGGGAGGTCTCGCTGAAGACCTGGCCGCGCTTGCAGCCGGAGCGCCTCGGGGTCACGCCGTTGACGCACACGTAGAAGTACTGGCAGTCCTCGGGGTCGGCGTAGCGCGGGTGCGTCACCGCCACCTCGTCCGTCACGTTCGGGCACGTGAACTTCAGCACCTCTGCAAATGACATTTTTTTTCGTCGCAGTATTGCACTGAAATGTCACAAATTTACCTTTAATTAATTTTTTATTTTCAAATCTTTACCCTGGGAGGAGCAGCCCTTCTTCTTGGCCTCGTCAGGCCACGTGCAGGTGCCGGTGGCCTCGCTGTAGACCAGCCCGCTGGGGCACGTGATCATGTTGAACTTGCCGTCCACGCAGAAGTAGAACTTGTCGCACACGTTGGCCTCCTCGTGGGCGAAGTAGCCGTTCTGCCGCAGACAGTGCAGCGTGGGCTTGGGCGCCTCTGCAACAAGTCAGGTCGAGGAGTCAGGCTCCGTCCCGCCAAGCCGCCGTGTACGTTGGGTTGCCTACGCACAAGGGGCTCCCCGAGCGTACGGGCGGGTTCTTGCCAGGGCCTTGCCTAGCTAACGCGTTCTAACCCAAACAAAAAGCTGGTCGTTTAATTATGCATTGCAGCTATTCTTACTAGAGTTTTTTTTTTCTTTTTTCGAGTATATGAAACGAATATTAGTGCTGTTTTGTTGACTCAAGAAGCTTGTTTTTCTCGCACTTCCGGTTCCGAGCGCCTGGAGGCTTTGACAACTAGTTTGAGGTCTTACGTCTCTCGGGCCGCTTGGAGCAGTCGATGTTGAAGGGCAGGTCGCACTTCTCGTACTCGGAGCTGTAGTCGTTGAAGACCATGCCGTCCGGGCAGAGCTTCTCGGTGATCTTGCCGTCCTTGCACTCGTAGTACTTGTCGCACTGGTACGCGTCGGCGAAGTAGCCGTTGGGCTCGGGGCACTCGTCGGTCAGGTCGCCGTCGGCCTCGTCGCCCGCGGGGGCCGCGGAGGCCGCGGGGGCGGCGGGGGCCGCGCCGGGCCGCTGCCGCCGGGGCGGGGCTGCCGCGCCTGCGGGGGAACGGGACAAATAGTTTTAGATACACTGCAAAATGCTGTCTTTGCACGCGACCAAGAGCGCCGCAGTCGTGTTATCGCTCAACGAAATAAAATTTCTTGATTGAGTTTTGTGACGCTACTTGCTTGTAATATTTTAAAAAAATTAACAAATAAAAAATTTGTAGCTTGGAGCTGCAGGCACGCAGCTATATGTTTGCTAACGAGCCCGTCTTTACATTTATAAAATAATACGATGCTACAGCGTAACTTTCTGCTTAGACCCCACCCCTTTCTTCCAGCTCATGGTCCCTGCCGTGGTGCTGGGCGGGGCAGGGCGTGGCGGGGCGGGGCGCGGCACTGAACACCAGGGTCATAGCGCTGGCGTACGTCTTCCGCTTCTCGCCGCGTCCGACTCGCGACATGCCCGGCGCACACGGGTGGCGCTTTCAGTCTCTGCGAGGCGTGCTTACCCTGAGGACGACCCCATTCTCAAACCCAGCTTTGTATTCTCGTTTATGAACGTCAGCGCGGGTCATAACTGACAGTTTGAACGGACAGCGTTGAACAATCAGCGCTGATTGGCGGTTGCGCCCGTCGAGCCAGCGCATTCGGCTCTTTCTTGCGTTAAGGTCTCCGGGCGCGCTTAAATTTTTACAATTAACAATCAGGGCGATTGGTGCCTGCGGAGGCTGTCGGGGCGGGGCGGGGCGGTGAACATGCACCTTCGGCTCTTTCTTGCGCCCAGGCCGGCCGCTTTGTGCGGCCGCAGCCCGTATTGTCCAACCTGGCGCTCGGCCAGGTAACGGAATGGGGACTGGAAAGAAAAAACCCCGGGCAGGAAAAGGGTGACTCGCGCCCGCAGCGAGCGCGCCGAGTTACCCTCTTACGTCTTACGTGAACTAGAATATGAGTTAGAGGCAGATAGTCTTCGTAAGGAAAACGTTTCGTGTGACCAGTACTGTATGCAGTTCTAAAAGATTTTGAGTAAATTTCCTAGTAAAAGCTGCTTAAAATAAAATCCCCTGGGTCCTGGGTACTGGCTGTTTCAATCTCCCAAAGGAGCTTGAGGGGAAAAAAGCTTTAAAAAAAAACTAAAGTTCTTTTTTTATTCACCCGCCCGCCGCTGCTACTGTTACCTTCACTTCCGCATTGTTCGTTTGTCTGCCTTCCGCCCCCACCCCGCCCCCTCCAGCCCCCCTTCTCTTTTTCACACTCTCAATAGCGAACGCCCACCAGCCGGCACCTTCGCCACGGCTCCGGAACACGTCGGTGTGCGTGCGTGCGTGTGTGTGTATGCGCTAACCGCCTTATCATACGCGGAAGAAAGTGAGGCTGAGGTGTATTCTAATCCCCCTCCCCTCTCTCGCTCCTGGTGGGGCCAGTGAGCCCAGGATGAAGAAAGCATAAAATACATTATTTAATATCCCACTGTGCCAAAATATAGACACGAAAAATTTTCTATGTAAGCATGTGCTACACTCAGAGCACGAAGTATATTTTCTTTGGCTCCTTAATGTTTCCAATTTTTTTTTTAAATTAAAGTATGCATTTAATGAAAGTGTGAACTTGTTTGTGCCAAACTTTTTGCTGTGCCCTCTTAAGTCACGTGTCACATCCCACATGGCCGGTAATGCTCGGCGGTTGACGCCTGCGACCTGTCCTCTTATGCATATGATTGCCATGTCCGACGGCTGTCGCCGACGAGACGATCGCCGACGAGGCTCATGGACGTTCTTGTTCTGCAGTTTGCGTGGACGCAACCCTGACGCAACGGCCGGGGGACTGGAAAAAGTTATATCGCACTTGCTTTGGCGTCAAATGCGGCGCCCCAAGGAAAGATGGGTGCCGAATTGATAAACTATTTTAATAAAAGTAAATATACTCATGAGCTGCTTCAGTTTTTGACTGATAGGAAAAATTAATCGCATATTGTTTTTCGTTAAACCATGCGACTGTAATTAATATCCGGCGGTTATTCAATCCTCCTTAGTGGCTGATTTCAAATCCCAGCCCCTCTAATTAGTTGATTTATAAATGTACGCCGGCGGTACTCGAACCCAGGACTCACCAGCGAGCGCCAGCGCGGCGAGCAGCAACAGCAGGGCGGTGTGGGTGTGTGCGGCCATGGCGTGGTGGCAACACGGAGCGGACTGGACATCCGCGACCTTGGCGGTGCCTTTTAGCTCCGCTGCCCCCTCCACGGCCCCACCCCCACCCCCGCCCCCGCCCCCCACCGGCCCATGGCGCGGCCCCGCCCCGCCCCGCCCGGCCTGCAGGGGGCGGCGGCCGGCGAAGGGCCTGCGCGAGATGCACCCCGTCACGGAGGCAGTGGTGCTTTTATAACTTTGCTTTATAAAATCACTGTTAGTAGATAGTGGTTTGAGACTCGTGGGAGTTCTGTACTCAGTGTACATTTTCAAATTAGTTTGTTTAAATTACAATCGTTTATTAGATAACGAGGCAGTACTGCTTTCAAAACATAGTCCTTCCCACTCTTATATCGTACAAGAATCGATGGGTAGCAGTACATTCAGCGTCAACATCAGAAAAATAAATTAATATAGCAACATATATCACATCTGTGAAAAGCGAATGGAAGCTCTTCGATGCGAAAGCAGAGGGAAGAGATCGTGACATGTTCACTCGTTATCGAGTTCATCATCGTCATGGTCCTACGGGAGAGGTATTTTACCTATTCGCAGTTTTGTTTTTGGACGGGATTAAAACAGTCCTTCTGATTGACATATGACAAGGTATTAGATTGAAATTTCTCGGTTAGATAACAATATTCTCTTAACTTAGCTAAACAAATGAACACAATGAAATATTCGTAGAAAAAGTAAAGAGCAAAAATATGGTGAGGCATAAATACAGTGCTTGTAACGACATATCTTTACAAGAAACTGCAAGTTTTACGGTTAACTAATACTTATTTTTCAACGTCGTAATGCTCTTTCTCGGGCAAAGTCTCTGAGGCATAGTAGATTCACTTGCTTTTTAAGAAGAATTATGTTAATTACAAGTTTCATGCTTGTCTTTTTGAACATATAAATTATTTACTTTCTTTGGTGCACCTTCCATACTATGCCTTTTATACGATTCTAAATCAGAAAATTAGACACAAAAGCACATTCTCCTTAGGAGTAAAAGAAACGCCATGATAGAAACGCCCCTTTTCTCTTAAGTAAAGAAGAAAGGGGTGGAAATAATGCTCTGCCAAGGTGGCAAATTGTTTGCAGAAATAGCACCTCTTTGGTGAAACCCGCTGCGTTTGCTCAACTTGGCGCAGGAAACAACGGTTTTGGACCAAAATTGGATTCCTCCTCAGGGCTCGTCGTCCAATCGCTTCATATGCAGCTTCACCTGAAACACGGCGTGAGAAAATAAATAAAGTGGAAGGGGTACTAAAAAGATGTTTCTTCTTGGAGATATAGCAAGCCATTCTCTACTTCGCTTGTAGAAGAAAATCCGATCTGTTCTACGCAATGAAAAAGGCCAAACCCTCCACCGGCACCCTGCAAGAAAAAAAGCTCAAGAAAACTAAAATGTGCTCTTGTACCAATGTGCAAACACATACTTTTAGTAGTCTACGGATTGCATTGCTGTCAAGGGTAGATTCGGTCATCTATGGACTTGGTTCGCCGATAGTCCCTCAGCATCTGCTTGGATAACCTCCGGATAGCCGCATCGTGTATAGCCTGCCAAAAAACGAACCGACCAGCCGATAGGGGGCGGTTTACCCGTCACCAGGAAGCACTTTCATGCACGCTCTAACCCTACTCTAGATATCTACTGCTACTTTGGAGTGTGTGTTAGACATTCAAGGAAGAATACGTGTGCTGTATATGTTCCCGTACCTATGAACAAATGAGCACAGTATTTTTTTATGCTTTTAATAAGGCTTAGGTAAGTAACATGCAATTATAATGCTAGTCAACAAAACGTCCATGCATTAGAAATTCCTCCCGTATTTAGCTCGTGACCCTAATCCTGCGAGTAATTTAAATATTTTTTTCTCCAAATTTGGTGTCGTTTTCTCTCCGGGCTCAAGGGAGCTTCTAAGGACCTAGGGTCCGATTAAGGTCCGTGGTCGGTGTAATCACAAGGGCGCAGAGAAAGAGAGGAGGAGAGAGAGAGAGAGAGAGAGAGAGAGAGAGAGAGAGAGAGAGAGGAGGAGAGAGTGAAGCGGGAGTGGCAGGCTAGCCTGTCATTAGCACAGAGTATGACAAGCCCTTGGACCACCCACTCTCCAGCTTCTTGACCTTCCATGAGACCCATGATGACCCCGCCGACCACAGAGAGCCATGCTGAGCCATGCTGAGCCGTGCCCACGGGGCCGTACTCCTGCCATTGTTTTCCCTTCGAGCTTTCAAGGGGACTGATTAATTTCTACTAACTTCGTGAGCTATCCATCAAGTTCGTAGCAGCCACATTCCCTTTAACTAAGTATCGTTCAAAATGGTGCACAGCCATGCCCGGTTGTGAGTTAGTTAGTGAAAAGACTTGTCGTTACCTCCTTGTCGCTGGTGCTGACCACGGTGTAGGTGGTCTGTGACTGCGTGGGCGCGGGGGCGGCGAACACGAATGTGTACAGGAGTCCAGCGGCCATGCCCCCGGCACAGGGTCCCAGCCAGTAAACCTAGGAAAATCGATTTTTTAAAATAAGGAACTGTTGATTTAAGTTTTGACAGTGCAGTTAATGACCTTTAAAGAAAACTCACCCAGTGGTGTTCAAAGTCGGAAGTAAGGACAGCAGAGCCAAGGGAACGTGCAGGGTTCATAGAAGATCCGGTGTAGTCAATCTAGATTCAAACAAACAGTTGCATTGTATTCTAAAAACTAGTGAGGAAAATAAGTTTTAATTTCGCGGTTTTAATAATTTTTTAAGAGGCAGGGATAAAGAATTGCATAGTAGTGAAGTGATTTGTAATAGCCATGGGGGCGCCTGCTCGCGAGTGGGTAGGCAGCCCATCGCACTCCGGCGGGCGGCGTGAGGCCGCGCCGCGGCGCTACCCCGCGCCCGCCTGTACCCCGCGCCGCGCGCGCTCGTGTCGCTGCCGCTACTCACGGTGGCGAGGTGGCCCAGGGCGACGGTGAGGCCGATGGCGAGCGGCGCGGCGTACTTGCACTCGGGCCGGTGCGGGTCGCAGACGGCGAACACGACCAGGACCAGGACGAAGCCGAGCAGGAACTCGACGCCGAAGCCCTGCGCCGTCGTGATGCCCTTGGCCGTCAGCTTGGTGTTGCCGAGGACCTCGGTGAAGGACTCCGGCGTGACGGCCTACCGCAAGAAAATTGAATTAACCTCACTGACGATATTTAAACAAATCTGTCACCAAGAACTTTTTTTTAAAAAAAAATTTTAATTGCACTAAGGACATGTGGCATTACCTTGACGAGCCCCGTGCCCACGATGGCCCCCACGCACTGCGCGATGATGTACAGCAGGCCGCGGACGACCGGCGTCCTCCCGGTGGCCAGCATCCCCACGGTCACGGCCGGGTTGACGTGCGCGCCGGACACGTGCCCGAACACCTGGATAAAGGAAGGTTGCAGTTGTTGCTGGCAGGGTGGTGCCGCAACCTGTGCAGCACGTCACAGTGAGATGGGCCAGGGCCTAGTTAGCGCCTGCCGCCCCCATCTTCCGCCTAGTCTCGCCCCGCGGCCGCGCGCCTAGAGGCGTATCTCTTACAGGCGGACGCCCAGGTGAAGACCTAGAATTTTATTTTTTTCGGGAGGTAAATGATTTTTGAGCCGCAGAGTCACGAGGGAAGAGGTCAACTGAAAATATTTTCTAGGCCCTTGAGTCCTTGGGAAGATGAAACGAAAGGAAGAAAGGTGATAATCCATTTTGAACGGCCTTCCATCTTACTTTCGGATAAGTCGTGGGAAGAGAGATGGAAAAGAAGAGAGGGGAGAGAGAGAGAGAGAGAGAGAGAGAGAGAGAGAGAGAGAGAGAGAGAGTGGTGTAGTGCGTTATGAGCGGGAACGGTCCCGCCATTCAAACGCGCCCATGGGCCCTTCCCCCCTCCCCCACGCCCCGGCCCACTCGCCCAGGCCGCGGCTGATCCCATGAATATCCGATGCCCCACGCATTATAGTGGCTCACGCCCCTCGCCGCCCGCCACGCCCCGCCACGCCACGTCGCACGCACGTCTATTTTCGTGAGTCGGGTGACAGTTTTGACCCAGTGTCCCAGTTGGGCCCGTTGTTTACGCGATTCTCAGTTACGGCGTTGGCCCTGCGCGGCCCGGCGCGCGGCTGCAGGGGCGGCCTGGTCAGTGTGATCGCAAACGTCAAAGCTGATTTAGCTGCGCTTTGATCGCAACACTGCAGGCAGCAGGGGCCGTCTGCGAACCGTCCGGCGTACGTATGCCCCGAGACGCGCCTGGCGCGGCGGAGCACTGCTCGCGGTGAAAACGTGCAAGACTGTCCGTGAAACAGCTGAAGTGCAGTCCTAACCCTAACCTCTCGTACGCCGTATGCTCCTGACTACTTTACCTGGACGACGGCGAAGACGACGAGCCCGAACGTGAGCGACACTTCGACGAGGTCGTTCTTGAGCGAGTTGGTCTTGACGCAGGAGATGACGCCGAAGAAGTTGAGCAGCAGCGTGCCCAGGCACTCGGCCGCCAGGGCGCGGTACAGGTTCTGCTGCTTGAGCTCCTTGTGGCCCAGGACCTTGCTCACGTCGGCGGGCATTGTGGACGGTTTTCTGAAAAAATAGAAGAAAAAAATATAAGTGCGTCTGTGATGGAAGAGAAAAAATCTGAAAAATTTGGAGGAAAAAAATGTGTGTTGAAGATGGTTACGAAAAATTTTAAAGTAAATTCGGATTAAAAATTGTAGAAAATTGTTTTATAGTTTTCAGAAAAACTCAAGAAAATTTGTGTCATTTTGTTCACGACTTTCTATTATTCCCTTCATTTGGCAGGGTACGGGCTTCTGGGTGCCGCATAGATTGTCGTTGGCACGAGCGTGACCACCCGATCTGTGCTGCCCCTAAGCTAACACACACACACACGCACACACACACACACACACACACACAAATACATTCATACAATCACGCACACACTCTGCGATTTATGGTGTGCAGCCAGTCACGCGTGCTGGACATACCCGCGCGGCGACACAATGGGAAGCTGCTGCTGTATAAAGTCCTGTCTGCGTTTATATCGGTGCCTGCAAGCGATTTCATGCCGTCCGAGTTTGTTGATGACGGCTTATGTCGGGATTCATGACGCTCCTGTACGATCGTACGATAGCGGCTGTACTGTACCCGATGATCCAGAGGCACTTGCGTTGTGCTTTCACTTTGAAACGTAATTTTGTCCGCAGACACCGCCGTGGTGTGCCGGCGCCCGGCCGGCGGGCGCGTCCCCATGACATGTCGGTAATGTCACACGGACAGGGGGTGGCGCCGCCCCCACCCCCGCCCCCACTCCCACTTTACCCCTGCGACTTTTATTATTTCACCGCGGGAAGGGGGGTGGCAGCCGCGGCTCGTATGCGCGGGAAGAGCCACACCCACGCCTTATTACCGAAAACGTGCGCGCGTGTAACAACTACTGCCGCCTGCTTGTCGCTCAGGAGCTTCGCACTTCATTAGGAAAAGTACCCCCATCTAACGGCACTTTCTGTTTCACAGAAATTTTTTTTTACCCCGTTTTCTGTCTGAAATACAAGACTCAAAACTACATTCACAACGGGAAAGAGAGACGGGCGGACGTGGGACGAGGAGGGGAAGAAGGTCGGTGCATTGATTATAGAGAGGGGGGAGGCGGGGGAGCGCGGTGGGAGGCGAAAAGTCACTGAAATGCAAATGACGCCAAGCCGGCAAGTCCCGTTGTTTAGCTCACGATTATTAATTTTTTTAGTTGTCTAATCCTTTGCATAGGGCCTATACTACTTTTTTACTATTTTCTACAAATATGCCGTGCGCTAGTAATTTTACAAACTTCAATAGACATAACATCCTAAAAATAAAAAATAAAAATAAAAAAAATAGCAATCGCAATGTTAATTCTTCTTTTAAAACTTTCTTTTACGTACTGCTTCAAAATGGCACCCGCTGTAGGTTATAATAGAAAGGGTGTGGAAGTGGGCCTGATGTTCGCGGTTCATTTGAAAAGAGTGCTGGCTGTGCATGCCGGCGAGCTGTTACGGGCGGTCAGTAGCTTATGACCACCCGCTAAATATCATACCGGGCCACCAGGACGGGGCGGGGTGGGGTGGGGCGGGTCAGCCGACCGGTCATGAGGGTGGTTCCGAGGGGTGTGGCCGACGAGCGGGTCCTGTGCAGGTCTTTTACGAGACGACAGCAAAAATGCACTTAAACCGGGCGGGGGCAAACGCCCCCATGAAAATGAGGATATCTTTTACTGCCCTGTTTAGCGAGGTAATTTTCGCCTGCTTCCTTATCCTTGCAGGGAGAGAGAAACACGAGTACGCCCCTCGAGCGGCGGCAATACGAGTGTTAATCAAAACTACTTGATATCTTGATAAAATCATTACACACACAAACTTGAGGTTTTGTCTGATTGAAACTTTCTTGTACTTTGGCGACCTGCACTAAAGTAGTTCCGCTGATGCGGTGGGACGGGAGCGGCTGCACTGGCGGCGCACATAGGGCTCCACGCCGTGACGCCGAATAATCGCCCAGGGCTGCCACGTGCTCGACCACGTGTTCGCCACCACCTTTTTCGGCACACTGCCTTGCACGGCGCGCCCGGCCTCGCCCGTTAAAAATAATACACGCCGGCGCACTGCTGGTGCAGCGGCAGAAGGTTGCCAACATTACAAAACAAAAAAATGAAAAGTTTGCAAAATCCGCATTTTTTTCTTCTTTTTTTTTCGTGCAGCCTCCGTTATTTGCAGTTTGGGTCGTTTGGCTTTGAAGCCTCAGTGGTATCTCGCCGCGGCTTTCCTCGGGAAGGAGGTACGCTGACAGGCGGGCGAGCAGACAGGCGGCAGCGCGGCACCGCGCAACATCTGGACGCGGTAAAGACACGGTGTTCGTACGAATGAGGTTGGCAGCCCTGGAGTCGCCCCTCCAGCGCCGGCCGGCCGGCGGCGGGACGCAGAGGGACGTGAGCGGGAAATTAAGAGAAACAGAGAATGAAAAGGTTGGCAGTAAATCTCGGGCCGTAACCATGTGTGCGCGCCGGCACCGCAGCTCTACTTAACGTTATGGACACGCCACCATTTCCACCCACGCGACGTTAAAGAGAAAAATCTCGGACGCGAAAACTGTAAACTTCAAAGGGGGCTCAACATGCAGGTTCACGAGCCGCCGAGGGTCTGTGCCACACTGCCTGCTAAAGCTCGCGAGGGCGGTGGAGGGCGCAGGTAACTGAGTCATTAGCCAGCACTACTAATCAACCAGCGGTCCTTATTTGGACAGCGTTTATTCTTGTCGGAATTTCTCATACGTGACCTTCGACCGGCGGGGGTCTGCGCTACTGCAACTCATCTCTGCTCGAAAGAATGCGCGTTTGGAATGAGGGGGAGGAGGAGGAGGAGGAGGAGGAGGAGGAGGAGGAGGAGGAGGAGGAGGAGGAGGAGGAGAGGCAGGGATAGGAGGGGTCGAATGCAGCCGCCGAGCAGCCAACACACGTACAGTGAACGGGATTATACGGATGGGCGTGAGCGCGGGCGTGTCCGCCAGGCAGCGCGTCCGCCCCGCCCCGCCCCGCCGCACCCCGCCGCGCCCCGCCACGCCCCGCCGCACCCCGCCGCACCCCGCCGCGCCCCGCCGCCAGGCGATACGACCCCTGCATGAGAATTACTCATACTTTGCTTATAATTGATGGCGCGACTACCCGGTACCTGCTTGCACTTTTTACCATAGCTTTTTATTTTTCGGCCGTATGGGTCACTTTTACTTCACGATATAAGACAACATTCTATATTGTGAGAATAATTCATCCTTGACACACCTTTCTTTCAAGGCATACAATTTCAGACGCCTTTTTTTTTTTCAAGAGCGGAGGCTTGTCAGTTGAAGATTTACTTCCCCCCGCCCTCTTCCTTTCTCCAAACCCCTGTGCCCCTCCTCAACAGGTGGCGCTTGGACGCTCTGGGCGGCCAACACAAACCGGCCCGATATTGCACGTTTCCTTTTCCGGCCGGGCGGGCGGGCGACATGCCGCCGGCTGTTGGAAGACGCGCCCCGCTCCGCCCCGCTCCGCCCCGCTCCGCCCCGCTCCGCCCCGCCCCGCCCCGCTCCGCCGCGCCGGTCGCTCCAGATCGCAGAGCAACATACGGCGTCGCACCGCCACGTGACGGAGACAGACTGCCGCCTTCTGTCGCCAAAATTACACTTCTTGCTCAAGTATGCGACATAGCCGCTGCCGTTAAAAAAGAAAGTGAAAGAAAAATTCCTGTTTTACCGTTGAAAATATTTTGAAAAGTATATCGGGGTTTTTATATTGCTGTCAGGGTCAAATCAAACACAAGACGCTCTAGCGTTAGCGTCAAGTGACACGAACGACTGCGCCAGCCAATCTCTAGCGCTCTCTAGGCGTTTGATGGGGCCGCCGCAACACAGTCCTGCCGACCGACATTGTATGGCGTCCTCTTTAACCTCAGAGCAATGATGGGGCTGTCGTAAAACTAGAAGGCGGCGGATTCGGGGGGCGGTGACCCCTAGGCAGCGCGTAAAACTCTAGAGAGCGCTCGTGGCCGTCCCACACGGCCGCATGGATCTCCATAAACCTCTCCAGCGCCCCAAATAGCTATTTTGTTATATCTAGCAAGACCCGAATGGCTTACTCTTTTACGCTTGGATGATTTAAATGTATTGGGCTGTCTCGGATACCCGATGCGTTACAGTGCCATAAGTCAGTCGCAGCAACGGATTCGATAACTCGAACCGTCGTTATATTTCCGTGTCCCTCGCGTGAGACATAAAATCGGTGCGGAGTGTAGAGAGGCTACACAGAGCAACTTAGTTGTTCAGAAAAAAAAAGAGGAAGTGAAGCACATGCTGAGGTGTTGCAGGATGCACCAATCGCATCCGTTGGAAAGTGTGAGAGGGCCGGTGGCATTGTCATTGCATTGCAGCGTCTGTGTCTGCCGGCCCAGCCCAGCCCGACCGGCGCTCGCACGGCAATGTGGCGGTGAAGGGGAGGCGTCGGGAGGGGCGTAAGTGCTAATTTTACTCCGGCCTTTTTCATGTCGCTTCCGCTCTAAGTTCTGCAAGTCTTCGGTTTCCCGTGATATTGCTAACTGACAAGATTTCCCTTAAATCCTTTGAAGGAAGAAATAGATTTTTTTCTCGACTTGCCTTCCTGGCTTATTGTACTTTTTTAGTCGTAGTATCTGCATTCAGAAAAGATTCGATTCGCGTTTTACGGTGCTTTAAAAATTTGAATAATTGCGGTCCGAAATGGTTACTTTTCAAGAGGCCTCTTCCTTGAAACAACATTATTGTCAGTAGGTGGGAACACGGGTGGGGTCTCAGCTTCCCGCGTACATCATCCCAGTGACGTCACCTTATGGAAATGAAGGCGGCCGACTACACGTAGGGCATTGGTGACGCCTACGGCACGATCAGTGAGAGACCGGCGCGTCGGGAGCGGAACCAGGAGGCTGTGCTATGTCGTCGCATTTTCAAAATACAACTGGAAATTTCACTTTGCGATGAAGAAAAATGTCCAACATGTCTCACAGTGGCGACAGAATAAACGATCGGCTTAGCTATTAAAACTTCAGCCGTAGTATCGTGTACGTTTCTCTAATGATGGAATGACTGATAGGGAATGGCACGTCTACTTTGCCACTGCCTCCTTATTTCCCGGCAGCCATTGTTTTTTTTTCTGCGCGTGAAATGTAATCCAGCTAGAAGTTCCACGACACACCGCGTTAGCGCATGAGTCATACGGCGTAAAGAGAACGCCTCCACTAGAAATTTCTCGCGCATTGCATGGCCTCTATGGTTCGTGGGAAACCCGAGTGGGATAACTAACACGACTGCCGATATATCTCTATATCGCTGTCGGATATTCTCCACCCGTTGCAACGGAAATAGAAAAACAAAGGGAAAAAAGCGATTTGCATTTGCCCGACAGCAGATATGGCAATATGCACGATATCTCTCAACGTAGCGTTATTCCAAGCGAATATGCACGTCCACTCTGTGAAATGTTGTGTGCAAACAATTTTATACGAGATTTGGTCGGAACCTGGCTGAAACAAAGTGGCAAACTAACAGAATGAAAAAAAAAGGGAGAAAGAAAAAGAAGGGATTGATATCTCGGGCATGGCGCGAGGGCGGCGATCTGTATTAGCACCTCTCCGTCGCTTTCTCTCTAGCCTCTGCAGCTGCGGCAGCTGCCGCGGTGGATCCTACCAGCTGTAGCGGCGAACGTCTAATTTTATTCCCCGCAAACAAACGCCGCCGCTGTCCTACGCCAACACACACACACACACACAAAGGTGTCGTAAAGCTTTACGCCCATTGTACGAGTTCTGCTACTCTTCTCGCCCAACGGGAGTTCATTAGCTCACGGGTGGACCTCCCAGATTCGCCAGCCGCCGCTACATTTTAGTTTTAAACGTCTCTTTGGCCTTCCCCCATTTTTCTCAGATATCTAACCGAAAACCAAAGGTATATCATAGATTTTCATCCTTAAAAGTTCTTTATACATAAAACTACCTTTCAGTAGGGGAACGCTATATGATTGTTTTCAGAGTAACGTTGTAACGGTGTAACGTGTGCGGGGTCTACGTTTGGACTAAGGGGCGACAGTGGCGCGGCCTGGCCGGACAGTGAACGTGACCGTCGCGCCGGAGCTACCCGCCCTACCCGATCAGATACCAGGCGTCCCGCTCCGGAGGGAAAACCAGGAATACACATCCAGGTACGTCTATGTTGCACACTTGAGTGAGTTTCCATTCGTCAAGTGTGTGAATTATTTTTCCTAAAGGAAAACTCTCACCTTTACAAGTGGAAAGTCACACACCTACCAGCGTGTGACATTGACACGCTTGGGTTTCACAGTGTAGGAGGGGTACAGGACGGGCGGTAGCGCGTGAGCGCGAGGGAGTTGATATGTTTCTGCAGCCGGCGTGTTTGTTGTCGTTGAGCTTTTCGGATTTACGTAGGCTGCTGCAGAGAGAAGCCCGAGCAGTAGCAGCCTCACTGAATCTGAGAAAATTAGCCGTTGTCAAGAAGAGGCAAAAGCGTCATAACATCGCACTGTATGGTGTGTACGGTGTGTGTGTGTGTTTGCGTTGGGTTTGCAGACAATTATAAACCTTTTTTCTGCACCACACTTATGGCGTGGCGAGGCGTCGCGTGGTTAGTCGCGGACACACACACACACACGTGCACATCCCACTCCATGACCAGCGGGTGGAACGTGTAAGCCGGCCTGCCTGCCTGCGTCCGCCTCTCGCGTGCGAAGCACTTACCGACCGCTAATTTCGATTTACACGCGGGTGATGTGGCTTAACGCTTATTACGAACTGTCTCGGGCTTTACGAGTTACTTTTAGTAATATTGCACCTGACCCTGCGAGCAATAGTGCACCCGATGTATTTATTTAAAAAAAAAAATATGTTTATTAAAAAAAAATCCTCTATGGCGTTTACGCTAAGTACATTTTAAAATTGTAATTTTTTTCTCGACGTGACTATAAATGCAGTACTTTTCGTCTAAAAGTGCGGCCCGAGTTCTTACCGATTCCCCTCGGCAGTGACTTCGTCATCTCACAGCTAGCGGCCGTAAAAATAGTCGAGCGCGCGATAATGTCTGAGCAGCAGGAACGAGAGAGAGAGAGAGAGAGAGAGAGAGAGAGAGAGAGAGAACGAGAAAGCAGATGTCATCTGCTGTCATCCTGCGCGCGCCTGTCTGCAGCTGATCGCGCGGGCCCTTCCTGCTGCACGCCCTCCAGGGCATCAGCTAGCTTGTTTCTGAAAGTGTGAAAAATTGTACAGCTTCCTCCTCGGGGGCAGCGGGCAGCAGGTGAGAGCAGAGGCCCACGTCATGGCGCTAAGTGCCTGCAAGAATGTTACCTCACCCCTCATCTCTCTCTCTCTCTCTCTCTCTCTCTCTCTCTCTCTCTCTCTCTCTCTCTCTCTCTCTCTCTCTCAGGTACACACAGCTGCTATACGTATGAATTAACTGCCGCCATGTGTCTATCACAAATGTTTGCCCTCATTATTTTATTTTTTGGGACAGCCCGCCGCTGGAAGCTTCGGAGAAACATTATAATACGGATTTTCCCAGCGGCGCTGGGCTGGGCTCGCGCCGCCCTGGCCGGGCCCGACGTCGTGGTCGCGCTGATTGTGATGACGACATTCGTCTTGTTCACTGAATGAGGGGAAAAAATTGTACGAGGATGGAAAAGCGCGCGGGGAGTGAAAGGGTCTGTGGATCGGAGACAGTTGTTGTTGGGGAGAGAGGGAGGAGAGGGAGGGGAGCGAAAAAAGGGAAAGGTTTGTGAAATAGTAGGAGGAGGGACCAGTCACCGCCCCGGGGCTTCCCCCCGCGCCCTGCCCCTCCCGCAGGTCCCGCGCGGGTCCACGCGGTCCTCCGAGCTGCATGACCGTACTGCAGCATGAGCAACAACAACAAGACTCACGCGGGGGACCGCTGCTTCCCGCACGCTATGGGGGAGTCAGCCCGCATCCGCATCTGCCCATCAACCGAATCGCGTCGTTTGTTTTATAAAATTCGTATAAAAATTGCTTAAAAGGCGTGGATCCTATTTAGTTAGTTAAAAGACTTGTAAGGAGTCCCAAATAAAGAGGGAGAGAAAAAAAGTGACAGCCAAATTACCTCGTAGTGCGAATGCGTAGGACGTTTATAAACAAAACCGTATTTTTTTTTAAAACTAAAAAATAAAAACGTGGGGTGAGGAATGTGGAGGGATGCTGACATGTGTCTGATGTCGGTCCGACGCGCTTCTGGCCGTCGAGTGAATCACGGACCGGGAGGCCCACGCGCGTGGGAGGGGCCGCGGCCGGGTGAGGTGCCCCTGAGCGGCGGGCTAGCGGTCATCTGGAGCTTCTGGAACGGCTCGAGAGCAGCGCTGGCCTGGCCGATCCAAGGACGTGCAAACAGTACCCAGGGGCGTGTCGAGGGTTTAGGGAGGGGAGGGGGGGGGATGGAAGAGGCACTCGATGAGCGGCCCTGCACGTGGCGCGCGCCGCGGTACAGTACACCGTCAGCCGGCCGGACCCGCGTGGATCGTCCGGGAGGAAATTACAAGTTGTCTCCGGTTGTTCCTGGTAACCTCGTGGACGGCGTCGCGTGGGGACGGCCTAATCATGTCTGGCGCCGGCGCCCGGAGCGGACAGTGGCGCCGCGGCGGGGCGCCGGGCCGGAGCACGCGTGGGGAGCAGGAGGACTTTCAAAAAATGGAACAATAAGAAAATAAAATATCCCTCTCCTTTTCTCTCTCTCCTCTCTCCCTCTCTCTCTCTCCCTTTCTCTCCCTCTCTCTCTCTCTCTCTCTCTCTCTCTCTCCCTCTCCCTCCTCTCTCTCTCTCTCTCTCTCTCTCTCTCTCTCTCTCTCTCTCTCTCTCTCTCTCGTCCGTCGCCCCCGTGTGCATTGGCATTACGCTTTGGCATGAGCGCGTTGCGGTGACACTGGCCGTGAACACGACGAGCATCTTCCTTAATCCGCCGGCGTGTAATAAGCCGCGCGCTCATTGGCCGCGCCGAGGCTCCGGCGCTGGCCGCGGGCCAATCAGCGGCCGCGTCGCGCGGGTCAAAGCACCGCGCGTTCATTACCACCGGCCGGTCACTACACGAGCCGCCGATGTGTCGAGTTTCATTTTTCTAACGCACTTCTTATCCCACTTGTATTAAAAGCGGCCTCAAACGCCCCCAAACCGCATACGTAAACACAGTCAAATTCGTATGTTTTGAAGCGCAATGAATAGAATACCTCATACATTTCTGCATACACCTTTTACATAATGCAACAAACACAAACGGGAGGCGGCGCACACAGCTCCCGCGTGTATGGAAACAGTCTTATCTCCTTCCCCCCGCTGATATGAGGAGCGGTACCCGGGGCGCACGACTCACAACCGTTTGATTCGCAAACTGGAATAACGAGTGGTGTTCGTGCGGCAGGCCGGCCGGGGCCCTTGCCTCCCCGCTGCTGCCCTCGGGGCACCGCTCCTCTTATTCTGAGGCGATTCCCACCTCCTACACTTGCAAAAAAATATATAAAACAATTCTAAGAGTCGGTGTATGTGGCAGTGTAGGCAGCGGTGGCGGTAACAAGATAGTTGTGCCCGTCAGGATGCGATTACACGTAAACCACCGCACCACCTTCTTGTTTTAGCGCACCGAGCCCGCGTGTCACGTAAACGGCTACCCGGATAAAAATGTAAACCCCCAATTTACAAAAAAATATAGCATTCATTTAAAAGCGCGTCGAAAAAAAGATTTGTTAATTTTTTATGCTTTGTCAAATAAACAGCAGATTGCTGGACAGGAAAAGTTCAACAAGTAAGCCACAAAAAAGTGTGAAGATATTTTTAAAAATCTTTTGTTTCGTGAACACATGTATTTTTTTCATAATGTTTTGATTACACATTTTTTCTTGAGTTGGTAACGGTAAACGTCACGCAGGATATACGAAGATTCCTGAAGGTGTGGGGAGGAGAGTGTTCCAAACGCCCCGCCCCCTCCCGCCCCACTCCTCCACGCCTCCACGCCCCGCGCTCGCCCCAGGCGTCTAAAGCTGCGCGCGTCTTGCTCCAAGGCGCGTATTAATTGCAGACTGACTGCGTTCAAAACATCAGTTTTTTTCGGGGGAAAGGCAACCTGTCTCTGTCGCTGTGTGGTGGCGACCCCGCGAGCGACAGAGAGGCGACCCGCACGCGGCCCTACACCACGCGCACGCGCCGCGGCGCGGAAACTTTAAAGTCAAGAGGCCCCTCTGTCGTGCGGCCCCCGCGCAGATATGGCAATTATTCGAATAGCAATCTTATCGAGAAAACATAGGTGGTGTACGCGACAGAAGTCTGTGTGGTACGGTAATGAGAAGCGAGTTGGTCCATCACAAACATTATGACAACAGGTGTCAAAGTAAAGAATAGGCAGCATAGTCAAGACGAACATCCACTGAATTTTGTTTTGGCTTTTGTATGTGATCAAGGGCTCCCGTTCATCCAATTGTGTGAACAATGTCACGTTAGACTTTTCCATCTACCTTTTAAGGTGGATAGAGTATAGGTCTAGCAAAAAAGCAGAGCGACTATCTACGCGTTCTTTCGATAAGAAATTTCACGTTTGTTTTAAATATTTTTCTGGTGATTACAAGCAATATATGTTTTAGCAAAACACGGAAAATCTTCAAACTTTAAACCAATTGTCTACTTTTAATTTTTTTAAAATAAATGGTGATGTTTGTCGAGGAGCCAATCTGATCACATACAAAGGGAAGTCCAGCTTGGTGCTCTTACCTATTCACGGGGCAGGATAGGACGACACGACACTTGCTGCTGAAGCTCACCGGTTCCGTCCCTCACGACTTCCTAAGCCCGACTGCGGGCGGCAGGACGCCGCCAGACCCGGGCCGCCACGCCCCGCCACGCCCCGCCCCACCCCGCGCCGCGCCCCGCCACGCCCCGGTCCATCCCCACCGCCCCTGCGGGGCCCGCGCGCGAAGCGCGACAGCGAGTGGCGTGGCGCGGCGTGGCGTGGCGTGGCGTGGCGTGGCGTGGCGCGGCGTGGCGTGGCGCGGCGTGGCGTGGGCTGCCCGAGGTAGTACAATCACCACCAACAGTTTTATTGAGGGGACGTGTGCCGGTCAGGGTCCTTAGCTCTCATTTGTCCCGTCGTTCAGGATGTCGCTCTAGTCGGGGTCCGCGCGCGCGGCCACGCACCCCCTACCCTGCTGAAAAAGAAACGACAAGGTTCGTACAAACGGTGTACGAGTTACGGGGAGCTAACACCCCTATTTTTTTTTATTTTTTTGGGTAAGACATACAGATAACTTAAAAGTAAGCAAAAACATGACCAAAATTATTGAAAAAATATCGTTGAAAAATTTCAAAAATTCTCCAAGACGTTTTCCAAATATATCTCATTTCCACACTTAAATTTGCAGGTCTTTTTGGATGTGGTCATACCTTTGCAAAGTTCAGTTAGGATTGCAATTTTTTTTTTTTCGGGACTGTGGTCATGGTCATACTCTCATCCGCCTTATTCCAGCCCGGTACTCATGGGAGTGGATCGCACATACACTCTACACCGCGCGGCTGCAGACCACCGGCAAACTGGACGGTTTCTGCGCAAAGTCAGACCGGTTCCAAGAGATAATCCCCCGCGCGCTCGCTCTCAGACGTACTGCAGTGCTGCTACTGCTGCTTGTGATTCATCATCAGACGGACCGCACTGCTCTAAAGTGTCATTGCCAGATCGCTACCGGCTGATACCCCCGCGGCGGAAAAGTAGTAGCAGCAGCGTGTGATGTTGGTACAGAATTATTTGGTGCGATATGACGCTCCCCGAGAGAGAGAGAGAGAGAGAGAGAGAGAGAGAGAGAGAGAGAGAGAGAGAGAGAGAGAATGAAAGCTCTAGGCGAATAACCACGCACGCTGAGCTGACATAAACCTAAGTACAGGCCGCGCACTTCCGGTAATTGGAGTTATGCTCGCCGAAGGGCTGTTGGCGTTAAAGAGAGAGCAGGCTGGAGAGCGAGGCGGGGCGGAGGTGTGCGGCCGCCTGCCTGCTGAAGGGACGGGGATGGACCGTGCAACCGCGCGTACGGGCTGTGACGATACTGCCAAAGCCTTCCTGCAGGAACCCTGCAACTTTGCTGGAGAAGTGGTTACAATTCCAACGGCTTAACTCGAACGTCTTCTCCCCCTGCTGCTACGGAAGTTTACCTTCAATTCGTACTTTATCGACTCGTCGTGCGCGCGCATTTTGCTAATTCGCGAGAGTGGTTTTTGATTGGCGCTGCTGGCTGCCGGTGAGGGAAGTGAACAGTTCTGGCCCCGGCCCTGGCGCCGCCGCCGCCGGGTGACATTATTTCTTTCCGCTTTGCGTTACATATATGTGTCGTTTTCTTGTTCTTTTTTTGCGCTCACCTGCCGAGCGAGCAGAATATCCTTGCGGAAAATGCGCCCCTTGTGACGACAAGTGTTCGTGCTGGTGTACATCCGCAAGGCGCTGGGTGGCGGGAGCGCCGGTAGCTTGGCGGGGCGGGGCGGGACGGGGCGGGGCGGGGCGGGGCGGGGCGGGGCGGGGCGGGGCGCGCGTCTGCGAGGGTCCGCGCGCACAGATGCTGAGCGAATGTGTACGCCATCCCCTCACGCTTGACGCGCGACACTCTTTGCCCTGTAAAAAAACTAAGTTAAAATTTTTCTTCTTGTGATTTTTGTAGAGTAATATAAGATTCCCTGCGTTGCGTGACAATGTGATGTTCTCGCCAACTTGTCACTTATTTGTCAAAAATATGCTCTTTTGTGTGAGTCAGACTCCGCAGAGGCTTATTACTTTCGGCGTATACAGCGTGTGTCGGTGCCAAAAGCTTTAGTACTGAGGCCCGGTGAGGGTTACGCCCCCCCCCCCCTCCCGGTCTCTCTTCTCTTACCCACTCACTCTTGCTCCTTTTCCCGTCTTTTCTTTCCCTCCTCTTCTTATTTCCGTACTTCTCTCCAACACGACAAACGTCAGTCTCTGACGTACGGAAAACTACTAAGATTCAAGGAAGCTACGAATCACATCAGGAATCCCGAGACAAAGCTCTCTGATACTGCATGAGTGTGTAGTCACTCACTCACTCACTCACTCACTCACTCACTCACTCACTCACTCACTCACTCACTCACTCACTCACTCACTCACTCACTCACTCACTCACTCCGCAACCACAACATGGTACTGTGAGGCGTTAATCTCTCCGGAAAATGTCAAAGCGGAGGGAAGGGTATGTTTTGCAAACTAATGTATCATCAGGAAACTTTTTCACAATGCTCGAGGTACTTTTTCACTTTCTCGATGTACACATAATTTTGTTCGGGACGTTTGTACAAATGTCCGTCCGGCGGCTGGCACGGGCCGCGGCACTGATCTTCACGCTGCACCCCCTCTATGTTTACAAACACCGGGGGTATACCTCCCCTGTGCCGAGCCCTGTGGCAGCCGCGCGCGACGCCCAGCTAAGTCAGGCCGCAGGCAAATCGCCGCCGACATATCTTGGCACCCGGGAGGCCATCCGTCCTCCGCTTTTCGTGGAAATAATTTATGTGACCGCGTCAGCTCCTCTTTGTGTTACTTATTCCACTTAAAACCGTCTGCGAAAACAAAAACTGTACGTTACTCTGATCATTTTTGTGTGGCAGTCAAGTAATACTACTACTTTTCTAGTATATATTTTTTGAGTGTCGCTGATTGAGGAAACGTTTGAACATTTTGCAGATAGGCCGATGGCAAATGCTGCTGCTGTGGCTGGTGGCGAGTGGGTAGTAGGCCATTCCCACGTGTGTGGTCTGTAGCACATTACACGTGTGGTTGTTTCAGGCGGAGGCGTGACCCGGGGTGGAGCGCACAGTGCGCAGGTACCTCGAGCAGCAGATCGCAGAGACGCAGCCGCCGCCGCCGCAACTTTCTATCCACATCGGGTGAGTAGGAGTCGTCCTTAAAACGGCCGGCCGCCGGCTGTCGCCGAGTCTTGTGGTCCCCTTACGGTTACAGAGGGACCGCGCGGAGAACCAGTCGGAAAATAACATTGCGTGACTGCTCTTGTTGTATATTTCACTCCGTGCAGAAATCCTGACGGCATATTGGGTTTGACTGTATCTGAAGTTCGTACTTCGAACAATTACGTGGGGTTTTCCGTCCCGCCGTCTTTCTTAGACTGGTGTGCGTATTTTGCTTTTATGATTTAGAGATCCTCCTCCTCCCAGTGCCGCACAGGTCGTGTATGACGTCAGAGTGGCCGTTTCGTGTTCCTTCGGGACGCATTTCGATGGAACTCTGAGCGGCCGCACTGACAAAGGGGAGGGGCAGGCTATAGGGGCCTATCCCAGGTGGATTAATTGCCCCTCTGTTGGCCGCGGCGGGGCGGGGCGGGGCGGGGCGGGGCGGGCAGGGGCGCTCCCCCGCAGGCCGCACAGCAACTGGACCGCGGCGCGGCGCGAGTCATCGCTCCCGCCACAACCGCAGCGCCCGTGGCGGCCCCTGGCGGCGGGGCGGAGACACCGGCGCGGCGCTGCAGTTCGCCGCGCGGCCGGCAGAGCGCGTCGCGGCCACGGGGCGCTCCTGCGCGGCGTGTGCGCTGGGCTGCCTAAGCCGTGGGCGGCACAGCCCAGCTGCTCTTCACTCCCGACTCTCTTTCCTGTGGATCTAGTACAAGGCGTGTACGACTGAAGTTTCTCATGTTAACGATGATGCGGGTGGGATCAATAAAACAAAGATTCATTATTCGCATTTATTTTTTCTTAATTTCTCTTTGCTGCTCACACCTAAATCTCCAGTTCCACTCGTTTTTGGGCCTTATAAATAAAATTAGTCGGCGTAAAGTTTACAACTAAATTAACTTTAACGTTCTATGTACAGCATTTTTGAGTGGAGAAATGAAAATTTAGGTGCGTTTGAGGAAAATGCGCAAGCGAAACTTGTGCATTTTGCAAAGAGGAGAAGTTATCAGCTATAATGGTAATTTAAAAATAAAATATGTAAACTAGTCAACATAACTAGACATGGAATGGTGCTAAGTTCTTATAGTTCGCGATCTTAGATTGTTATATTATTGGCAGTGAAGCTTTCTCTTTAACAGTTTTTGAGGCAACACAACTTGTCGTGCTATTGCATCCGAATAACAGATTTAATTTTTCTCATCTAGCGTACTCCATTCCAAATCATTTTTCGTTATCACAGCATTGGTTACAATCTCTGCATGGGCTCATGCGGAAGTTTTACCCTGTGCAGCTAATATAAATATTACATCAACTCAGTTCTTACACAAAATTATGAGAACAGTTTCCTGCTCTGATTCTGGAAGACAGGCTTGAAAAATTACCTTAGAATGTGGAAAAATAAGTCTTAAATCTGTAACTGGAAGTGTGATCATATCAGATATAAACTAAGCAAATTCAGATTGGACATGAGAAAGGACTTTCATGCATCTTAAACGATAATTAATTATGTTAAATTTGGCACAAAGATTAGTAGAACATTTAGAGATTTTTCTTGTTCTTAGTTTGTCTTAGTGATGTTTGCAACATCCATATCATTCAAAGTTGTTAGATTTTCTTTTAAAAAACCTCTCCTTAAAAAACATTAACAACAGATAAAGATAAATTAAAAGAAAGAATAAGGTAGTACAATAGAAAAACAACTTAACTTTCTACCTAACTTGGCAGGAAAACTTGTGCGAACTCCTCTCTTTCAGTCGAGTATTTGCATCCGTCGCGCTGCAATACATTTTGTTTTCATTTTGATGCTACGTCTATTGAGCAGACTCCCTGCGCGGCAAGAAACGGCCGCATTTGACGTTGGTTCCGTCGGACTCCGTCAGACTCTATCGGAGCCCGTCGGAATCCGTCAGACTCCGTTAGACTCTGGCGGACTCCGTCAGACTCCGTTCTACTGTGTTAGATTCCGTCAGGACCCGTCAGATTTTAATCGGACTCCGTTAGACTCCGTCAGACTCCGTCAGACTCCGTCACTGCTCGCTGAACCAGCCGCGCTGCGCGACGTAGCCCGAGGACCTGGTCTGCGTCCTGCTGCCGCCCTGCTGCGACTCGCTCTGCACGGAGTAGCTCTGCACGCTGTGGTGGCCCTGCGGCGGGTGCGGCGGGTGCACCAGGGCCGTGGTGGTGGTCGTGGTGGTCACGTGACCGGGCGGCAGGGGCGCGGGCCCGCGGCTGCGCGTGGACCGGGTGGAGCGCGCCGAGGAGCGCGGGGACGTGGGCGAGGGCGGGCCCCGCACCACGGCCCAGTGCTCGGTGAACTCGGAGGCGGAGCGCGCGAGCGACGGCTGGCTGAGGGACCGCGCCAGGCCCAGGGTGCCGTAGTCGTCGTCCTCGTCGTCCGAGTAGCGGCGCGGCGCGCCCCGGTAGTACAGCGAGCTGGGCCCGCTCGCGTCGCTCAGCGTGTCGGCGCGCTCGGGCCGCGTGTAGTCCACCATGACCTCCGTCATGGAGCGCACGTCCATGTCGGACATGGACGGCATGCTGGAGCGGCTGGTGCGCCGCGAGCGCGCCAGGTCGCGCGCTGCCTCGTGGCCCTCGGTGGTCATGGTGAGCGAGCTGGTGCCGTCCGAGTCGTACTCGTACAGCGTGGGCAGCGAGGACCGCCGGCTGCGCGTGTCCCAGTCCGTCTTGCGCCGGTAGCGCTGCCCGTTGGCCGGTCCACCCTGCGCAACCAAAAAAATATATGACTTAAGTTTTCCCTGAAAATTAAAACTTTCCTAATTTTTTTTTTTTTAATAATTTTCCCCCCAGAAAATTTGGAAAGTTTTACGACGTTGTGTTCTTTCTGAAAATTTCTAAAACTTTCCTAATTTTATTTTTTTAATAATTTTGTCCTCTGAAAATTTGGATTTTTGTTTGCGACGTTGCTGCTTACCTTGGGGTCGTAGAGGCGCTCGGGCGGCGCGAGCACGCGGATGATGACGTCCCACTTGGCGGGCTCGAAGAGGCGCTCGTAGCGCTCGTCGCGCCGGATGCGCTCGTAGTCCTCCTTGACGGTGGCCTCGGTGAGCAGCGTGCGCAGCGACGACTCGGTCGTCAGGATCTGCCGCCACTTCTCGCGGTCCTCCTGCGTCAGCGCCGTCGACGTCGCCGTCGTCGTCGTGTTGGTGGTGGTGGTGATCATGGGCTCCTCGCCGACCTGGACGGAAACGGAAAATGGTATTTTAGAGCGTGAAAGATCAAAGAAAACACTTAAAAGTTTTCGAAATTTTCGCAAAACTTTCAAAAAATTGGCAGGAAATATTTGACGGAAGTCGGCTCACCTCACTGACGCTGAGGTCGTCGTGGTCGCGCGGCTCGGGGATCTCGGGCTGGTCCAGGACGCGGATGAGGACGTCCCAGTTGGGCGGCGGCGGCTCGGGCGGCGGGATGGTCATGGAGGAGCGGTAGGTCCTCTCCACGTCCACGCTGGAGCGGTGCAGCTCGGAGCGCTGCTGCAGCTGCTCGGACACGTTGACGCGCCGGTCCGTGATGTGCTTCTCCAGCGGGCGCTCCAGCACGGGCGTGGTCGGGTAGCCGGACGCCGAGGAGGTCTCCGAGTAGCTCTCCCAGTCGGTGGCGGGCTCCTGGAGCGCCTCCTGGCCCGGCCCCGGGTAGTTGCGGATCACCACGTCCCACTTGGGGTTCGGCGGCGGCGGCTTGGCGTGGAACTCCTTCACCTAGGGCAGGCCAGCGATAAGGTCACGAGAGGGGAAAATAGCTCCGAATTTTAATGCAGCTATGACGCAAACTTATCTGGAAATTTCTTAAAATTTTAAAAGATTTTTCCAGAACAAATTTTACTTTTTTTCAAGCTTTTGCTCTTTAAAATAAGTATTTTTTAATGTTTTTAAATTGCGCCGTGTAGAAAAATTTCCGGGCTAACTCGTGAGCCACGGCACGTACCTGTCGGCGGTGCCGCTCGATGTCCTCGATCGTCTTCTTCTCGGTGATGGTGCGGAGGAACACGTCGTCCACGACGTGGCTGGTGATCTCGGGCCGGCGCTCGGCCACGACGGGGGCCTCGAGCTGCTCGACGACCTCCTCGACGACGGGCGGCGGCGGCGGGCGCGCGGCCACGCGCTGCGTGGAGGTGATCTCCTCCGTGTCCACGATGGTGCGCAGGTCGGCCGTCTCCGTGGTGAGCGTCGACAGGCTGGGCCTCGGGGGCGGCGGCGCGGCGCGGACCACCTGCGAGCAGCGGGCGCGCAGTCAGCACGCGGAGCACCTCGAGACTCTCGACTTATCGATGGGTTGAAGACGCATCGATATTTTACGAAAGTTGAAGTTGATGTTATCTAAATATCACACTGCCCTACTACCTCTTAGAAAGAAATCCTGAAAGAAAAATCAGCCGCAAAATCGTCGTTGTGTTTCTTGCTGTCTTCTCCGTCGGTACGAGGGAGTTTTGGAGGGAGTCGCGGGCTCTGTGGGTGGGTACGTACCTTGCCGAGAAGGGTGGAGGCCAGGACTGGGCGGGACGGAGGTTAGGTTAGGTCTGAGGGGTGCGGGCGGGCTGCGCGCTGAGGGTTACACGTGTGGCGGTTTGAGGTGAAATGTTGGTTACCAAATCACGTCGATTTCGTAAAAGTGCAGTTGATGTGGTAGAGCGTTGTAGTTACTGCAGTTTAGGTTATTGTTTCGGTGCAATTGTACAGTAATGTTTTTTTGCGGATGCGTTACGTCTTAGTTTTGGGGGACGCGATTAGGTTAGGGCAAACAGGATTAGGACGAGGCGGATCAGTCGTTAAAATTGTGACGATGGGATGCGCAATCATATTTGGACAATGAAAAAGAAATGAGAAACGGAAAGAAAATCACAATTAAGTAAGTCATGTATGGCAGTGTACCTGCTGGCGGCGCATGACCCGGGAGTACACGGGCGCGTCGGGCGGCGCGTGCAGCTCCGGCACGTACGAGAAGGTGGTCTTGTGGAGGGACGGCGTGTCCTCGCGCTGCTCCAGGATGGTGGTGAGCTTGTCCTGCTGCAGGGTGAGCTGCGACTCAAAGTCGGAGCCCGGCGGCGAGGGCGGCGGCGGCGAGCGCTTGACGCGCATCTGCGGAGGGTTAGCAGGCGCCGTGCGAGACGGGTGAGCATGCGAGTGCAGTCGTGCGGCGCGGCCGGACAATCGTTGTTAAAGTTTGAGAAACGACGGAGAAACAACTCTGAATTTTTAGGCACAAGTTACGTTCATTTTACAATTTTTTTTATTTAATTATATTTGATATTTTCTAAAGCTGCTTGAATTTTCTTATTTTTGTAAAAAAGAAATTCAGAGATGTTAACTCCTGTGATGAAAAAAATTTGAAGGCGGAATTGTATAGTTTTTTTAAAACGATATTTTAAAGAAACGCACTGTTAAAGAGATTACTGGAATGACGAAATGAATCAGCGACTTTGACATTATGGAGCAGAAATGCTTTTGATTTGATTATGGCGTGCGTATGTACAGCACTCACCTGGACCTCCATCTTGTGGTGCGGCTCATAGGACCCAGAGCTCACCGTGGACGGCCTGCGCAGGCTGCGCGTGTCGACCTGGAGCAAGACATGTTCACTAGGACCTCCCTCGTGCCGGCGCGGGGGCGCGCGGGGGCGGGGCGGCGGGCGTTAGGCATGCGGGGCACGGGGGAGAGTTCAGTGCAGTCGCGCGGGCTCACGGGCATTTGACCGTGGCGCGCGGGGTGTTTCTGTACACGTTTCGCAAGCGAGAGTTACATAGCGGGGGGCGCCTCGCGCGCGGGCGCGTTGGCAGGTTTTCCGGCACGGGTGACCGATGGGTTGCCTACCCTCACGGCGCTGAGAGAGCTCAGTGCGGCCGTCTGAAGGCAGAGCTGGGCGGATAACTTTTTTTAAAGACTATACAGGGGGTGATTTTTTTTGTGAAATAATTGCAAGTGCGAGACGAACAAAGTTGCGCGTCTCGCACCGACATGAGCGGATTAGTACTGATAAATCGGCGTGCAAAATCGACCGTCCTGGGGCGTAACAATCTCGAGACGCGTTCGAGACTCTCGATGTGACGAGTTGGGACCGGGCGGCTGGCATTACCTCCTCCACCTCCGAGTGCGCGGAGCTGGGCGACTCGCTCGGGTAGTCCGAGGGCAGGGTGTCGGAGGGCTCCGAGACGAGGTGCTGCTCGGAGGAGGACAGCGACACGGCCGTGTGCGCCCGCGGGATCTTGAGGCCCTCGAACAGCGACACGGGGCCGAGCGAGGGGTTCGACAACTTGGAGCTCTCCGACTCTGTGTCGGCGAGGAAGGGCGCGCGCCGCACCACCTACGGACAGTCCAACGCTCGCTGAAGCACACCGTCGGCGCGTCTGGGAGGTACCCGGGCGGGAAAACAAGGTGTCGACTGCTAATCGTTTTTTTCTCTTTTTTTACATTTTTACTGAAGTATTCATATTATCTTAATTTCTTCATTTGCAAAAATTTTATTGGACGGGATATTTGCAGTTTTTCGACAACCTTATTTTTTTACCCGGGGGAAGAAAAAGTTATGAACAGCTGTACACTTTTCTATACACTGAAAGACCCGTGTTCTTCCTCTGTGCAGTAAGTAATTTTTTTTCTTTTAATTTTGGGATTGACAACTTGCGCCATGACGTAATTGGCAAGTGCCGTGACTGGTTATTGAATAAAATCTGCTGCTCAGAGGAAGAGTGTGGTCAATGTCATTTTGAGGTTTGAGAGAAATTAGCAAGGGACATGCTTAGGCACTTTGTCGAAAGCGTCGTGGCGAGAGGCTGTCTCCTCAGTGCGAGAAGTTTATCCAAACCATGTCGCATCGCTGTTGGTTTTGGAACTTTTCGCACCGACTGTACGGCACTCCTCGCACGCGACACTCCACTGACTCGCGCCGGTATAGTATTTTTTGATATCAGAATAGGTGGGCAGGCAACAAACAAGTGGGCTCGCGTGCTGCTGAACTTTTAAGTCGTTCTCATGAGCGGTTAGCGTCTTGATGCGGAAGCGACGCCGGCCCGCCAGGCATGCCAACACTCACACAGGCACGCTGCTGGCCGGCGGGCGGGGCGGGCCCGGCGCTGCCAACTGTACCCACAAAACAACCACCGACTCTATTCAGGACCGACAAAATTACTTTGGGCGCAAAGTGTTTTGTGTTTGACTGCGCGCGATGTACAGTTGGCAGCAGCACGAATGAAAGAATGACAATGACATGAGTCGTCATGCACGTGCATGATGGTACCTTTGTCATTCACTGCAGCGGCGGGTGGGTGGCTGGGGGAGAGCAACAAGTACACACACACACATCTACACACACACACACGCACACGCACCTGAATGTTCCTGGTGCGGAGGCAGTAGTAGGAGCAGCCCAGGCCGAGCAGCAGCAGCGAGAGGAACAGGATGGCGCAGATGATGAGCAGGATCTGGAAGCCCTGTAGCGGCGGCTCCAGGGGGATGACCGGGGCGTCGATGCTGCAGAAACAAGGTTAGGTCATCCGGATGCCTTTACGACAGAGGGCGCCACCGGGGCAATGCATCACGTAGTGGCAAAGGCCGGTGCAGCCAAGGCCTTACAGCATCTAGCAGCTGCCGTTATTGCGGGAAATAGGCAAGAGAATTTAAATTGTGTTTTGAGCTTTGAACATCTGGAAATTGGATGAAAATTTTTGACTTTTGACCGTCATCTCTTACATTTTGGCGGGGAAGGCAGCGGGCGGCTGGGCGATGGGCGGAGGGTAGCGGCAGACGATGGTGATGACCTCGTCACCGTCCATCTCCAGGCCGGGGTGGAACCTCACCACGATGTTGTTGGTGAAGACCCGCTGGGGTTCCTTTAAGAGGCGGGATATTTAGATTCTGTTCAGAACTTTTCTTGACAAGTGAGGGGGTGGGTGTCTTTGAGCCGTACCTGTCGGGTGCCGCATCCCTTGAGCGGCAGCTCGATGCGGTAGCTGAGCGCCCCCTTGCCGGCCACCTGGCAGGCCGAGTTGCGGTCGAAGTCGGCGTACACGATGCCGAAGAAGGGCTCGTTGAACTTGAGCTCGGCCTTCATGGAGCCGGCCTCGCAGTTGAGGACCGCCTTAGTGCGATTCAGGAAGATGACCGGCGAGAGATCGTCGAGTTTCGTGACCTGCGGGCGGCGAGAGGATCGGGCTAAAGGGCTCAGTCTTTACTTCCTGCTCTGGAAAGTGCAAGTGGTCGGCTCGGGCCGTGCCGTGTGAGCAGAGCGAGATGATCTGGACTCGCGACACGCCCTTATTCACCATGGTGAAGACGAGAAGACGAAGAAAACTTGAAAAGTTAACGCGAATCTTCGTGGTTTGCTATTAACATGTTATCCTCTGGATTTGCGGAGAATTTTTCAAGCTCATCGTAGGTCCTATGTTTTCTTAAAAAAAAAAATCAGTAATGCTTGTGCTTACCCTTCCGTTGAGCGTCGCCTGGTCGGGCAGCCCCGAGTTGCCGTCATACTCGACGCTGTTGCCCTGCTGGGCGTAGTTGGACTGCGCGTGCGCGGAGCCCGCCGCCAGCAGCACCAGCAGCAGCGCCGTCAGCGACATCTGAAACACGAGTCGCACCAACCGTGAAATGAAATAACGTTCTCAGTTACGAGCAGATTATCGCTGCCTGAAGCATTACGTGCGCGCATGCGCAGGACACTATAAGAAGCCTGCAGGCTCGCACACAGGTACATGGTGTCGCTGCTTTCTCACGCAACGTGAAACCTAATCAATTAATCACTCTGTGCACATCCCCGTTTCCTCTCTTTTTTTTATTGTTATATTATTTGCGGCCGACGCGCACGACGAGGTGGCGTTTCTTTACGACATTTCGCCCGCAGCGAATAGCTCCGTCCGCCGGGCGGGCCGGCCGGGTCGCGATGACTGCAATGAGCTGCACCGGCTGTGGACTGCCTCCCGTCCCGCTCCAGGACCCGCCCCGCCCCGCCCCGCCCCGCCCCGCCCCGCCCCGCCCCGTTCCGCCCCGCCCCGCCCCGCCCCGCCCCGGCGTCTCATCAGCGACACAGCGCCCCCTGGTGGCCAGTGACCTGGCAGTGTCCCGCCTTATGCAATAGCCGCTACAGCCAGCCGGTCCAGGCCGCGCGGGCCCACCGCGCGCTGTGATCGAGCTTGCCCGCCTCAGCCATCACGCGCCATGAGAGCAGCGCGCCGACGTGGAGCGGCGACCGAACCATTTGTCAACATCCACTCCCAGCCAACCTAACCTCCTCCCAGGTCCTTTGCCTATTGCGTCATCAGCGTTCAATGAAAATTGAAGAGGTCCTTTTTTTTGCGTGAGGTTCGAGTGAGGTTAGTTGCACGTGAGAAGTAACGTTTAGGCTCTACGGAGAGGATGTTTTAGGCCAGTGGGGAGAGGCGGAAAACGGTCCCCTTGCCCCAGCAATCAGTGTAGTGTTCCATTTTAACTTATCGTGCCAACAGCAGCAGTGGGTGAGGTTAGGTCGGTCCTTAATTCGGTACGGAGTAGAGTCAATGTGGAGCAGGTAGATCACGGCGAGGTGGGGTGGGGTGGGGTGCGGCGGGGTGGGGCGGGGTGGGGCGGGGCGGGGCGCCCCGCAGCTAATTATACAACAAAACGGTAGGCAGGCGGGGCTTAATTACCGCCCGGCTCTGCACTACTACAGTTAGCCCACGACAACATTCACATTCACATTGAATGTAACGGCAACAATAACACAACGGCAAACAGACTAACAAAACACAGGAGCGAAACTCCCGCTGCGTATGGAATAATTACCGCGCGCTTATTTTGCGTTTGAATGATGAGAAACACGACGCTCGGTGCCGCGCAACGGTCACCGTGCCATACCTCTGGCCAGAAACCGCGCTGCTCCAACTTTGTCATTTTTACTTAATTTTTACTACATCACATTATTTATTTATAAACTTAGCAAAGCAATCGGGTTGCCAGTGTTTTGAACTAGCCGCGCGCCGTTCTTTCAGGACCCCATTTCTCCCCCCCCCCCTTTTTTCCTCTGGTCCGCCACACTAGACAAGTCGCTACCGAGCAATTTTCGCAGTTTTTCTGTGTCCCTCCCCGAATCAACTTAACCCCTTCTCCCTCCTTCCCCGCTCTCCTCCTCGTTTCCGGTAGCACGCGGTGATGTCCAGTTCCGGTCTAGAACGGTCCAGTCCGGCCGGACACCAGTGTCGCGGCGACACCTGTCGGCTATCATGTCCGTCATGATACCGTCGGACCGTTTTTTTTTTTTTTGTCGCTCCACCTCGTTTTGTCTGCCGTGATATTTTTTTTCCCGCGCTTGATTCACCGAGGTGGCCGCTGGCCGCCGGGGGCCGAGGGGTATCCGCAATAAAAAGACAAATTATTTTTAAAGCCGGCGGGCTGTGGCACTCTAGCGCAGCATCTTTGATTGCACCGCAGCCGGAATTAGATACCCCGCCCCGCCCCGTCCTGCATGCCTGTGAGCTGTTTTATTTTACGAGATCTCGCATTGCGTAGCGCAGCGCGCTAAGGGCCCGCCCCGCCTAGCGGCCGGCAGGCAGGAGTACCAACGCACCCCGCGCGCACCGTGACCTTTGCGATACAGTGCCCGCGCCCGCCGCCAGAGCGCGCTCCGCCGGCGGATTTGGATTTGGATCGTAAGCTGCAACAATAAAGTGTATACTCTTCACGGCTGGCTGTTAGCGCGCGCAAGCGTCTATACTCCGTGTTTTGAGGTCGAGGCAACTTTTTCTCTGAGTGTGTCACTGACACATCAACAACGACTCATACCAACCGCTCACAAAAATCCAGTTCAAATTCTCCAAATTCTGGGCGGGCGCGCGCGCGTGAGGAACACGGCCGTGGGAAAACGACAAGGCACACAAACATGAATGCGAATCACAGAATACGCCTGCTGCTGCTTTGCTCTACTTAGCAAACCAGTTTTAAACACCTGCGCAGGACGGTGCCTGCGCTGCGCCCCTCTGCGCAGGACACGCCCGGGACACTCCGCCGCTAAATGTCACGGCGAATTTCCCCTTTAAAGTCCATGATGCCGGTCGTCCCCGGCCGCCCAGGCCAGCAGGCGACCCCGAGGCCCCGATCCGCCGCGGAGGAACAACAAACAGAATTGAGCTAATGAACGGCGGGTCGGGGCCGATCCGATCGAGAGCTTTCCCCGATCGCAGGGCTACCAACACCGAAACGGTGAAGGGCGGGGGAAAAAAAGTAGTACGCCCAGGAATATATTTTACTCCTGTAATATTTGCGTATTTAAAAATTAAAGTAATTATTTTAAAAATGTTTGAGCGTAAGAAGGAGTCGTTAATTTATTTTCAACATATTGGACGAGGTAAAACAAATGTGGTGTATTATTTCCATGTATGCGTTGGGTGTTGGTACGGTGTGAAATATTTCCGAGATGCAGGTGGGGCGGGCGTGTGGCGGTGCCGCGTTCGTTCGGGAATGTCAGGGCATTAGCTCCAGTCATAACATCATCGTGATCACCCAGGCCCCGCGCTGATAGTGCCGAATGATTGAGAGGGAAAGGACGAGAGAGAGAGAGAGAGAGAGAGAGAGAGAGAGAGAGAGAGAGAGAGAGAGAGAGAGAGAGAGAGAGAGAGAGAGAGAGAGAGAGGCGGGGGGCAGGTGCTGATGGTCGTGATGAGGCAGCCGAAGGTAACACCCTTGGGCCGACACCCGATCCGTGGGCCTGCCCCCTCCCCCTAATTACCTTGAGGGCCCAAAGGCACGGTTAATGAAGCAAATTTGAGGGCCAGCCGGCGCGGCGCGGCGTGTCGGAGCGCTAAGCCCGCAGCAGCGCCGCCCGCAAGTCACCTCGCAATCAAACGACGCCGATACCCCGCGCTTTTGGTCCATTTCCCGCGGCCACGTTTTGTACCCCGCGCGCTCGCTGTGCCAACGCGTGCAAGTCACCTCAATAAAACAGCGGCGATACCCTGCGTTTTTTGGACATTTTCCTGGGTTTTACCCGGCCTCAGCCGGCGGCGATACCCCGCGTTTTTTGGATCTTTTCCTAGGTTTTATCCGGTGCCTGACGGCGGCGATACCCCGCGTTTTTTGGACCTTTCCCTGGATTTTACCCAGCGCCAGACGCGGCGATACCCTGCGTTTTTTGGACCTTTTCCTGGATTTTACCCGGCCTCAGACGGCGGCGATACCCCGCGTTTTTGGACCTTTTCCTGGATTTTACCCGCGGCGCCAGACGGCGGCGATACCCCGCGTTTTCGGTCCGTTTCCCGACAGGTTTTGTACCCCGCGCCCTCGCTGTGCCGACTCACGCGGCCCGGACTCGTAATTCACATTCACATTGGTTCGCGTGTCGTCATCACCGTCGGCGCCGTCCATTCAAATCCGCGCCGCGCCCGGGGTGCGTGTGTGTGTGTGTGTGCGTGAGTCATCACCTGTCCGCCGCTCGCGAATAAAGCGCGTAACTGAACGGGGCTTTGCGGAGAGTTACAGCAGCGAGCGGCTCCAACCTGCACGCCGTCGCCGTGGTCGCGCGGGCCGTGGCGGCGAGTCTAATCGGCCGAGATCAGAGCGGCGGGGTGGGGCGGGGCGGGGCGGGGCGGGGCGGGGCGCAGAGCCGGCGACCTTCTGGTTGACCACGAGGTATGACCGCCCGCCCCGCCCCGCCCCGCCCCTCTGCCGCACCTGCACCGCCTGCACAGGTGTGACCACCTGGCGGCGCGGCCCGGGCCTACGCAGCCACACGCATCGGCGAATCGCAATGTGAATATTAACGTCAAGTCTGATTGCATTGCAATTGTACTCCCGCAAACGTATAGCTTGTTTCTTAAAAAAAAAATAAGGAAAAAAAAGTTTTTGTAATCTTGTAAAATTATCGAGGGAAGGCCTGAAATCTCAGAATAGTGATAACCCAATTTCGACGCAGTATTGCAGTGGCGTTGTGCCAGTTGTAGGGCTTGAAATATCACGATTCCAAAAAATATGCATGTTTTATTTTTTTTTTCCCTACGCGGTGCGTCCGTATGCGCGCGAGTGTGTTACGTGCCGGGCGGGGAGGGAGACTCTTGTATCATCGTTTTCGCAACGGGCGGCGGCACCGCGCATGCGCGGCTGTGGCGCAAGGTCCTGTCCTGCCCATCCCGGGGCCCTCACACACACACACACACACACACACACACACACGTACGATTGTTTTATCACGTCCATACCCTTTTACTATAGGTATGCATTGTCAGTGTGCCTCACTGGAAACGCTCAATGCGCGTGAATGTTGCACACTGGCAGGTGAATTGCAGTGAATATACACTTGACCCAACAAGTGTTAAAAATTCACCCCCCAAAAATTTCAACTTTTCGAGTATGTTTTAAAAAAATAATGGAAAATTTCTAGGAATAAAAGATTGACTGCGCTGTAAATTTTTTTCCCGCCTTGTATGCGTCGGGACGACGCGGCGCGGCGCCGGCGCCTCGGTCTGAAGGATCCAATCTGCCTCTGCGGAGGCGCTACAGAATCAAAACGGGCCGGCTGACGCGTGGAGGGGGGAAAAAGAAGTATCAATTGGGATTGATGTGGGCCCGAACAGGTAGTAATAGCAGAGCAGTGCCGCACTGCGTGGTATTACCGCGGCGAGGCCAAGCACTGCAAGGTCAGATCCGAATCAAAGTACTCGCCCGTGTGGGAGTCGAGGCGAGAGAACAGAGTTATTAAACGTGCTCTGCGAGAGTAGTAGTACTAATAATGGTAATAATAACAACAACTTCAGGCCTTACGCACGTATGTAGCATTTTCTGGTATCCTGGAAAAATCAATGCCCGAGTCCCAAAATAATTTTATCGAAGTGTATTTTTTTTTAACTGTAAAAAGTGTCTCCGAACAGTAATTTTTTTTTTTACCTGTGAAAAATAAAATTTATGGTTGGAACTCGCGCAATTTTCCAGGTGTAAGACTTCGGTGTAGATTCTAGTCGTAGAGCGCTGCTGAATTTAGAAATGGAGGTTGAATAGTGCACTTTTTTTCCGAAGAGACATTTTATTTTTTTTTGTTTTTTGGCTTGAGTAAAGAAGCCACATGACGTGGGTTTCCCGGACCGGGGTGTGACAGGATGTTCCCTCCCTCTCGCGACAGTCGGCGACCTCTTTGACTGCGTCCGGTTGGGCCGGGCCGCCGCCTCCGCCGTGTTCTAGTCCGCGTTTGTTAACCTAACGGACTCCGCTGTTCTGTTCTGCTGGACGTCTGGCTCACGGTGGTGGCTCACTGTGGGCCACCAGTGGGCAAAGTGACGCGACAAAAACGGGCGTGGGAGCGTCTAGGGCTCGCAGGGGAGGAGGGGGGAGGGGGGGGGAGTTTAGCGCCAGAGAGGACTCTGCGCACCGTAGCAGCACAAAGGTGCGGCGGGACGAGACAGCCAATCAGAATGCACGGCATTAGGGCCTAGAGGAGCAGCGAACGGAAGGGAGACAGAGAGAGAGAGAGAGAGAGAGAGAGAGAGAGAGAGAGAGGAGAGGAGAGGAGAGGAGACGCACAAAGCAAGGGCAGAGGACGGGCTGGACAAAGCTGCTGGTGCTGCTGGTCCGCGCGGGCCGGCGGTAACCTTGGCGTCTCGGCGCCCAGGCCGTCACTTCCGGTGTGCGTCGCTGCGCGACAACGACCCCGCCTCTGCCCGCCCAGGAGCTTCATTTTGTTGCAAAAGAAAAATTCGCAATTTATTTGTATTCAGTCTATTTCTACAGAGCGGTTAACCTAAGTGTGTGAAGTTTGCACGCTTGCAGGTGCGTGAATTTGCACGAGTAAAAGTGTTTACTTTACTTAGAAAATTCACACACGAATGGAAATTGACTTACGCCTACTAGTGTGTAACATTCACACACTCGGACCTCGAGAGTGGCTGTACAAATTGCCGGGGAAATGCCGCACATGTACCCGACACACCCGTCGTTTTGCCCGCGGTTTATTTAGGCAGGCCCGGAGTCCTCCGGGTTCCACTCCGAGGGCTTCCAGTGAGCGCGCCTCCGGGGCTCCGGCAGTGGCCACTGGAGCGTGCTGGAGGAGGCGCTCCCCCCCCCCCTGACCTGAGCGCGACGCGCCTCGCTCCGGGGGCGTTGTGCGTGGGTGCGAGGCGAGGCGACGGGACGTGAATTGGCAAACCCACAGCGCAGGTGGTACGCACGCTCAAAAATACTCGAAATTACTCGAAATCTAGGTGAGCATGTGCGACAAAATTTATTTCATTTCTTGCATTTCATAAAACCCCCTGTATAAATTTATTTTCAAAATATTTCCTTCTGGCTCTTTTAAAATCTTTATTCCTAGGTTTCAAAAAATATCCCTATTGCTCTAATTTAAATTTTTCCTACATTTTTTTTTCAAGTTTTAAGTGAATTTGGGGAATGTTTAGCTTTTTTTCTGTAATTTTGTTGCAGTGGTTCGAACCCTATTCTTTTTGTAAATCCCCGGCCTGGATTTACGGCCTTGAAATCTCGTTTGACACCGCTCGCCTCGCTCCAGCTAGGCGCTTAGAAATGGGTGCGACTCATTGTGTCATACATAACTGAGGTGGCGCAGAGAGAGAGAGAGAGAGAGAGAGAGAGAGAGAGAGAGAGAGAGAGAGAGAGAGAGAGAGAGAGAGAGAGAGAAGAGAGGCTGAATGGTTATTAGCAGATCAATGTAGTCACGCTACGCTGCGAGAGCCTGCCCCGCCCCGCCCCGCCCTGCCCCGCCCCGCCCCGCCCCCCCGCCCCGCCCCGCCCCGTGCCCTTGAGGTCCTGCCCATAGGTGTTGTTGCCTGCAGGTGACTCACTTTCGCTGCGGGAGGGCTCTCCGTCATTCGGCACACTGTCAAATATTTGAGGACCATTTTCGCAGCCCTGTGGCAAGACCTGTTTGAAAACTACAAAAAAATTGCAGCTGCAAATCCCGTGATTTCAAAAAAAAATATTGCCGTTTTGCCAATGGAATTTGATAAGTCTTTTCAGCCAAAAATAAATAGCGCTCGCCCCTGCGCGCCTGTGAGGTAGGCAGGCCCGTCGAGCACCCATGCATTCCATCTCGACTGGTTGCCTACCCTCCCAGGCGGCCCGCTTGAGCGGATCAGTCCCGCGAGGCTGCATTCCCGCGCCAGCGGACGGCTGAGAACCGGAGAGCGAGCGGGCCCCTCCACTCCTCTGCTGCTGCTGAGATTAGCATCTGCGTGCAATATCGGCGCCCGCCGCGAGCCTCAACAGTTCATACGGAGCGTGGCGGAGCGGCTCAGCGCCGTGCTGAGCAGTCTCTGTGCTGAGCAGGCTCAGCAGCGGATATGGGCGGGACGGGACGCGCGCCGAGCGGCCCCCGTATGCTAAACGCAACGCGCGCAGCCTTGAGGCGGACCGCGCGGCTCAGCACTGCTCAGCACGGCTCAGCACGCGGTCAGCCAGGCGTGCGCGCGGCGGGCACAAGAGGGGCCAGGTTGTGCTGGCGCCCACGTGCGCACGCGCGCTCAGGCCGTGACGCGTGTCAGCGGCGCACGGGACCGCACTTTGTCATTACCACCGCTCTCAATGTAACACTGCTAATTTTTTTTTTAAGGCACGAAGTAGCCTTATATATTTGTCTCTGGTTCCAATTTTTTAAAATTAGTATGTCTTCTTATTCACCCCTTTTATGGTGGGAAAATGATCATTTCGAAGTTGCTGCCCTGTTTGTTTTCCGTGTGTATTTTTCTAACACCTGCACTACAGCCTATCCCCACCTCGCGACGAAGGTGTTCCCGTCGTGGTCGCGCGCTCCACCCCGCCCCACCCCGCCCCACCCCGCCCCGCCCCGCGCACATTATGGCTTTTTTCGCGCCCGTCCGACTTGATATACTCCCCTGGCGGCGCGGCGGTCGCTCCGCGGGCGACAGCTGACCCGTGTGGTCCGGGCGGGGCGGGGCGGGGTGGGGCGGGGTGGGTCGGGGCGGGGCGGGGCGGGGCGTCAACGACACCTGATAGCGCGCGCGTCGTTAGTCTCGCCCGATTGCATGCGTTTAACAGGTGGGGCACAACACTATTTGCCTACCGCGAAAGATAGGGAAAACGTGTGTTTTTTTCCCCCTAATCTATACATTTTGTACAGAAAAAAACCCAAGTCGTTCATTTCTTAAACCAAACCCGTTGGGCAAAAAAAAAAAAGACTGTCAAGAGGAATTATGTTTGTGATCTAGATGCCCTACCTGCCTATTTTTTTTTCTTTTCGCTAACAGTGTAGCAGATCGCAAGGTGAGGTTCGCGAGGGGGAGACAGAAGAGATGAGGTCAAGAAACCGCATACGGGATCGACACACACACTCACATACGTCCACACAAACCTGTACACGTACGGTAGCGTATTCTCTCTCTCTCTCTCTCTCTCTCTCTCTCTCTCTCTCTCTCTCTCTCCCACCCGTACTTTGTTCAAAGCGTCAGTTCGTCGACAAACACACACACACACATACACACATGTGTACATGGGGGCGCTAGTGTCGCCATACGCGCAGGTGGTGTGCAAATAGTGTAGCATTCCATGAGGGACGTACTTTTGCGGTTTGTTTGCCTCGCTCGTCCGATGGAGAAGGCGCCGGCGAAAGAGCCCCTCTACCGCCGCCGAGTCGAGAACACGACTTTTGCCGCGAGGACACCACATACTCGTTCGGCAGTCTACTTTTTAAAGCACCTTATTATCAGTACGGACGTGTCCACCTTTTTTTTCCAGACCTAGCTTAGGTTTTTTTTACCAGCACTAGCTGCTTGACCGTGTCACACCGTTAACACGGGTCATAAAGGTGCACTGCCTTTACGACCAGACCAGGGACATATGACTTTGCGCGCGGCCGTTAGCGTGTCAAGAAAACGGCTGACATTTTCTTTTCCTGCACCGCCTGTGCTGCATTGGGCTTTGCTCTATTTTCATGAGGCCCCACTGCAACCTCCTCGACGGCGAGGTCATTCCCCAGGGCCCGGCTGCCCGCTCGCCTGACCTCAGCCAGACCGTTCGTATCTGGCGGGTTTGCGGGTTCCCGTTGCGGCTTTATACGCGGCGTGGGGCCCTAGCGAGCCCCCCGCGGGGCCCTCGGTGCGCCCTAAGGGCCTCATGCATGTATTCGCGACTAAGTAGCAGCGGCAGTGGGCCCTCTCTAGGGGGCCGTGATCGGGGACGTCCCGGGGGCGCCTCGGGTACAGCTGTAGCCGTCATATTACGTGTGGTATAAGACCGTAGCCCGGCCCGTCAGAATGTAGTTTACAATATTTAGCAGCTCTAAAGTCACCCGAAACAACAACGCCCTGTGGTCAGTGCGGCCGTCCTGGCGGCTCCCCGTGGCGTGCGCGTAAGGAGCCTCTCGTGCGAATAGCGTGGCGTGACGTGCATATAACGCTGGTGCAACATTATTCTGGAAAGAGAATTATTTTTCGCACACCTCACGTGAGACGGGCAAAACCAAGAAAAAGCAGCCCGTATTTGACTAAGAGGGCGTTCGGAAACGAGAGGGGGGATGGTCTGGAGTAGTAAGCCGTGGATACTCAAAGTGTGTAAATTTCGCACACTTGTCGGAGTGCGAATTCCCGTTCGCACTTTTGACCCAAAGTGTGTAAAATTCCTCAGAAAATTTGCGCTCATAGTTCTTTTTCTTTTTTTTTTCTTTTTTAATGGAAATTTTCACATCTCTTAAAGAGTGCCACATACAATGACAACACTCTTGGGTTTCCGGTGTAGGCGGCGGCTGCTTCTCGCCACTCACTATTCACTTGACTCGGACGTCATCCCGGACGCCGCCGGTCACTTTAACATCCTTATTGCCTCGTGGGGCGTTCGCCCTTCGCCGCGCGCCACGCCCCACCCCGCCCCGCCTCGCCACGCCCCACCACGCCCCGGCCCACCCCGCCCCACCACGCCCCGCCACGCCCCGACCGATCGGAGCCGCCAATGGAGCGCCACGCACGACCGGCCACCGAGGTGAAGGAGTAGGGACAGATCACTGCAACGCCCCGGAGAAAAACCTTTAATTTAAAGTAGAACGTGAGATGCAAGCATTATTTTTCACAGTGTTTTCAAAATTCTTTAAGAGTATTTACAAATCAAAAATATAAATATTTCTTTAAAAAATAAAATAAATTCCGGGTTTGTTAGCTGTTGCCGCAGTGAAACGAGGTTATGTCAGACGGCTGGTCCCTCGGCGGGCAGCCCCGGCAGATGATTGGCAAGTCAGGGCTCTTAGCCCCTAATCCACTTGCCCAATCCCCCGGGCCGGCCGGCGGGTCGTGCTCAGGGATCCACGATCCCCGCCAGCAGATTCGGCGCGATCCCGGCGGCGCGATCGGGATCGGAAATGACAGACGCGGCGGCGCGGCGCGGCGGGCCGACGGCAGGGAAAAAAAGGAGGGTAAAGTGCAGAAAAAAGGTAAAAGGAGCCATCTGGGCAAGCCATCTGGGCGGGGCATCAGTGAGTATCATCTGCCTTGGGTCATCAGGCCACGGAGAGAGAGAGAGAGGAAGCGAGGGTGGAAGGCGATAAGGAGGAGAAGCACGCCGGCCGGCGGGCCACAAATCGCTCCGTTTCCGTGTGAAGATGGAGGGAGAGAGAGAGAGGTGGAGAGAACGGATAAGACACTGCGAGGGAGAAAGAGAGACGGAACAATGAAATCGGAATATAGAGGACTCGTCCCATTTTTCATATACTTGAATTGAACGCAGTAAATTGGCAAAAGGCAAGAACAATAGCAATTCCCTGCCTTTCCGGCCGCGTCGAACTCGCGCGGGGGATTCAAACGCACGACAACAGCATAGCGCTTCCCTCTCTCTCCCCCTCTCTCTCTCTTTCTCTCTTTCTCTCTCTCTCTTTCTTTCTCTCTCTCTCTCTCTCCATCTTTTTTCGCGCCGCCGTCCTCCCTTTACCTTTCGAGAGACCGCGCGCGAACGCGAAAAAACGTCCCGACATGAGGTATGCATGCATCGCGGCCGGCGGCAGGCACAGCAGCGTCCTTGATCAGCGCGAGATATCGCATGGAACGCCCCTACCGTTTCCTCGCGCGGAGTTTTTCAGCGGCACCGAGCGGTTTCTCATACCGCCGGCGGGGCACCGCCGCCGCGCCGCTGCGCCATTAGACGCGACACGGCCCGTAAAAGCTTGCGTTATTATTATTAATCGAGTTGCATAGGCTAGTATGCGGTTTTCGCGCGCGCCGCGCTCCGCCACGCCTCCACAGCGCGCGGCCGGCCGATCGGCGAACCACCGCCAGGGCTGCCAACACCGGCGCGGGCGTGCCGCCGCCGCCGTCAAGACCAGATCTGACTGGATATACATTTTCTGACTCGAGTAGCGCCCCTTAAAGGGAAAACGACCCGGTTGGCCTCAACACGAAACCAGCAGCCCAGCCCGGCGCGAGAGCCAATGAGAATAGAGCAGTGTTACCATACAGCCGCCGCCGCCCAGCCCAGCCCGGCGCTACGGCCCTACGCGTCCTTGGCGCCACAGTGCATCAAAAGAATGGCAACATAAATCTCTCCGCTATTCTCTCTCTCTCTCTCTCTCTCTCTCTCTCTCTCTCTCTCTCTCTCTCCCTCTCTCTCTCGCACTATTTTCACATGAGAGGTTAGCAAGAGGGGGAGTCATGCGTTTTATCATCCACTCCGCTCGGTATTCGAACCCGCGCGCGTTGTCTGCTCGCAGTGCACGCGGCGGTGCACGAATGCACTCAGCCAGCGCTACGCCGCGCCGCGCCCCGCCCCCACGCCCCGCCCCCGCGCCCCGCCCCCGCGCCCCGCCCCCACTCCCCGCCCCCACGCCACACAACTCTCAGATTAATACGTATAAAGGTGCGGTTAGGTGAGGTCGGCACCGCCTTCTAATGCCGCGTCTTCACGCTCGCTCACTGTGCAGACCCGTAGAGTCAGAATTTTTTTCCCTTCAGAAAAACATTTTTTTTTTTTTTTCGATGAATTAAATATAAATTTTTTTTTCTCTCCCGTTTAAATCGTGGCCTCGAATGATTTCACAGCTTAAAAAATCACATCTTGTGGGGCGCAAAAATTAGCAGAGACTTGGAGCGAACCTTTCTGCAAGAACAAAACAAACCGATCCGATCCGATCTTTGACTCATATTTTATTTTTTTATATACGGCCGAGCGCAGGTCGGCCTGCGCGCTCGGAGCGATATATCTCTAGCGGTGGCGGCGACTAGCGCGGCCCGGTTCGCAGAGCAGCTTATTATTACACTTTGCAGCAGTCAAGTCGCTTATAATATGCAACCCGGTTCGTGCACTCTGTGCGTAGGACTACGTGCACCGGGCCGCCCCACCACGCCCCGCCCCGCCCCGCCCCGCCACGCCCCGCCACGCCCCGCCACGCCGCGTCGTTACCCGGCCGGCTCACGCAATGCCTCGGTACCCCCAGTACACCGTACCCTGCCGTCCTTGGTTCACTAGGCTGGTCTGACGGCTGCGGTCCGCGCCCCGCCACGCCCCGCCACGCCCCGCATCGCACACAGCCTCCTCGCAATAGGGATCACACGGCGGTACTGCCCCTAAAAGGACTTTCCCACAAAGGCGGTGGCGCGGCGGGCAGGGGCAAAAAAAGAAAATGTCCCCCCACCACCAGTCCCGCGCCCCGTCCCTCCGCACTCCGCCAACCCCACCCCAATCACTCGAATGTGTATCGCAATAGCGGTTCTCTTCTGCTCCGCTCTGAGGAGGAGCTAGCTGGAGCGAGGCAGGGTCGTCGGGTCCCCCCGGCGCGGATAAATGAGAGGATCGAGTTATCGATCCCGCCGCGCTCATGCATACAAAGCGAGCGGTCCATTCATATTCACATTCATCTTTCCGACCCATTGCGCTTCCGGCCAAGCGGACCACGAAATAAACAGACGCGACCACACAGCCTCGCGGCCGGGCCCCGGCTCCAGATTTATGCCCCTGTCGTATGGACGCCGTCCAGCGGCGCTGTCCAGTGGCGCCCCGCGGTCCTGGAGAGAGAAACAGTTCCAGCTATCGAAAAATGGAGGCTGCATCTAAGCCACCCTGTTTGTTGAAAGTGTCGAGCTTCCGAACCACACTCGAAACAGAGACATGTATTTTTCTCAAGAACAAAAGCTATGAACTAGTATTCATCAAATTTGAAAAATTAAATAAGTTGTAAAAATTTTGTGTAGATTTTATAAATGTTGTCAATTTTATAAATTCTAGAATTATTTTGAAATCTTATTTACTGTATAAACTTTAAAAATTTAATCAGTTGACAAATTTGTTCAACGGAGTTTATTGACCTTCTGGCGAGAAGTCTTTGCCTTTTTCTAGCGCCCTGAATTTCGGTCGCGGCCTCCCTCCCTCCGGAGGATTCCAGTTGGCTAGGGGCCCCGGAGTCGCATTGCGTTCCGGTACTCCGGTAAAGGTGACTTGCCGGAGGAACGGGGCCGGGAGACGTGACGACGTTTAGTGATCAGGAAGGAACTGATGCGACGGCCAAGCGGCGGGGCGTGGGGCGGGGCGTGGCGTGGCGTGGCGGGGCGGGGCGGGGCGGGGGATAGCGCGAATCGCAAGACACGAAGCTACAGGCAAGATTGACGGATTTAACGTCGCCCCGCCGCGCCACGCCGCGCCACGCCGCGAGCTGCATTGAGATCTCAGTGGCGATATCCCTCCTTTACCTCCGCGGCGGCGGCGGGACGGAAAACTCTCGGCTGGGCTGCCGCTTCTGCCGGATAAGCGCTCTGACAATAACAGCGCTGCTGCTGCCAATAGCGCCCGCCGCGCGAATAACTCGACTATTGGCAGTGCTGCGGCCCTAATGGCGCGGCCCCGACTGCAAATAAGAGAGTGTGCTGCATATAGGATATGCAAGTGCGCTGCCATACCGCGGCCGCCGATGTCCTTGGCTCCTGTCCAAATCCGCGACCAGGTCCACGCCCCGCCCCGCCCCGCCACGCCCCGCCCCGCCCCGCCCCGCCGCACCCGCCACGCCCGTACCTCATTTCCATGATGCGGAACTCGCGTCACGTACGTATGACTACAGCGTACCAATGATCGCCGCTCCCCCGCCGGTGAATAACGAAGTGCGAATACACGAGTGAGCCGCTTATTCGGCGTGAAACACGGCTGCAAATAGTCGCAAATCAGTAGAGTTAAGCACACCGCAGGCCTGCAGAAAAAAAAAAGTATCTGCAGCGTGTTCTCTGCAGAGTGTGGTGTATTTTCTATGGGATGCCTCGAGCACCGTTTGAGTTGAGCCGAATGTGAGTGACGGACGGACAGACGGACAGACAGACAGACAGACAGACAGACAGACAGACAGACGGACGGACGGGCTCTGCTCTCGGCGGCGTTGTCCTGACGTAATGTCACTGCCACCGCAGCCGCTGCGCTGTACAGAGTGGCACGACCGCGGCGGCACACCGGCCCGGCGCACTGCCGCCAACCCAGGCGCCCGAAACAACTCGCAATTTTGGTGTACATATGTCGTAAATTTTTGTGAATTTTGCTTAATTTTTCTTATTGTTTTGAATTTTTATTGAATTTTTGCCTCTAATTTTTCTTGAATTTTTGTGAATTTCGCTGAATTTTGGCGAATTTTTCGAAACTTCTCTGAATTTTTGTGTGTATTGGTGTGTGTTTTGTCCCCCCTGCTTATGCCCGGCCTCCCCTGCGCGGACTCCTGCCGAGATACTCGACACGCTGCTCTACCCACCTGTGTGGACAGCGCGGACAGCCTCGGACAGCGCTGCTATGGACAGCAGCCGGCTATGGCCACATCAAAACCCCCCGGTGGTGGTGGCCTGCTTATGCGAGCCGCATGCAGCGATATCACATGTCTGACACACACACACACACACACACGCACACGATGATACGGAGGGACTTAGGCGTGCTGGTGCGCGCGAGGGACGCCGGACACAACATATGTTGCAAAAGCGACAACGCCCGGCGAAAAGGAAGGGAAGCCACCCAAGGAGCGGAATTTTATGATCGCATCACACAAGGTTGCACAGAAAGTGCACATAATTTTCGTTTTGTGTCTGTAAAAATATATAGCGCGTGCCTCAATGAAAAATGTCGTCAACGCGGCAGTTTTATTTTTAACAGAGTGATTTTTTTCCCGCTAATTGACTGCTAGGAAAACCACGGTATCATTAGATGCAAATCATTAATACAGTCGCGGTGATTAACTTGTCTGTTCTAGAGACTTGATCCTATTGTTTCTTTTGTTTTCCGTTTTGTTTTTTTTTTTCCCCTAAGCGGAACTCACTGCCCTCGTCAGTCGCGTACGCGCGAATTTTAAAGAAGTGGGGAATCACATTCTCGTGTCTGCATGGCTAATGACGGGCTGAATCGTAAAAGCGAAAACGTGCTGCCGGGCGACCGTCTCAACAAAGTGGTGGAAGAAGAGAGGGGGATAGGGGCGAGAAGAAGAAGAAGAAGAAGAAGAAGAAGAAGAAGAAGAAGAAGAAGAAGAAGAAGAAGAAGAAGAAGAAGAAGAAGAAGAAGGCAGTATTGCTTCATTTTCTCCCAAATATCACCAAGCCGATACTGTTTTTTTTTCCCTTCAACTTATACGACCTCTTCCCAACCCCAAACTGCTGATTTCCTCGTTAACGTCATGCCCCCGGACGCCCAAAGCGATTTCGGAACCTGCAGAACCGAAGGGGTCAGGCCACGCCCCCCCCCCACCCCCCTTCCTTCGAACGGCGTCCTCGCAGAAGGTCCTTTTCGACCTGCCCCTGTCGACAACAACAAGAAAAAAACAACAACGAAACAAATTTTGCAAAATTTGGCTTTTCCTTCGGGTTAGCGCGTGTACTCTGCAAAACAAAAATACGTTAAGCTTGTAACGAGATGGTTAAAAGAAAAAGAACAACTTGATCAATTAAGTGTTGTTGGGCGTGGCGGGGCGTGGCGGACGTGCTCTCAGCGACACACCGGTGATGTCACGGCACGGCTGATGCCCTGCGCTGGCGTCCCCGGCACGCTCACGAGCACACACACACGCACACACACACACACACTCACGCACCTGCATGCGGGGCCACACGGACAACAATACCCCTCGGCCGAACAACCTTATATTGCCCCTAATTCCCAAATGATCCGAGATTTCGGCGGCGCGGGCTGGGACCGCACCGCACCGTCTCCCTCGCGTGGGCACGCACTTAAAAAAGCGTTCTGATTATGCACGGCACTGTTGAAAACCGTGTTTTCATTTTCCAGACAGGCTACAATATTCGTTTTCTCAAAATAAAAATGTTCAACTTTTGTTGAAAGAAAGATTTTCCGCGCGGCAAATTTAATGCACAAAAATTTCAGAAAGCATTATTAATTTTAACGGTTGTGAATTTTTGACAGTGTCCGCCTGACTCTTCGCTGCTGGCCCCAATCGAACGGAGGGCAGGAGGGCGCGCCCGTGAGGTAGGACAAGGTTAGGTTCTGCATCGCTGCGTGCCCAAAGGTGGAGCGGCCGGCCACACACACACACACACACACACACACACACACACACACACACACGCGCGCGCGCGCGCGCGCGCGCGCGACGGGTGCACACAATTCGTCACCGGGACGCGCTCTCTGCCGCCCGCTGCCGCCTCCGTTTCCGGTCGTTTTGTCGCGGGTCGACTCATCCAGGCTCCTGGGAACCAGAGCTCGGAGCCGCGGGCACCTGCACTGACTCAGCGCCAGCGCGGGGCGGGCCCGGGGCGGGGCGTTCAAAGTCAGCCGCGTACCTCTTAGAAAAATGTTCGTACAGTCAGGAATGCCGACTCGAGTCGGCCGATCGGCCGAAAACGAACGAAACGACAGCCGCTTAACGCATTTTCTCAGCAGATAGTATACGCACTTATAAGTAAACTTATAGGTTAGTTTTACCGAAAAATTATTATCCCTCTACCTTTTTGTTGAAACGTTTCATGTTTTGCTTCGTTTTTAGTCTGGAGTCCACGCGGATTTCGTTACTGTAACATCGCGATGGACGCAAGAGGCGTAGGCTGTGCGGTATATAATGGCGAATAAAAGACGCCAACTGACGTAAGCGAAACTGTCGGCTCGCAAAAATAACAACAAAGAGACCAGTCCAGTCCGCAAGGCCCACGCGGGCTTATTCGTAATCCGTAACCCGCCTACGCAGGGTATCTCTCTCTCTCTCTCTCTCTCTCTCTCTCTCTCTCTCTCTCTCTCTCTCTCTCTCTCTCCCGCTCTCCTGTCGCCGCGGTTTGCCGGGTGTTGGTGACCCGTCTCGCCATGGCCCCCCCATACAAGGCTGGGCTATGTTCCGCCGCCTACACTCTGCGACTCCGCTTCTCCGGGTACAGCCAGCCGGGGCGTGGCGGGGCGGGGTGGGGCGTGGCGCGGGGCGCGGCGGGGTGTGGTGCGGGGCGCGGCGGGGCGGGGCCTGGCCCACGCTGGACCGTGACAGCACAGTTAGCGTGAGTTTTGCGGCCCGCTGCCGCCGCCGCCCCGCCGCCGCTGCCCCCGCCTCCGGCGCAACCGACATCGAAAACGTCGAACAGCGGGACACGAACGATCACCAACGAAAACGGAATATCGCGTGCAAAAGAGGGAAAGTGCCTGAATTTATAATTTTTTAAAACGTTACGAAAAAAAAAGGAAAAAAGTAAAAAAACATTCCCTTTATTTTTTTAACTTTAGTGTACAAGGAATATTTTTTCATTGAAATAATTTTACTTCAGTTTTGTTGATCTGCGGACAAAAATTTTTCATTTAATTTTTTTCTTTTGTGATTTTTGTGCTGTGTGGTAAAAGGAGTGCGAGCATGTGGCCGCGCTGCTGGCAGGCGGGGCTGCGGGAGGTCGCGAGTGGGAGGGAGTGCCCAGGGTCGCTCCCTGTTCCAGCCGCCGCTCCAGCCGCCGCTCCAGCGGCTCCAGCGCTCTGCTCCAGCCGGGTGGCCAGCCGTGCTGTGCCGCGCCGGGTCGCCTTGGACCAGCGCCGCGCCGCGCACCTGCGAACCTTAGGCCCGCCCATAGGGCCTACCGGCCGGGCACAGGCTCCCCGGGGCGTGGCGACCTTTAGGCGCCGTGTAACACTACCAGTCCGCCGCATAGCATAAAGCAGGCCGCACTGCCACTGAAAGTAACCCAAGTGTGTGAATGCCGCACACACTTGTAGGTGTGTTCATTCCCATTCGCACACTTACGTGAATTTTCCTATTAATTTCAGACTTTTGGAATGAAAATTCACACTCCTTTCTTTGAGTATTTTTTTTTTAGTGTAGACGTGTCCCACGCGGCACGCGGGTTCGAGGTACTCTTACTCAAACATGTGGAGAGTGTCACGTCGCGGACTTTATGAGCCACGGCGTTACAGCCGACCACAGAGGTGTGGCGGAATAGTCTCCCCCTGGGCATGTCGCCAAATGAAAATAATAAAAAAAGACAGAACAGGTGCGCGGCAGATGAGTCACTCAATAATCTCCCATCTGCGTAAATTAGCCAAAGTTTAATGTGACGAAAACCTCTTTCTCTGGCCGCTTTTAAAAGGCCGGCGTAAAGATAAAAGTTAGGATCGTAACCACATTCGCCTTCTCTCTGATCCGTTCCCTTCAAATAACGAAACATGGTAGCGAGAGCAGACGCAACAGGAGCTGAGACCTTAAGCTTAATCGTTATACTAAAGAATACAATTAAGATTTTTTTAAAATCTTTTTTGTTGTTTCTTTTTGCTGTGGACTCACCTTGCAGGACCTGTGCGGCGTGTGTGAGGTATCCATCATGCGCTGACACTTATCCGATCCGCCGCTCGGCGCCACATCCCGCGCAACGACAGCTCTGGAAAATTATCCACCACCATCGTCGTGTGATGAGGCCGCCACTTACGCCCCTAGCCAGCCCTGCGCCCACACCCGCACGCCCGCCACTCTTTTATTAAATTATAATGTATGAAACAAAAATCCATCTCTTGGGATCTCTAATAAAATTCGCCGAAATTCAGCGTTTTCTTAAAATTTAACACTTTATGAAAATCTGGTATTCTTTTAAAAATTTAACACATTCTTAAAACTTGGCACTTGGTTAAAATTTGACACTTGTTAAAGTTTGACACTTCATTAATATATCTCACTCTCCTAAAATTTGACACTTAATTGAAATTCAGCACTTTATTGAAATTTGGCACTCTATCAAAATTTGGCACTTTATTGAAATTTGGCACTTTATTGAAATTTGGCACTTTATTGAAATTTGGCACTTTATCCAAATTTGGCACTTTATCCAAATTTGGCACTTTATCAAAATTGGGCACTTTATTGAAATTGGGCACTCTATTTAAATTGGGCAATTTCTTAAAAATTCGACCGTTTATTAGAATTGGACTAAATGCTCGTATCGACTTTGGCGAGTGGTGGCCGTGGCTGCGGGGCGTACGTTTCGACAGGCGAGAGGCCGGGCGGGGCGGGGCGGGGCCGGCGGCTCAGCATGACCTGCCGCCCTGCCGGGCATTCCCTCCAGCAGTCGTCTTTCGACACCAGTCAGCCATGACTCGGTAATGTTTCTTTCGGCCATCACGCCGCCGCCCGGCCCGGCCCGGCCCGGGACGGGATTAGTCACTGCCTTGATGAGCATGCCCAGCTGAGGTCCCTTCGCCAGTACCAAAGTGTATTTTTACGCACGCTGCATTTGTTTTTTTCTTTTTTTTTAGTTACATTAATTCGCTGCTAAAGGTATCATGCCGCGGTCACTGACCGCGAGGACCTCAAAGCGGGAGGTCTTTTTTTTTTCTTTCTTACTTTTTTTGTTCGCGAGGCGCTAATTTCAAAGTGATTGCCGTTCGCGTTTTGTTTTCGCGGATCACAAAAGGAGCGGCTGAGGTACTCTATCGCGCGCTGATGATCGGACACAGTGGGGGCCGCGGGGTGTCGGCAGGGCGAGGCGGGGCGCTCTACACACTTGGCACTTGTCACACACTTGACACTTACACTTTTGACACTCGCACACTTCACACAACACTGCACAGTAACGCGCGCTGTTCGCCGACTGGTCTAACTATAAATCCGCGGGTGTACGTAGACCACGCGACAGCTGCCGTCGAAATATCCTTGTGATTTATTTTGTTTCTGTCTCTCGGGAGAGACAGTAATAAACAGTTCGGATTCGGATTCGCTCGCGAGGACGGTCGCTCGGGCGGCTGCGCTCCGCTCGGCTCGGGTCTGCTCCGCTCGCCGCGCCGTCCCGCGTCAGACTGAGCGCGCTCCGGGCGCCGCGGCCCGCGTGCGGGGGAGGGGGGAGTACTACCTACTACCATTCAGCAAGTTACGTCTGCGCCCGCCGCTCGGTGTGTGTGTGTGTGTGTGTGTGTGTGTGTGTACAGGGGGCGGGAGAAGCATAAATTTTGAATTATTGGTGCCTACTGCTATCGGCTGCTACGGTCTTTCTGTAAGGTTTGAGATGCAGGTGTTTCCGCATCTGTGCATTATTATTCGCATAAACGCGGGTAAATGCAATATATTTTTTAGTCTAGTTCAATTAATTTGTAAAATGGCATGCCTTTATTTTAATTTACCGAAATGGTGAACAAAGACTTGAAAACAAAGCAGTTTTATCATTTGTTTTGTAGTTTTGCATTCGAGGGGGAAAAAAGTGGTTTTGCGATTAAATTCTGAATAATCTGAAAAACTATTTTATTCAATGTATCCGATCGCAGCTGCGTGCTGCCGTACTGTCCAACACAGCAGGTGTCACCTAACGTCTTGCACAAGAGTGTGAGAGGCGTCCGTACGGGTGAAGGGGAGTGGGAGAGAGAGGGAGAGAGGGAGAGAGGGAGAGGGAGAGAGGGAGGGGCAGACTGAGGACGTTTCGGAAAGCACCCAGCCTTCCCAAAACGCCACGAAATCCACGCAAAACCGGCGGTGGCGGCAGCGCTGAAAGAGGGGACGGAGGACGTTTTGAAAAACGACGGTGTCTTTGCCTGTGTCCATGTGTCCCGGTGTCGTGGGGTGTGGTGCGGCGGGGCGTGGTGGGGCGGGGCGGGGCGTGGCGGGGCGTGGTGGGGCGTGGCGGGGCGTGGCGGGGCGTGGCGGGGCCGCGTGGCGTTGGCGGCATAGCGATTTGAGACGTGGGCGACAAATCCCGTCCAGACCAGACCGCTGCTCGCCAACCCAAGTAGAGGTCTTGTGTTCGGTGCCCCCCCCCCCCCCCTCTCTCTCTCTCTCTCTCTCTCTCTCTCTCTCTCTCTCTCTCTCTCTCTCTCCCCGCTCCTCCAGGTCTGCGCGAGGTGGTTGATGCGGGTTTTGACCCCAGATACGACCCACGCCCCTCGGTCCAGAGAGCTCTGGATGGAAGGGACAGAGCGAGCGGTCGAGAGACGACAGAGCGAACGAGAAGGACTCAAGGGATAAAATCTAGCGGGACACGTGTCTCTGGAACGGCCTCTAGTGTCGCGCAGACACCTGATAGTTCTCGCACTTTAAAATTAGACACTCCAAAAACTTGACTCTGAAAAAATTGAAACTTTAAAATAAGTTGGCACTTTAAATATTTGGCAATTAAAAATTTCGCATCTAAATATTTGGCAATTAAAAATTTCGTACCTAAATATTTAGCACCAAAATACTTGGCCACTTGGCACCTAAAATCCGATTACTTGAAAATTGAAGCTAAAATTCGACAACTACAGAAATTTCAGACTAAATCATTTTGGGCACTAAAAAAAATTTGGAAGGCAAGTCAGCTTTTTTCCGAATGACAGCCATCCAGGATGCGCGTGTTTGCACGCTGCGTAGAATGCAGAGTGGCTCTTGAAACGTTTCGGAGAAATGGGATGCGACTACCTCCCGCGGGGCGGGGCGGGGCGGGGTGGGGTGGGGCGGGCCCAGAACAAATTGATTTGCCTCGGCCGCGGGCGGGGCGGGGCGGGGGGCGGCTCTCGGCAGGTGCGGCGGTCCCCTGCGCCACCTGCAGCTGCAATCACAGGCTTTGTCTCCAGGAGGAGCCACTGGAGCCGCGGCACCAGCTCCAGGGACGCAGGGGCGTGGCCTCTCTGTCGTCTGCGGCACCACTGGAGATATTTCTCCCCTGTGCAACACTTGCAGTGCTTAACACCTCAATTGAGAACATTCCTCTTTGCAGCAAACAAACACACACACACACATATATATACACACACAGACACACACGCACAATAGGATGAGGCACTTCCGGTCGTTCCCATGGTCGGGGAAACAAGGTGGCCCATAAAAAGAATCTGGCGGAATAGTCATGGGCCCGCTCTCTCTCTCTCTCTCTCTCTCTCTCTCTCTCTCTCCTTATCTTCCCCTCCCCGGTTCCGCGGTGGATTTGTCTTAATTTATTCGGACAGATTCAGGTATGTGGGGCAGGCGGGCGGGGGTGCCTTGCCTTCTCGTCATGAGGTGCCCATCTGGGCCAAAGGCCGGAACAAGGAACTCACTAATACTCTATACGCTTCCTCGTGCCGTGCCGGGTACCTGCCTACGGAAAAAAAAACTTACTGCACGTGAGCTGCATCATGTATACGATGCTGCTATTAATTTGTCTTAATGTTGCCTTTTTTTTCGATACGACAACAGTTGGGTAAAAAATCTAAGAGCGAAATTATAACGTTGACACGTGATACGGCCCTAATTTTTATTTAGAGGCGTGCGATGGGATGTTTGTCTTTGCTTCACCACTTTTTGGAAATTTGTGGCTTAGAGACGTGAAAAATCTTGTGGCGGGGCGTGGCGGGGTGTGGCGCTCCAGGCATGCGATGCGCCCCGGCTCGACGCACCTGTCGACGTATCGATATTAATTGGAGTAGTTGTACTTTCTCCCCTTCACCACTGCAGGCAGGCCACCCTGTGGGAGCGGCACGAGGATTGATTTCGGCCTGTGCCGCTCCCGGTGGACGGCGTGTGCGCCGGTGTGGAGCCGCGCGAGGCGACGAGGCTTTCTCTCTCCTCCAACGCCACCCACACCGAGGTGCGAAGCGCCTTTTGGGGGAGAAAAGCGAAGAAGAAAGGGCAGCGGACGGGAGCCGGGGCGGGGCGGGGCGGGGCGGGGCGGGGCGGGGCGGGGCGGCTGGAACGAACGGAGTCAATGCGCCGCCGTGCCGCCGCGGCATCGGACCGAATAAGTCGAGGGAGCACTACAAAAGGGATAGGCGGCTAAAAAGTTTCCCGCGAATTCCGCGTCAATTTTGCGCGGATAGTTTTGTTTCGCACTGCATCCTCTGCGCGGTGGTGTATTTTAGTCTGTGAATTTTTTTTTTCTGAATTTTTAAAATGTTTGAAATTGCAGATAATTGCTTCTAGTTGTCCTGAATTTTCTTTATTGTGTTCAAAAGTCACGGTAAAAACAGTTTCCTGAATTCCTAGACCCGGTATAGAACGCCCAGGGATCTTGTACCCCCCTCGGTATACAGGGGGGTATTAATTTTCTGGGCGATTAATACCCCCCCGGTATAGAACGCCCAGGGATCTTGTACCCCCCTCGGTATACAGGGGGGTATTAAATCTGCTTAACTATTTAAAAATAATCCCCAAATTGTGTGGGGTATAGACATTTTCAGAGTGAACCTCTCAGTCGTAGCTTAGTACTAGTAAATTATTTTCATCACAGGAAGTCAAAAGGGGAGGTAAGGTGTCGCTTGTAAGCCTCGTGCCTCGGGGCTAACTGTGCCCCGGGTGAAATACTGCAGCAGCCCTTCCCTACTCTCGGCTCAGACGTCCACAAATCTCGTCTAGAAATGATTACTGGCCGGCCGACAAGGTCCCGACATCGCGCACCGCTGCCCGCCGGACTGCCGCTCGGGCCACTAAATAAAGTCCGCGTAGAGTGCTCGGGTTTCCAGGGGTTTGTTTTCATTTCCATGTTGTTGGCCGCCCTGGCGTGGCGTGGCGTGGCCTGCGCCGCTCCGCGCGCCCGGTGAGCGCAGTACAAGCTGGGAACACCCCGCCCCGCCCCGCCCCGCCCCGCGGGACCACTTGCGTGCTGTTGTGCTAGGTTGGGAGCTGCCGGGGCTGCCGGCGACGCCAGCGCCGCCTAGCGCCGCCTAGCGGGCCGCCGCCACGCTCCGGCGCGCCCTAGCGGTGGCCGGAGGAATCCCCTTCGATGTATCGAGGGGAGCTGGCCTGGCCGCGCCGCACGTGTTACCGTTAATACCGAACCGTTTCTTGTTGTTGTTGGTTTTATTGTCCGCCGACCGACCGAGCGACCGACCTTCCCCCGCGGCTTCATCCAAAATGCATGGGGCGTCGTGTCGACCTTGCGCCCGAGGTGACGTCACGGTCCCGCTGAAATGACAGCAGAGCGGTGTCACCTCTCTCTCTCTCCGGCTCCGGGGACGGGTTCGGGGTCGGCTCCGGGGACGGGTCCGGGTCGGCTTCGGGGACGGCTCTGGGACGTCTTCGGGGACGGCTCCGGGGACGGCTCCGGGGACGGCTCCGGGGACGGCTCCGGGGACGGCTCCGGGGACGGCTCTAGGAAGTCTCGTCCAAGACAACTCCAAGACAACGGCTTCGGGGACGGCTCTGGGATGGCTCCGGGCACAGCTCCGGAACGGCTCCGGGGACGGCTCCGGGGACGGCTCCGGGGACGGCTCCGGGGACGGCTCCGGGGACGGCTCCGGGGACGGCTCCGGGGACGGCTCCGGGGACGGCTCCGGGGACGGCTCTGGGAAGTCTCTAAGACAACTCTGGGACGGCTCCGGGCAGGCTCCGGGCCCGCCGTAGGCCCCGGAGAAGCGGCGCCCGTTTCATGGCTTGTAAAGTCGCTTTGCGATGCAGAGCTTCTCGGAAGCAATCCATTCCGGCGCGGAGGCGCGCGCATCTCACGGGGCCCCGTGCAATATTTCCCTTAGCGGCACCGCTCACGCTGCGGCTTATTTATTCCATCTCCCCGCTCCTGATAAATGTCAGACGTTCGCGGGTTCGAACCCATCTCGTAAAGTGGTATTTTTTTGTTTTTTTTGCAGGGGTGCTATTTTTTATGTTTTTTAGTCGTAGATATTTTATAGATTTTGTAAATGGTTGCACTAAAAGTGTTTGACGCCTACCCGCAAAAGGTAACTATTTTTTTTTTCATTGTGTCACTTAAAACGATTACAGTTGTCCGAATAGAGTGCCCGTTTAAAAAAGTCCCCGCTGCTTCGTGATGACGAATGAGCTCAGTTTTGCATTACTCCGGTGCTCCGGGAGGACGCCGCGTCCAGTCCCTGCCCGTCACACCGCGCCGTCGCATCCACCGCGCCAATTCGTCACGCCACGCCACGCCACGCCGTCACGTCGAGACGAAATGACGCCGGGCGAGCACTGTAATGAGCGAAAAGTGATGGGCCGAGGACCCGCGGGGCGGGGCGGGGCGGGGCGGAGAGAATCGTAACGGCGCGTAAGGAGCCCCGCATTACACGTGCGTTACTGCACACAGCCGAGCACTTGAGGAGTGAGCGGAACTTAAATTGTTACCATTACGTATTTAGTTCCGACATTATTCTCCCCATCATCGGTGCTGAGCTTGAAACAGCTACAGATCCGCTCGCCGACGCTTTCCTAATTTCGATGAAATATCTTAAGCAATTTTCAAAAGTTAGTCCGGAACAAAAAATATTACTATTACTTTCGTCTTAGAAATTTTGAAAGCATCTAGTTACCCGTAGAAAATTACTATTATTTTTAAAATTAAAATGTGATTTTTTTTTTCTATGATTAAAATATTTGGTAGGGACGGTAAAATTGTTGCTTAAGTTTCAAGAGTGTCGTCGTGCGTCAAGCAGAAATACAGTCTTAGCTCTGTCGTTGGGTTCGCGCGTCAATATTCCTAAAACGCCACCGGGGCGCATATCCCCGCTATCAGCTGCATGTGTGCCCTGTTTCTGTGGGCCCTAATGAACTGATCGTGCCGGCCTGCGCGGGCGTGCTCAAGGTCTAGGGCGCGCCTGCCAGGGGCGGGAGGGGCGGGAGGGGGCGGGAGGGGCGGGAGGGGGCGGGAGGGGGTGCAATCGACGGCCCAGAGCCTGGCCTGCACTGCGCCCCGTTAGCTTTCGTTACGTTACGTCTGCTTGCGTGCATCAGGCGCTGCGGCCGGCTCAGCCGATCCGGACCGAACCGCTACGCCAAATGTCGAATGGGGGCAATTACAGATCCAGACACCCCCGCCCCGCCCCGCCCCGCCCCGCCTCGCTAGCTGCATCCACACCCGCGGGAACACAAGTGTGCCAATGTAGGTGTGTGGATGCCCATTCGTGCACGAGTCAGAGGTTAGACTCTCCCTAGGAATTTCAGACACTTGCAAGGGCAAGTGAACGAATTCACACGCCTGCTAGTGAGTGACGCTCACACACTTGGGCGCTTAGTTGTCCGCCTCACCCCGCCCCGCCTCACCCCGCCCCGCCTCACCCCGCCCCGCCTCACCCCGCCCCGCCTCACCCCGCCCCGCCTCACCCCGCCCCGCCTCACCCCGCCCCGCCCCACCCCGCCCCGCCTCACGCCGCCACGCCCGTACCTCCTGGCGTGGCGGGTCGGACGGAGCGATGAGAAGGCGCGGTGTCGCTGGACCAAAAACAATGTCGTCTCGTTACCATGGTGACGCTGCTCTTTGGCCGGCTCCGGCTTGATAATAACGATATAACGCTACAGAGAGATGACGAACAGCAGATACGGTAATATTTTGCGATCGGCCCGGCCCGCGGGAGTCGGCCGGCCGGTCGGCCGGGCGGGTCGGCCTTGTCTAGAACACAATGCTGGGAGCGGAGGCTGCCCGCGGAGCCCGCTGCGAGCGATACGCTGTGTCTCCGGCGCCCTCTAGCGGCGCGCCGCGCAGTCCACCGCCGCCCGTGATTGGCGGGAGATAGGGGGTTCTTATTAGAACCATGTCGCGCGCTGGATTATAATCACACGCAAAATAAATTGGTACGGGGCGGGGAAAAAAAATTAAAACCATGTTATTCATTTATGATTTTTTTCTAGCAGATGGGTAGAAGAGTGATGTTAAAACACACTGTTTTTTTCACCTCAGTTCAGAAGAAAATTTAGAAGAGAAAAAAAAACAGAATCCATGAAATAATTAAGGATAATTCAAGGCCAATTTTTTTAAAACCACATTTTTGGCACACGAAAATTCGAAATTGTTACTTACTCGGTTATTACGACGTTTGCTGTGTGATTAATTCATATTTGTTGTTGTAAATCTTTTGCCGTTCGTTAATAGCTGTTTCCACGGCCACAGCTCTGCATTACTTTGCCCGGGCGGGGCCGGGCGGGGCCGGGCGGGGCCGGGCGGGGCCACCGCGGTGGTGCATAGCGCGCGCCGTCCGTGGATACGTTCATACGGAAATTTAGAGAGGCGAGATAGTCAGGATAGCCGGAATCTCTTATGGACGACGACTCTTTTCTTTTCCCTGCCGTAATCTGCGGCACGAATCGGCTCGGCTCGGCTCGGCTCGGCGCGGCGGTCTGCCTATCCTAACCTAACTCTGCGTTCCCACCGCGCCACGCCCTGGGCTGCATCGTTTTAATTGGAGCATATTTCTCCACGGAGGCTCTGCATCGTTGCGGAGAGCGAGCGAGCGAGAGAGAGAGAGGGAGAGAGAGGAAGAGATAGAGAGAGAGAGAGAGAGAGAGAGAGAGAGAGAGAGAGTGGGGGGGAGGGGCGTAGCTCCGTGTGCAGACTCGCGGAAACGCAAAAGGAGCAGACCCGCAGTGCTAAGTACATGGTTGATAGAAAGTTATTTCTGTTGGCGAAATCCGTAGAGGAGAGGGATTTTATTTTGCAAAACTTGTTGTTGCTGGCGCTGGGCCTTCTTTTATTTTTATTTATTTGTCTTTCGTTTTGCAGACGACGTTGCGGGCCGCGCTGCCCCGCACCGCGCGAACAAAGCTCGCGAATATGTATGGGAACGCCGGGTGTTGCGTACTGGGGCCGTGTTGAGGCCGTCTGAAGGCAGGGGCGCGGCGGGGTGGGCGGGGCGGGGCGGGGCGGGGCGGGGCGGGGCGGGGCGCTGCAGCAGCTCCGGGAAGGCATCTGCTGCGTAGGCAAACCAGCCCGTCCAGACCAGGACATCCCACACACACATACACACACATACACACACACACCTTCCTCCTCCGCCTACCCCTCCCTCCCTCCTCCATCTCCTTTTGCGCGAAATTATCGGCAAGTCCTCATCGTCAAGACCACCAGGCAAAATTGCTGGAGGTTACTGCTAAGAATCTGCGGGCGATGTGGTAAAAAAAGAAGTTGAATTCTTGCTGCCCGAATTAGAACGCTGCATAAGTTCGTTCTATACATTTTTTTTTTTAATTCAATTGCATTTCCAGAATAGCAGAGTACATTCTAGGCATCGGGTCCGTTTCCAAGGTCTCCCCTTTGCCGCAATTACAAGTCCAGTTAATTTTTACGGTAGTGTTTACCGATACTGCGGAGTCAAGGGCCCCGGCCTGCGGTTTGTATTGGGGGCCCCGGCGCGGCTCCAGGGTCTCCAGGGCCTCCAGGAGCAGCTCCAGGCGCACGGCCGCGCGCGCCGCCCACCGCCTTCCTGGAAAATGCCCCTTGCGGTATGGTTTCGACAATTAAGACGGGAATGACTTGATCGTTATGTGACACGAGGGAGATTAACTCGTAATGCACCTGGCGCACGGGACCACCACGCAGGGCGCAGGCAGAGCGAGAGAGAGAGAGAGAGAGAGGGAGAGAGAGAGAGAGAGAGAGAGAGAGAGAGAGAGAGAGGAGGGGGGGTACTAACATGGGAGTAATGAGCCGACATGAGCATCTGCAAGCAGAGCCTTCGAAAGTCTTTTACTCGAGTCAGTTTTCAACATCCCACAAAAACGGTATAAAAAATCAACGCGAAGGTTTTTTTTTTGTTGTTTCTTTGTTTTTTTGTTTTTATTTGCGGAAAGATTTAAAAGACAACAAAAATGCTTGACGACTATCAAAAAGAAGAGCAGGTGACCCCGACGCCTCGGCCCACGGCGCCGTGACGGGTCGGCGCCTCGGGCGTCGCCCTGCATCCGCCTCAGGGGCCATGGGCGCCGCGACGCCGCTGGGGGCAGCGTCGCAGGGTGACGTCACGCGCCCAAACACCCCGTGTGTGTGTGTCGAGGTTTTTCCTATATGCACACCGGATAAAGTGGGCTTTTTGAAACCGTTCGCCGCCGCCGCCGCCGTCCGAGGCGATATCTTCATCTCCCAGACCACTCTGGGCGGCGGTGGGGAAGGGCCGATGCACTCTAGGAGGGAGTGGGAGGGGGGAAGTGTCCCTGAGCCCCGCCCCGCCCCGCCCCGCCCCGCCCCGCCCCGCCCCGCCCCGCCCCGCCGCGCCACGCCGCTGTCCTGCTCCTTGGCGCGGATCCTACTTATCGCGATGGCCGATAGGAGCGCGACGCGTCCTGGCGCGCGGAGCAGACGACACACAGATTAAACTGACAGTCGGACTGACAGACGGACAGACAGACAGACAGACTGACGCTGACGGTCGGCCGGGTCCCCGCGGGGCGCCTGACCACTCGGGGATAGGCCACCCGCTCGTCCGGCGTGCGCTCCACGCTGCGTGGTTGCCTACCCACCAGGCGCCTTACCCAGCGGCACCTTGTCTTCTTTTTAAGGGTTTTTTTTTTTAAATAAAAATTCTTTACTTAACATAAAAGATAGGAAATAAAACAGGTGCGCTGGATACTTACATATGTGTGAATATCGCACTTCTTTAGGTGTGTGAATTTTTATTCATAATATACTTGTCACTGCAAGTGAACGGGAAATTCTTACAAAAATACACATTTTATCTCGTTCAAGTACGCGGTTGGGAATTCGCGCATTTTAAAGTATTTGTGTGTGTGTATTCACACATTTTGGCTCTCCGGGGCAGCCGTTACGCGTAGTGTGGGTCGGTGTGGGTAATGTGCTGAGACGAGAGGAAAGTGAACGGCGGTCTGGTCTGCAGGTCATTCCTCCCCGGCGCCGCACGGAGCAGGGCGCATCCCCGTCACGGCTTCCTCCCCCGAGCCGCAGCCGCCACCGCCGCCACTTTCCTTTGTCTGTCTGCTGCTGGCCCAGAGGCAATCCCATATCTCTCCCCTCTGCTTTCACTAATAGCCTCTTCAACTCCTCATATAGGTGTAACTCTCGAGGAAAGTAACATATCAGGAAATTTCAGTGACTGCTTTTTTCTTATTTTTGGCATTTACAATTTTTATTTGTCATTGCTGTAGTGTTTGGTGCCGCTAATTTGCGATACCTTTTTATTTTTTTTTCCTTAACGAATAATATCATTACTTCACGATGAGTGCTGTAAAACGCTTTCTAGGCCTCGCGTTCTACGACTGGCCTCATTTTTACTAAAATTCTATGCCGTACGATTTAAAGAAGAAAAAAAAACATGAGCGAAGGGAAAGAAAGGCAATCTTCCGTTGTTCTCGACGCACTGACCTACCGTGCTTAGACCCGTGACCACACCACACACCCGCGCGCCTTCACGCTTGGCGTGCTGTGGCGGGGCGGGGCGGGGCGGGGCGGGGCTACTCGGGGAGCCCAGAACCATCACGCGCCTGCTTCGTCTGCCTCTCTGCAACAGGAAAAAAAATTAAAGGTAGTTTATTCGTGTAGCCGTTGTTTCGTTTTTTTCTTAAATTTTTAGTCGAAATATTTTGTAATATATTTAGACACGAAGCCCCACTTACCTGTTTGGCCGATCGCTTCCCAGACCTTCCAACAACTACTGTCAACGTCACGGCGATGCGAAAAGTAAACAGAGGACCTCCTCTTCTGCTGACTTTTCTTCTTCTCTGTGACTTCGCGGTAAAAAAAAAAAAAATCTTTTGGTCCCGCGGGTAAGGCCAATGACTCACAGCACAGTGCGGCGCGCCCTGGCGTGTTGACTCGGCGCACCACACGTGCGACCTGCACCGCCTGCACTCTCAAAAATACTTTTATATTTTCTGGAAAAAAAATTCTTGAAGTAAAATTGTAAAACTCGCCGCAGCTGTTCGGAGAAATGCCTCTTGCAGATTGCGGAGGCGTGCCAACCTAAGCGAATGCTCTAAAAAAATTTACATAATTTTGAAATAATTTATTTGGGTCAGTCCATGCAAGTGAGATAAATATTTCAAACACAGCCGCGACTAAAACTTTAATTAAGTTCTATGAAATTTTTGGAGTTTTTAGGCACGAAGTAGCCTTATTTTCCTTGTGGTAATAGTTTTTAAATTTATAGTTTTCGTTCACATTCCCATAAGCTGCTGCAAGTAGTAGGGTGAGTAGGAAAGTCGTTCAGGTATCCCTCGTAAAATAAAAATCAACCTGCAGTACGGCGGGGTGACCCACCCGGTTCACTTTTATACAGAGAGGTACGCGGGTAGCAGCAGTGCGGGTATCGGTGTGCGCGGGGCGGGGGGGCGGGGCGGGGCGGGGCGGACGCGGCACGCCTTACATAACACTGGGAGCTGGGAGCGCCAGGCTCGCGCGGGGCCTAGCCCGGCCCTGCCGCTGAATCTAGGTTAACGAGAAGGGGAGGGGGAGTAGTAGTGGAGGAGCACGTACCTGCGGTGGGTACCTGCTCACTCACTCACTCACTCACTCACTCACTCACTCACTCACTCACTCACTCACTCACTCACTCACTCACTCACTCACTCACTCATTCAAGCCGTCCGCTCCGGCCTGGTCTTCCCCAGCGCGGCGGGGTGCAATCAAATCGCTGCACTTGTTGGTCTAGTTTTGTTCTTTTTACTATTCCTCTTCCTAGAACAGACAGCAGCTACTCAATGAGTCTGCCACTGCGCGTGCGCGGAACAGGAGCGTGCCGGCTGCAGATTGGGGTCCCGCCGCCTCGGCCTTGCGCCTGCCCGCCTGCCTGCCTGCTGTCATTTGCGTTGCGTATGCGCGAAAAATTAGCACAAACTAGCTACGCATCTATCCTGCTAGAATTATTAATTTTTTTTAGCTTCATTCAGCTGTATTTATTTTTGGTATAACATACTAATGCAAAGTCTCTTAATTACTACTAAGCAGTGCACTGATAGTTTTTGTCGTTTTTTTTTTTTTTTACAGGCTACTAGGCGATCCCTGCGGCACGCTTGCCTGGACATTGCCTACAGCAAGCAGGCTATGTTCTTCGGAGGTGAAGACGGCACCCCCGCACCGCTCTGCATTGCCGCAAGTCTCACCGTACGACTGGCTGAGAAAATAAATACATGATGAAGAGTATAAAGAGAGGTATACGGTTGTAGTGCAGGCAGCAGGGCGCTGCAGGGCGTGCAGCAGCGACCGGCCGGCCCGCGAGCAGGACCACAACACGGTGACGTAAGACGGGAGTCCGGCCTATAACAAGGAAGGGGAAACGGGCAGCGGGGCCGCCCGCGCCGGCCGCGGAGCGGGTGGGTGAACGCCGCCAACAATAAAATATTTGCTCGTGTTTGAGTAAATGCAGAAAGGCCGGAAATCAGAGCTGTTTTCTAGCAGAATAAAGTTGTGATGTACTTTCATTTTATTTATTTATTTATTTTTCGAACGAGCAGTGCCGGTGCTGCTGGGTGCGGCCGCGTCTCGCACTGGAATGCCCGGCATTGCGGCCACATCGTATGGCGGGGCGGGGCGGGGCGGGGTGGGGCGGGGCGGGGCGGGGCGGGGCGGGGCAGGGCGGGGCGGGGCGGGGCGGGGCGGGGCGGGGCGCCGGGCCCGGAACTATAAAGTACCCGCTGGCCGCCGCTCGGAACGCACAATGCAGATCCGCGGACCGCAGGCTAAAGCAGCATAAACAAGAAAAAAAAGGAAGACTTAGAGACGGCAGAATCGCGGTGGGGAGGCGAGAAGAAGAAGAAATGGCGCCGCTAGTCTAGCAGCGTTGGGCTCAAACACATCTCAAAATCAAACCAACCGTTGTAAACGTGTTTTTTTTTTCTTTTTTTGAAATCCTCAGCAGGAGTACACGGGGGACGGGGCGGTACTGCACCGCTCGCAGTGCAGCCAACTGCTGCGCCGGGCGGGCGTCAGGCCGTTGTCAGGGCTGCCGCCATCACACCGCGCCGCGCGCAATTGGCACCCCTGCAGGCTGCATTCCCTTAATGGCTCCTCGGGTCCTGTAATTGGCAGCCCTGCGCCTGCGCGCGCAGCCGCTGCACCCCAAGGACACGGGCGCGAGCGGCGCTGCCAACTGTGGCGTGTCAACCAACGGGACAGGGCAGGGCAGGGCCCCGGGAATCTGCCCGCCCCGCCCGCCCCGCCCCGCCCCGCCCCGCCCCGCCCCGCCCCGCCCCGCCCCGCCCCGCCCCGCCGCACCGCAGTCCGCCCGCGGCCCGGAGCAATCAGGTGGAGGAGAACACTTGATGCTGTTCAACCCGATGATAGGGTACACTATGCACGGACGGTGCAGAGGCCGCGCCACAAGCGCGGAGCTAGGAGATTTTCGAGGGTTATTTCAAGTTTTTCGCCGCCTTGTTTAGTATTTATAAAAAACAAAAAAAAATTAAAAAAAATGGGGGGGGGGAGACAATGCGTATATGTCTTCTTTGGTTTAAAAGTCTGTTGTAGCAGCTCCAAAATTTGAGGATGGTAATTTTTATCAAATTTTCTCTAGTATTGGATCTCTTGTGAACTGGAGCTCGTTTTGTTTTTGTGTTGGTTTCTCTCTCTCTCTCCCTCCGTGCAGGTGACAGTAACGAGTGGTACGCGATGCGTATCTCATGCTCTGCTCCTGTCACCTTGGCTTCGTGCCAGCCCCGCCCCGCCCCCCCGCCCCGCCCCGCCCCGCCCTGCCGCGCCCGCCCCGCCCCGCCCGCCCCGCCGCGCCCCGCCCGCCCCGCCCCGCCCCGCCCCGCGCCCCGCCCCGCCCCGCCCCGCCGCGCCCCGCCCCGCCCCGCCACGCCCCGCCCCGCCGCGCCGCGCTCGGTGCGTTTCGCATGGTATGCGCCGCGACGTGATCGAGTGGCCGCGGTGCTGCAGATACCCGTAGATATTAATTATGGCCGCTCGCGAGCGATCTCATCCATCTCCTGCGAATAACGCCCAAACCGCCGTAAATCCAGCGAGCGAGCGCGCCGCGGCGTCCCCCATGCATTCCACGGGGAAAACGCGCGTGTCGCAGGAAAACCGTAGAAAAAAAAAATAAATATGTCAAAAAAGAAATCCGTGTCAAGTGTGCGTATGGAAATTGGTTGAAACATCTACAAGTGTGTAGTATTCATACACGTGATAATAACAGTAATCGTGCATCCTTTTTCACATCTGACCAGCGCACAACTTCCTCCGCACTGTTTCCCGCTATGCAATGGTAGGGCGATGTGTGTGACGCTCTTACCCCGCGAGATATGTTTCCTCAAGAGGCAGCATTATGTGAGGGGCGTTCCCAGAGGCGTGGCGGGGCGTGGCGGGGCGTGGCGGGGCGCGGCGGGGCGGGGCGCTGACGTGCAACTACATCACCTGCTCGGCCGCCCTGCCCCCCCCCCCCCTACCGTGTCGCATAAATCAATGATTCAGTAAGAAACATGGTTACAGCATTATTGTCCGGCACAAAACAAAGTGCACAGAGTGTAGCGTTTGTGAGCCGTGCAGTCAACCTTTTTACTTGATTTTTGTTCTATTTTGATTTACTTTTCCAGGTAAATAGCAGCACATAATTTTGGTGCGGAAATGTGCCAAATTTTCGAAAAAAGTGTCGTAATTTCGTCCTCCAGACCCTTAGAACTCCCAGATTGTATATTCTCTGTCTAGGTACACGCTCCTAATTGTCAGTCGCGGATGCGTTACAGTTTCCCTCGTTGCGTTACGTAACGCTCGCGTAACGCCGAGAGTGTCAAGACAATGGCGGGGGAGGGGGGGGGCGGCAGATGCTAACTCCAGAGCGTTACCCCCGTTCAGCGGAGGCCGATTTAACGAAAGTACCCATCTAAGTTTCCTGCGTGGAGTTACCGTAACGCCTGTGACAATAATCGGTATAGTCGGGCGTAACACACACACACACATACACACACACACACACGGCGCAACAGATGACGGCACAGGGCCGGGCCGGACACTGACCTTGGTCACTGAGCGAAAGTCCCGGGGCGGGCGGGGCCCTGCCGGGCCGGTCTGGCGAGGTGGACCAGTGGCCGCCCCGGCCCGGCGCCCAGTCAGACCTTCTTGTAGCCTGCTTTGTATTTTTATAATTGGACGAAAAATTAAGTTGTTCCGAATTGGCGTAGGTTGTGCGGGAGGACTCCGGTGTAACTGGGGGCTCCGGGCGGGGAAGACTCCGGTGTAACAGAGGGCTCCGGGCGGGGAGGACTCCGGTGTAAGGGGCTCCGGGCGGGGAGGACTCCGGTGTAACAGCGGGCTCCGGGCGGGGAGGACTCCGGTGTAACTGGGGGCTCCGGGCGGGGAGGACTCCGGTGTAACAGCGGGCTCCGGGCGGGGAGGACTCCGGTGTAACTGGGGGCTCCGGGCGGGGAGGACTCCGGTGTAACAGCGGGCTCCGGGCGGGGAGGACTCCGGTGTAACAGCGGGCTCCGGGCGGGGAGGACTCCGGTGTAAGGGGCTCCGGGCGGGGCGGATGCCTGCAGTCGGACGAGATCCCTCTGGCCTTCCCTTCCGGTTCTCACGCGGCCAGGCCGGCGCCGGCGCCTCTCCCGACCCGTCCTGAGCCACTAGATTGTCCCGGTGAGAGAGAGAGAGAGAGAGAGAGAGAGAGAGAGAGAGAGAGAGAGAGAGAGAGAAAGAGAGAGGCAACACGACGCCGGGAGCGGCAGCAGCCAGCAGCCCGCAGACGCTAGTTGGGTTAGTCTTACCTGCAGGGAAAATTCAACTGTAAGAAGGTCGCTCACTTTCAGGTGGACGATTTTTTTTCCAGCGACTCGAGGAGCTCCAGCACACTCCAGCGGTCCCTGGAATCGCAGCCGGGGGTTAAATAAGTAAGAAATACCGCGGAGGCCTGAGGAAAAACTCGTTCTCCGCCTGGAGGAGCCCAAGAAGTGCCTCGCCCGGTACATCTCAATCTCCCGCGGCGCTGCAGTGTAAGAAAACGAAACTCCCACCACAGCACCCGAAAGACAAAAGTCTGACTTCACATGTATACAGGAGTGTTACGAATTTTGAGAGTGCAATGAAACCCCTACAGAGGCCCCTACAGAGGCCCCTGCAAAGCCACTCAGGATGGTAAAATCCCCGTTGAGTCACACAAGTAAGGTGCGAAGAGAGATGCAGATTCACCGCGTGTCAGAAACAACTAGAGCAGAACCAGGTGCACTCCTCGCCGGACAGGCCCGCCACTCAGCGCCTGCAGTCGCGACGGTAGGCAACCCAACGCGCACGGCTGCAGAAGCGGTGGTTCCATCACAAGGCGGCAGCGCAAGTCACATAGAACGTTGCCTTTCTCCGCCGTAAACCCCAGTTTTCAAGTTAGCCAGCTCGGAGGGGGGTGGGGGTGGGGTCTAGAGTCCCACTGCACAACCCTCGTCACTTTCGAGGAAAAAATATTATTCTACCAAAATCGTACTTTTAGAGACATAACTTCGGCCAGACGATTTGAAATGTATTTTCTTCCCGGGCTATGAGAAGAGTTGTGTTTTGTTTTTTATACTGTGGATAGTAATCGCCTTTATATAGAGGCAAGGGCACTATTTGCAGTCTCTACGGCCATTCCACCTGTTGGCTTGTTGTCATTGTGGGGTATTGCCGGAAAGTTTAAGGGTTAGGTTCTCGTTGCCGGTTCAGCTGGAAACAATATAAACATACAATATAAAAATATGTAAATACAACTTAAATTTCAATCAAATAGGAGTGTTATTTTATTTTATTTTTTTTTTGGCAATATTGGTCGATTGGCGATTGGCGTCGAGGCTAAAATCTGAGTGTCGGTGACGGGATCAGGTAAATATATTCGACAAGTTTTTCTAATGTTTTTAATTGTTCTTCATTAACATACGTTTCAACTGAATGTTTGACTTTTTGACGTCCAATGAGGGCAGATGTGTAAACCCATCAAGATTATAATATACACAGTGACCTTATTAGGTCTATGTATTTGCATACCCAGGGGACAGAAAAAAGTCACTTTGACATCATATGATGTAAAACAGAAGTCAAATTTAAGTTCATCATTATGACCTCATTTTATTTTGGTCAAACTGATGGCAAATTTATGTCAAATTGATTTCAGCCAAAATCAATTTGACATCATGTGACATAATTTTGAGGTCAAATTCCAAAATTAAATGAGGTCATAATGATGAACTTAAATTTGACTGTTTTCTGTCCCCTGGGTAGTATCATTTTGTTTTTAAAACTGAGCAAATGTTTTAGGCTCTAACAATACATTCCAACAATACACGTTTATACTAGTATTATCTGCTTGTACCCTAACAGAAGTTGAAATCCCAAAATTGTCCCAAAGTCCAAAGTCCCTTGAGATCCCAAAGTCCAGATTCCCTGGAAGTCCGAAATAGTAGCATATGAGGGAGTTGGGATTTCGCAAATACCTTTTGCTGCGAAATCCCTTTGAAGTCTCTGCAGTGCCACCGCTGAATCCTTGCCTTAGAGCTGTCTAGCGGTTCTAAGGCACCATTCATGGATGTAGCGTACATGAAGTATATACAGAATACACTATATTACTTCTGAACATCGGAAAGCCATGTGACCTGTTAAAAATGGCCTAGGACGCCTCCTTAACCATTTTTTCGATCAGGCCAAAAAAGGCAAAGTGATCGTGAATGGAACTTCGGAGGGATTTCAAGGGGCAGGAACTTCAGAGGGATTTCAGCAAATACCAAATCCCCTTCAAGTCCCTCAAAAACCAGAGGGACAACTTTGGTACTTCGGAGGGACAAATCTGGGACTTCAACTTCTGTTAGGGTAGTATTGCTTTTTTTCATCTTATTTGAATGTATAACCTGTTATTTAAAATTGTTTTTGCTTTCATTATTCTGCAGTGTCAGATAGTGTCAAGCTATCAGCTAGTTCGACAAAGATGATCTTATATGACATTAAGTCAGTTGAAATACAGGAAGTCGGAGCAGTGTTTACCATGTAAACAGAATTTTTTTTAAAATGCTATTTACTTACAATTTAACTGTGCAATATGTATCTCAGAGTTTAATCAAACTAAAATTATACTGATATATGAATAGTACAAATCATCTACAAATGAAGGTATCAGTTCATTACGATACAGTCCCCTTTTCAACTTGAATACAACAAATTCTATTCAATGAAGATTTCAAACAAAGTTACATTTTTTAAAATGTTGCAAGATGGTATAAAGTAAAAAAACCTTGAAGAAAGTCAAAAAAATTTCTAATCGATTGAAAGTGATGACGAATTATTACAAATCCTTTTAATTACTAGATTTTGTGCCAAATTTCAAACTTAAGTGTAGTGTCACTTCTTATTTCTCACATTGTTATGTTCATTTACATAGTAAATTAAAACAATTATAAAAAATGTAACATTAATTGTTGAGTGCTTGTCTTTGTAGTCCAAGATCTTAATTATTTACCAACAAGTGAATTTGTACAAATCTCATCCTCAACGAAACAGCATGCCATTGGCTAACTTCTTGTTTTCACTTCTCTCAAGCTTCAACTTTAAGGAGGGTGTGGACGTGTTTTGTGTCGCTCTCTCTCTCTCTCTCTTCTCAGGTTTTGGTGGTTTAAACGCCGTTGTAAGGTGTACCTTACTTACAGCGCAGACGCGATGCGTCGCGCGCGCGTGTCTCACTGACTGAGTTAGTTTTGCTGATCAAGCTGAACAGTGGACTCGCGCGCGCGACGCGCTGCAAGAGTAAGGTACACCTTACACCGTTTCTCCGATAGTTTTCGGTGTCCATGTATGCGCATTGTCAACGCGAGTGGAGTGCGTGTGTGAAGTTTCAGTGCGATCAGTGATTGGTGATTGGCGTGAGGGCGAGGTACCCCGGCTTCAGTCATCACCGTGAATTTGCTTTCAGGCCAGGCTGAGGAGATTCCTTGACGGAGCTTGGCCGCTACGCGCTGTAGCCAAGGGTCTGCGCTGTCGCCATGGAGTGCAACATTTGCTTTGAGGCGTTCGACCTGGCGGCTCGCACCCCCAAGACGGTGCCGTGCGGACACACGGTGTGCCTGCAGTGCCTGCAGCGGTGCAACAGGAGGGAGTGCCCGACGTGCCGCACGGTGAGTCCAGCCCGCAATCTGGGACCCCTAGTCATAGCGCTGCTGTTAGGCAATATGTCTCACAAGGCGCTTCAATGTACATAAGTAGGACGACTAGAGTTCGGCTTGAGCCCGTTTTCGTTAACAGGCCTACCATGTTGCCCCAGTGTCCCTCCGCAACAACTTCGCCCTTCTGCAACTGATGGAGCAGCAAGAAAACTTCCGGTGAGCGACTCATGACTGCAGTTAACTCCTCCTTGAGGCTGTGACGCGGGTAACTCGACCAAGCTGTCTGCTCCCCCAGGGCCCCCCGCGGCTGGTGCTCGGACTGCCGCGCCGCCGCCGCGCGCCGCTGCTGGGACGAGCACGACGTGCTCAGCGCCAAGGGCGCCGAGAGGAAGCTCGGGGAGCAGGTGCCCGCGGGCGCGCTGCAGGAGGCGGCCGCCCTGCTCCAGGACCTGCAGTGCCAGGGCGAGGAGGTCCTGCACGCACTCACGCTGCTCTCCGAGCCCTCCTGGGATCTCACCCTGCGCGCTGGCGGCCGCCAGCTCCACGGCACCCTGGCCAACGCCGAGGACCCCCTGACCAAGGCCCTCTGGGTCGTGGTGGCCAGCAGGGCCGCGCTCACAGAGGTAGGCTCAAAAAAGGGCTGTGAGGGTTGCCTACAGACCGAGGTTTTGTATATAATTGGGTAGCTCTACATCTCTAGAAAGAACCTCCAAAGTGTTCAGGGGATGTATTTAATAAGAAGCAAGAGGTACAAGATTTGTGTTGTGTATTGCGTTGGGCGATTCATTGTTCTAGTAAAATGAGCGCTATATGTATGTGCAGAGCGGAGCTGGTGGACCGGAGGGAGATGAGCCCCCACCTGCAGCTGCGCGCCCTCCCGCTGCAGCCGTGGACGGCCCACCTGCAGCTGCGCACCCTCCCGCTGCAGCCGTGGACGGCCCACCTGCAGCTGAGCACCCTCCCGCTGCATCCGTGGACGGCCCACCTGCAGCTGAACTCCCTCCCGCTGCATCCGTGGACGGCCCACCTGCAGCTGAGCGCCCTCCCGCTGCAGCCGTACACGGCCCACCTGCAGCTGAGCGCCCTCCCGCTGCAGCCGTAGACGGCCCACCTGCAGCTGAGCGCCCTCCCGCTGCAGCCGTGGACGCCCCACCTGCAGCCCTGCGCCCCACACCTGCCGAGGCGGCGCCCACGCGGGAGATGGATGTGAGGAGCCTCAGCAAGAGTGCACCCGGCGCCCGCCAGGAGGAGAAGGAGGCCGCGCTGCAGCAGGCGCAGGGGGTGAGTGACCAGGACCAGCCCGCCGGGGCGCCACGCGTCGCACTTACCGATCGTATACACTGTAAAAAAATATCTTTGTAAATTTACGACTTTTTTCGTAAATTGTCATTTACAAACGGTGTTGTAACTTTACAATCGCCATCGTAAATTTACGAAAGCCTATTTGTGCTCGTTTAAGAATTACAAGTCTATACCAAGTGTCCTTATAATTTTGTAATTTTACAATGTCATATCGTAACTTTACGACATTTCTCATGGAAAATTTTCCCGTAACTCTTACACACATTTCTCACAGTGTACGCGTTCTCTGTCCTGCTGCAGGCGGTGCGGCTGGTTGGCCTGTGGTGCCACTACGACCCCGCCTGGAGCCTGCAGCTGCTGCAGCGCGCCGCGCCCACGGTGGAGCGGCTGGAGGTGAACAACCCCCGCGAGCCCCACCTGCGCACCGTGCACGCCATGCCGCGGCTGCAGAGTCTGTCCGTGGATTGTACCAGTAACGCCCTGTACGCTCGGCCCCCCGAGCTGCGCGAGCTGCCGCCTGGTCACAGCGGCCTGCGGTGGCTCCGCCTGAATCGCCTGCCCGACGAGACCCAGCTGTCCCTGCTGCGGTGCCACGCCGGCACGCTGGAGGAGCTGCAGCTGGTGAACCCGAACCCGCCGGACTCGATGAGGACGATGGTGTTCGCTAACCGCATGTGCCGCCTGGTGGAGGCGGCCGGGCTGCGAGCGCTCAGGAGGATCGTGGTCGTGAAGGGGGACGGCACCCGCGTAACATCCTGCGAGGGCCAGTGCCAGGGGCTGCGGCGGCAACTCTATCATCCCTCGGCGGCGCGGCTATTCCTAGGGCCACCGCGGCCGCCGGTGCTGCCACTGCTGCCGGGGCTGCAGGTGCTGTGCAACATGTGTGACCTTGTGCAGGAGGAGCCCTAGCGGCCGCGCCCGCCCCGCGGCGTGTCTCGCACGTCATAATGCAATGTTATCATATCCGCATATTTTTTTTTATCTACAACAGCACTTCCGTGAAAAATAAATCTCCAAATTCACGTCAGGGTACATTACTCCATGACCTTCCCTGCTATTCAGATCCTCCTTACACCACTGATTTTTTATTTAATATTTAAAAAAGGCCTCGCATAGGTGAGGACATAAAAAAAAATACTTTTCACCGCTAAAAAGCGATTCCCTCCCAAACGAAGTCCGGTTTCGGGCTCCTTGGACTTGCCACATGATTTTCAGTACCAGAAGAGGGTAACCTGTGAGTTTGGTCGAAATCGGAGACAATTTTCTTTCGGCCGAAAATCGCAAAAACGCAAAGGCAATTTTAGGATTTTCGGCCGAAAAATAATGTTGCTCCAAAGTGACGGGAGTTTTCCAGGGGGACTCTTACGCACCCTTAGACCAACCCCCGAGGGTAGCCTGTGAGTTTGGTCGAAATCGGAGACAATTTTTTTTCGGCCGAAAATCGCAAAAACGCAAAGGCTATAGCCTTTGCATTTTTACGATTTTCGGCCGAAAAATAATGTTGCTCCAAAGTGACGGGGGTTGTCCAGGGGGACTCTTACGCACCCTTAGGGTGGCCCCACAATGAACCGCGCGACGCTACCCATCACGCCCATCACCCATCATGATGGTTGGTTTGAGGCTCACATCACGGTCCGGCCGCTAGATGGCGCTTTGACCTGACCCAGCGTTGTTGTGCGCGCCGTGCTAGTAAAGCCTACTCGCGCATAAGTACTGTATGGATAGCGTCCAGATCAGACCGATGTGCTCAGCAGACATTCTGTTGATGGACGGAATGTCTGACGCACTGCAATGCCGCCCGTCTCGTAAACAGACGTTCCTCTCATTTTTGAAAACAAATCTGGAACTTTATGCAGTCTTTGGATTATGTGGGATTTCGGTGCATCAGCGGGAAGCAGCGGGCGTGCCGTGGCTGGTCATTGGCGAGCGGGATCATGTATTGACGCTCAAAGCAGGGGCGGCCACCAGATGGCGCCTTGGCTTGACCATGCGCTGTTGCTGCGCGGGAGGTCCTTGATACGCCAGAATATATAGTGCCCAACACCCATCTGGAAGGTTGATGTGAGGCTCACTCCACGGCACGGCCGCTAGATGGCGCTTTGGCGCTGTCCGTCTACCTAACAGACATTCATCACATTTTTGAGGACAAAGATGAAACTTGAGGCAGTCTTTGGGTCATGTGGGATTTCGGAGCAACAGCGGGAAGCAGCGGGCGTGCTTGGTCATTGCTGAGCGCGGAAACATATGTGTTGGCGCTTAAAGGCTGGGCCAGGTTGTGTTTTCCGGGTCGGCCACCAGATGGCGCCTCGGCTTGACCATGCGCTGTTGCTGCGCGGGCGGTCCTTGATACGCCAGAATACATAGTTCAAATTCTCACGGGGGGCACCGGTGAGATCGCTCTTGATGGGTGGGTGGGCTTTCTTCTGCCACACCAACTCTTGTCGAGTAACTTATACGCAAGGATTTTTATTTGGCGAAAGTCAGTGTTGAGAGATGCGAATTGTATTTTAAACGCAACGTTAGCTCTCGCGGCTGACATCAAACACTCAAGTAACCTAGTCAAAGTTCGTTTTCGTAGGGTGGAGTGCGGGTGGGGCCCTTTTGCCAAGAACGTTAGCTCTCGCGGCTGACATCAAACACTCAAAAAGCCTAGTCCAAGTGTCTTTTAGTAAGGGTGGGCTCAGGGTGGGGCTTTTGCGGCCACACCAACTCTAGTTGAGTAACTTATATGCACGGATTTTTACTTGGAGAAAGTCAATGATGAGAGATCACAACGTTAGCTCTCGCGGCTGACATCAAACACTCAAATAGCCTAGTCCAAGTGAGTGTCTTATAAGGGTGGGCTCAGGGTGGGGCTTTTGCGGCCACACCAACTCTAGATGAGTAACTTATACGCACGATTTTTGTTTCTTCAGTGTCTTTAAGGGTAAAATAAGACAAATTATTGAAATTTATCAATCAACATTAAAAATTCGTGCGTATAAGTTACTCATCTAGAGTTGGTGTGGCCGCAAAAGCCCCACCCTGAGCCCACCCTTACTAAAAGACACTTGGACTAGGCTTTTTGAGTGTTTGATGTCAGCCGCGAGAGCTAACGTTGTGATCACTCATCATTGACTTTCTCCAAGTAAAAATCCGTGCGTATAAGTTACTCAACTAGAGTTGGTGTGGCAGAAAGGCCCACCCACCCTTCAAGAGCGATCTCACGGGTGCCCCCCGTGAGAATTTGAACTATGTATTGGGGCGTGTCAAGGACCGCGCGAGAGCTAACGTTTGTAGCAAAAGGGCGCACCCTCACTCTTGCCACAAACGTTAGCTCTCGCGCGGTCCTTGACACGCCCCAATACATAGTTCAAATTCTCACGGGGGGCACCCGTGAGATCGCTCTTGAAGGGTGGGTGGGCCTTTCTGCCACACCAACTCTAGTTGAGTAACTTATACGCACGGATTTTTACTTGGAGAAAGTCAATGATGAGTGATCACAACGTTAGCTCTCGCGGCTGACATCAAACACTCAAAAAGCCTAGTCCAAGTGTCTTTTAGTAAGGGTGGGCTCAGGGTGGGGCTTTTGCGGCCACACCAACTCTAGATGAGTAACTTATACGCATTTTTAATGTTGATTGATAAATTTCAATAATTTGTCTTATTTTACCCTTAAAGACACTGAAGAAACAAAAATCGTGCGTATAAGTTACTCATCTAGAGTTGGTGTGGCCGCAAAAGCCCCACCCTGAGCCCACCCTTATAAGACACTCACTTGGACTAGGCTATTTGAGTGTTTGATGTCAGCCGCGAGAGCTAACGAGAGCTACTTATAAGTTACTCAACTAGAGTTGGTGTGGCCGCCAAAAGCCCCACCCTGAGCCCACCCTTACTAAAAGACACTTGGACTAGGCTTTTTGAGTGTTTGATGTCAGCCGCGAGAGCTAACGTTTGTGGCAAAAGGGCCCACCCGCACTCCACCCTACGAAAACGAACTTTGACTAGGTTACTTGAGTGTTTGATGTCAGCCGCGAGAGCTAACGTTGCGTTTAAAATACAATTCGCATCTCTCAACACTGACTTTCGCCAAATAAAAATTCTTGCGTATAAGTTACTCGACAAGAGTTGGTGTGGCAGAAGAAAGCCCACCCACCCATCAAGAGCGATCTCACGGGTGCCCTCCGTGAGAATTTGAACTATGTATTCTGGCGTATCAAGGACCGCCCGCGCAGCAACAGCGCATGGTCAAGCCGAGGCGCCATCTGGTGGCCGACCCGGAAAACACAACCTGGCCCAGCCTTTAAGCGCCAACACATATGTTTCCGCGCTCAGCAATGACCAAGCACGCCCGCTGCTTCCCGCTGTTGCTCCGAAATCCCACATGACCCAAAGACTGCCTCAAGTTTCATCTTTGTCCTCAAAAATGTGATGAATGTCTGTTAGGTAGACGGACAGCGCCAAAGCGCCATCTAGCGGCCGTGCCGTGGAGTGAGCCTCACATCAACCTTCCAGATGGGTGTTGGGCACTATATATTCTGGCGTATCAAGGACCTCCCGCGCAGCAACAGCGCATGGTCAAGCCAAGGCGCCATCTGGTGGCCGCCCCTGCTTTGGGCGTCAATACATGATCCCGCTCTCGCCAATGACCAACCACGGCACGCCCGCTGCTTCCCGCTGATGCACCGAAATCCCACATAATCCAAAGACTGCATAAAGTTCCAGATTTGTTTTCAAAAATGAGAGGAACGTCTGTTTACGAGACGGGCGGCATTGCAGTGCGTCAGACATTCCGTCCATCAACAGAATGTCTGCTGAGCACATCGGTCTGATCTGGACGCTATCCATACAGTACTTATGCGCGAGTAGGCTTTACTAGCACGGCGCGCACAACAACGCTGGGTCAGGTCAAAGCGCCATCTAGCGGCCGGACCGTGATGTGAGCCTCAAACCAACCAACCATCATGATGGGTGATGGGCGTGATGGGTAGCGTCGCGCGGTTCATTGTGGGGCCACCCTAAGGGTGCGTAAGAGTCCCCCTGGACAACCCCCGTCACTTTGGAGCAACATTATTTTTCGGCCGAAAATCGTAAAAATGCAAAGGCTATAGCCTTTGCGTTTTTGCGATTTTCGGCCGAAAAAAAAATTGTCTCCGATTTCGACCAAATTCACAGGCTACCCTTGGGGGTTGGTCTAAGGGTGCGTAAGAGTCCCCCTGGACAACCCCCGCCACTTTGGAGCAACATTATTTTTCGCCCGAAAATCCTAAAAATGCAAAGGCTATGGACAGTTTTTAAAACATTTATTTTTAATTGTTCTTTCAATTTTATTTTATTTTCGTTTTCCGAAATAGAATACAAAATACAGTAATTATCACAACATTAATCAATAAATACTTAAAGAACTATTCAGTCTTTTTAGAGGCTGTGATTTTTTTTGCATCACCTTTTTTAATACGATTGTGATTATGAGTGGTATGTAGAAGTGCAAGGAAAAGTATAAAGAGAGAAATTTTATAAGAAAGAAGAAATGATTCTAAGATTTTTATGCTTTCTGTTTTGGCATACAGGTATTTTATGTATTCTTTAAAACTTTACAGATCTCATTGGTAACTGAATTGCAATAAATATACATGTATATTAATGCCTCAGACAACATACATGTATTATTTACATATAGAATATATATTTCTATGACCAGAATATTACTTTCAACACAATGAATGTGTTTCGTCATTGGAACGCAATATTTGAGGACTAGAAGGCTTACACAGCTCTCAAAGGCGTCTTGCAAATGTTTATTAGATTACCTAGTTAGCTCAAAAATTTAAGCCAATTAAAATTCCATTAAAATGAAGCAGAGCACCACATTTTTCTGCCTTCCGTTTGTTTTTGTTTTTGTGTAATATGAAAAATGCTAAACACAAGGGGAAGAAAGATCACTTTGGCAATAATACAGGATAAGACACAGACTGTTGGTGCTTTCACAAGAAGGTGGCGGCCGAGCGGGACGGGAGGCCGGCGCCGACGGTCGGGGGTCGGTGGCGCACGGGCTTGAGGGTGGCGAGCCCGCGGCGCAGGTGCAGCTGGCGGGGCTGCAGGCGCTGGCGACGCAGCAGCTGCCGCACCTTGTGGGGCGGCGGGTTCTCCTCGCCCAGGGCGATCGCCATCTGGATCCTGCGCCGCTCCGCCTCCTCCAGGGCCGGCGGCGGGCTGGGCGGCGGGCTGGGCGGCGGGCTGGGCGCGCGCGGCGCGGTCCTGGGCCGGCCGGGCCGGCGCTCGGCGGAGATGATGTGCGGCGGCGAGGACGCCGACGCCGGCGCCGACGCCGACGCCCTCTGCGGCCGCTGCGCCTGCCGCAGCATGAGCAGGCGCTGCAGCGTGACGGGCGGCACCCGTACGCGGCGCTGCACCGTCTGCAGCGGCTTGGAGTACTGCATCTGCGCCATCTGCGACGGCTGCGCCACCTGCGCCGGGGGCTGCACGGACGCCTGCCGCGGAGGGCTGCAGCTGAGACGGGTGGGCTGCCCTGGGGGCTGCAACCGCAGCACATTCACTGGGGGCTGCGGTGGAGGCTTGCTCAGCACCTGCACGGGTGCCTGGAACCGCAACATCTGCACGGGGATCCGCACCGAGGCGTGTCCGATGACCTGCAGGGGCTGCCCTGAGGCCTGGCTGAACACCTGCACTGGGGGCTTCGGTGAAATCCTTCTCAACACCTGCACCGAGAGGTGGGCTGGAGGCTGAAGGGGAGTCTGCGAAGAATACTGGGGTGGAGGCTGCAGCGTGGGCTGGAGCGGGGGCTGCGGCGAGGGCTGGAGCGGGGGCTGCGGCGAGGGCTGGAGCGGGGGCTGCGGCGAGGGCTGGAGCGGGGGCTGCGGCGAGGGCTGCGGCGAGGGCTGCAGCGAGGGCTGCGGCGAGGGCTGCAGCGAGGGCTGCAGCGAGGGCTGCAGTAGGGAAGGCCCGCGGGGCTGAGCTGGCTTTGCCCTCGACAGGATCCGCGGCTTCGAGGGTCCTGGAGGCTTGGCGGCGGAGGCTGCCGTCGGCGGTAGGGGCTGCGCGGGCCTGGGGAGCAGCCGGCGCTGGGCGTGCAGGCCGGGGGCGGGGGCGCCCGGCGGCGCGCCCACCTGGCCGGCGGGGAGCATGTTGGAGAGCAGGCTGGGGAGCCGGGTCGCCAGGTAGCTCACGTCCTTGGTCAGGGTGAACAGCTGCGCCACGCGGTCCATGGGCAGCAGCCGCAGCCCGCTCGCGTTGGCTCGCCGGGGCACTAACTCCTCGCTGAACCTATTCACATCCTGGAAAAGAAATAGGAAATTTTCTGTAAATTTAACGGTGATAATTTGAATATTTTTTTTCAGTTTGGAGGACACATTCACACCTTGAACTCCATCATGTGCAGGGTCTCGGTGGCGTGGCGATACAGCTCGGAGGGCGCGTCCAGCTCGAGGTCGCACGTGGCGCACACGTACAGGCCCTGGGCGCGGTGCACGTCGCGGGCGTGGCGGTCCGCGAGCGCGGCCGAGGTGTAGGCGGTGCGGCAGGGCGCGCACTGGTGCCGGCGGGCGGGGTGCGACAGCGACACGTGGGACTCGAGCAGCTCCGGCGTCGGGAACCACGTCGAGCACCACCTGCAGTACTGCCGCCGCAGCTCGTCCACGTGGCCCGACACGTGCTCCAGCATGGCGCCCACGTCCGGCGCGGACAGACCTGTGCGAACAGGGGAAAAAATAAATATCACGGGCCTTAAAAGAAAAAATATGGTCACTTTAATTTAAATCCCCGGAAAATAAATCGGCCGAAAAAAAAATTGTCTCCGATTTCGACCAAACTCACAAGCTACCCTCGGGGGTTGGTCTAAGGGTGCGTAAGAGTCCCCCTGGACAACCCCCGTCACTTTGGAGCAACATTATTTTTCGGCCGGAAATCCTGAAAATGCAAAGGCTATAGCCTTTGCGTTTTTGCGATTTTCGGCCGAAAAAAAATTGTCTCCGATTTCGACCAAACTCACAGGCTACCCTCGGGGGTTGGTCAAAGGGTGCGTAAGAGTCCCCCTGGACAACCCCCGTCACTTTGGAGCAACATTATTTTTCGGCCGGAAATCCTAAAAATGCAAAGGCTATAGCCTTTGCGTTTTTGCGATTTTCGGACGAAAAAAAAATTGTCTCCGATTTCGACCAAACTCACAGGCTACCCTCGGGGGTTGGTCTAAGGGTGCGTAAGAGTCCCCCTGGACAATCCCCGTCACTTTGGAGCAACATTATTTTTCGGCCGGAAATCCTAAAAAAGCAAAGGCTATAGCCTTTGCGTTTTTGCGATTTTCGGCCGAAAAAAACTTGTCTCCGATTTCGACCAAACTCACAGGCTACCCTCGGGGGTTGGTCTAAGGGTGCGTAAGAGTCCCCCTGGACAACCCCCGTCACTTTGGAGCAACATTATTTTTCGGCCGAAAATCCTAAAAATGCAAAGGCTGTAGCCTTTGCGTTTTTGCGATTTTCGGCCGAAAACAATTGTCTCCGATTTCGATCAAACTCACAGGCTACCCTCGGGGTTGGTCTAAGGGTGCGTAAGAGTCCCCCTGGACAACCCCCGTCACTTTGAAGCAACATTATTTTTCGGCCGAAAATCCTAAAAATGCAAAGGCTATAGCCTTTGCGTTTTTGCGATTTTCGGCCGAAAAAAAATTGTCTCCGATTTCGACCAAACTCACAGGCTACCCTCGGGGGTTGGTCTAAGGGTGCGTAAGAGTCCCCCTGGACAACCCCCGTCACTTTGGAGCAACATTATTTTTCGGCCGGAAATCCTGAAAATGCAAAGGCTATAGCCTTTGTGTTTTTGCGATTTTCGGCCGAAAAAGAATTGTCTCCGATTTCGACCAAACTTACAGGCTACCCTCGGGGGTTGGTCTAGGGGTGCGTACACTGTTAAAGTTCTGCGAAGTATTTGCTTCGCAGGGCTACAAAGAATTCTCACTCTTCGTAAACTGCAAAGCATTTGCTTCGTAACTTACAAAGAAAACAGACAGTTTATAGGCTGCAAAGAATTTCTTTGCAGTCTGCGAAGCACGAGCTTTGTAGCCTACGAAGTATCCTTTTTTCTTTGTAAGTTACGATGCAAATGCTTTGCAGTTTACGAAGAGTGAGAATACTTCGCAGAACTTTAACAGTGTAAGAGTCCCCCTGGAAAACCCCCGTCACTTTGGAGCAACATTATTTTTCGGCCGGAAATCCTAAAAATGCAAAGGCTATAGCCTTTGCGTTTTTGCGATTTTCGGCCGAAAAAAAATTGTCTCCGATTTCGACCAAACTTACAGGCTACCCTCGGGGGTTGGTCTAAGGGTGCGTAAGAGTCCCCCTGGACAACCCCCGTCACTTTGGAGCAACATTATTTTTCGGCCGGAAATCCTAAAAATGCAAAGGCTATAGCCTTTGCGATTTTCGGCCGAAAAAAAATTGTCTCCGATTTCGACCAAACTCACAGGCTACCCTCGGGGGTTGGTCTAAGGGTGCGTAAGAGTCCCCCTGGACAACCCCCGTCACTTTGGAGCAACATTATTTTTCAGCCGGAAATCCTGAAAATGCAAAGGCTATAGCCTTTGTGTTTTTGCGATTTTCGGCCGAAAAAGGATTGTCTCCGATTTCGACCAAACTCACAGGCTACCCTCGGGGGTTGGTCTAGGGGTGCGTAAGAGTCCCCCTGGACAACCCCCGTCACTTTGGAGCAACATTATTTTTCGGCCGGAAATCCTGAAAATGCAAAGGCTATAGCCTTTGCGTTTTTGCGATTTTCGGCCGAAAAAAACTTGTCTCCGATTTCGACCAAACTCACAGGCTACCCTCGGGGGTTGGTCTAAGGGTGCGTAAGAGTCCCCGTGGACAACCCCCGTCACTTTGGAGCAACATTATTTTTCGGCCGAAAATCCTAAAAATGCAAATGCTATAGCCTTTGCGTTTTTGCGATTTTCGGCCGAAAAAGAATTATCTCCGATTTCGACCAAACTCACAGGCTACCCTCTGGGGTTGGTCTAAGGGTGCGTAAGAGTCCCCGTGGACAACCCCCGTCACTTTGGAGCAACATTGTTTTTCGGCCGAAAATCCTAAAAATGCAAAGGCTATAGCCTTTGCGTTTTTGCGATTTTCGGCCGAAAAAAACTTGTCTCCGATTTCGACCAAACTCACAGGCTACCCTCGGGGGTTGGTCTAAGGGTGCGTAAGAGTCCCCCTGGACAACCCCCGTCACTTTGGAGCAACATTATTTTTCGGCCGAAAATCCTAAAAATGCAAATGCTATAGCCTTTGCGTTTTTGCGATTTTCGGCCGAAAAAAATTGTCTCCGATTTCGACCAAACTCACAGGCTACCCTCGGGGGTTGGTCTAAGTGTGCGTTAGAGTCCTCCTGAACAGCCCCCGTCACTTTGGAGCAACATTATTTTTCGGCCGGAAATCCTAAAAATGCAAAGGCTATAGCCTTTGCGTTTTTGCGATTTTTGGCGGGAAAAAATTATCACCTTGATTTAAATCCCCGGAAAATAAATCTCAAAAATGTGGTGCTTGACTTGACTTACCGCAGGTGGGGCAGCTGCAGGGGAAGCAGCGGCCGCGGTGCAGGTCGCGCACGTGCTCGTACAGGTGCTGCGCCGAGAAGAGGCGGTGCGGGCAGCACGGGCAGTGCAGGCCGTCGTCCGGCGCCACGCCGTGCGCCTCGAGCATGTGCAGCTGCACGGCCAGGTGGGACAGCAGGCGCGCGGGGCACACCTCGCACGCGTGCACCTGCGCCGGGTGGTGCATGGCCACGTGCAGCGCGCGCATGCGCTCCGTGTGGAAGCTCTGGTCGCAGGTGGCGCAGCGGTACCACTGCTCCTGCAGGTGGCGCGCCAGGCGGTGCCGCGACAGCTCGTGCCGCTGCGCGAACTCGCTGCTGCAGTCCAGGCATCGGAACAGGGCGGGGGCAGGTGGCGCAGATGCGGACGACTGGACAGTGAGCGCAGGCGGTGCGGGTTGCAAGGATGGGGCTGTTCGCGCAGGTGGTCCAGGAGGGGTGGGTTGGGCGAGTGGTGCAGACGGCGCAGGTCGTCCTGGCGAGCGCACAGCCACCTGCGCGCCGATCGTCGGCAGCAGGGTGATCTCCGTAGACGCAGATGGCGGAGTCTGGGTTGCAGCTGGTGGTACGGTCTCCGATGCGGAGGGTGGCGCGGTCTGAGCTGCTGCAGCTCGCGTGGCAGCGGAAGGGGCGGGGGCGGCGGATGCAGTCGTGGTGGCAGCTGGTGAGCCGGGGATCGCAGTTTTGGTTGCAGCTGGTGAGCCGAGGGTTGCAGTCTTGGTGACAGCTGGTGAGCCGGGGGTTGCAGTCTTGGTGACAGCTGGTGAGCCGGGGGTTGGAGTCTTGTTAGCAGCTCTAGTGAGAGGGGAAGAAGGTGGAATTCTGATGACAGCTGGTGAGCCGGGGGTTGCAGTCTTGGTCACAGCTGGTGAACCGGGGGTTGCAGTCTTGATAGCAGCTCTCGTGAGTGGGGAAGACGGTTGAATTCTAATGTCAGCTGGCGAGCCGGGAGTTGCGGTCTTGGTTGCAGCTGGTGAGCCGGGGGTTGCAGTCTTGATAGCAGCTCTCGTGAGTGGGGAAGACGGTTGAGTTCTAATGACAGCTGGCGAGCCGGGGTTTGCAGTCTTGGTTGCAGCTGGTGAGCCGGGGGTTGGAGTCCTGCTTGCAGCTCTAGTGAGAGGGGGAGACGGTTGAATACTAATGGCAGCTGGCGACCCGGGGGTTGGAGCCTTGGTTGCAGCTGGTGAGCCGACAGTTGCAGTCTTGGTTGCAGCTGGTGAGCCGGGGGTGGCACTCTTGCTCGCAGCTCTAGTTAGTGGGGAAGATGGTGGACTTCTGGCGGCCGGGGACGCTTCTGGCGAGTTGTAGGGTGAAGGCGTCCTGGTTACAACAGGCGAGCTAGGTGACGCAGACCTTGCTGCAGACTTGGCAGGCGAGGGCGTGCGAAACGCGGGCGGCGTCGCCGGCGGGGAAGACTTGAGGGCGAACAGCGGGGACCCCGGGGGCGACATGTCTACCGGCGCCTCCTCCGCGCACGCGTCCCACTCGCCACCGACCTCGCACTTCTCCTCCACCTCCTCCACCTCCTGCTTGATCTCGGTCTCGTGGATGTCGAGGTCGTCCTCGGCGTGGCGCAGGGCGTGGGCCTCGGCCTCCTCCTCCGAGGGGAACTCGCGGCCGCACCACGCGCAGCCGAAGGCCTCCACCTCGAGCGCGTCCTCGTCCGTGCACATGTAGGACACCATGCAGTCCTCCGACAGCTCGTCGTCGTCCGAGGCCAGCGTACACGCGTCCGCGGCCAGGGAGAGGACCTCGCCTATTGCCTCGGAAGGGAGATCGTCCTGGACGGCGACATCCACAGCGGGCTCCGGCGTCCTGGCGACGGCGGTGGGCGGCGGCGCGTCGCACCGCGACTGGCTGACGGCGACCTCTGTAACCGAGGCCATAAGGCACGAGGTTAGGCGCTGCTGGGGCGCCCGCGCCCGCTGATCGCACACCCGAGGACACTTACCCGCTGGCTCCGCCGCAGCGGCCTTGACCTCCTCGACAGCGACCTTGACCTCATCCTCGTCGCGGGCGACCTTGACCTTGACGTCGGCGGCGGCCCTCCGCGCCCTGGCCCTGCGCGCCCTGCTCCGCGAGGGCCGCTCGAACTTGAACTCGGAGCAGTTGGGGCAGCAGCAGCGGCGGTTGGGGCAGCGCTCGGGCCGGTGCCTGCTCACCAGCTGCCCGCGGCCGTGCACGTGGCAGCGCACGCAGCGGGGCGGCGGCCGCGGGGGCAGCTCCCCGTCCTCCAGGTCGTCGTCGGAGAAGCTGAACACGCCGAGGCGGCGCAGCTGCGCGCGCCTGCCGGGCGCCGCGGCCGCGGGGGACGCGCCCGGCTCCGTCTTCACGCCCCTCGGCGGCGACATGGGCTCCGCCTTGATCGGGCTGCCGCTCGGCGAGCGGATGGACTTGGGCGTCGGCCGCCCCCGGGGCGACGGGAACGCACGCGGGCGTCGGGACGCCGCCGCACCCGCGAGCCGCTTGGACTTGAAGATGATGTACACCCCGTACGGCGTGACGCTGGTGGTCTTGGGCGCGCCCCGGGTCCGCGCCCCCCGCAGCCCCACTGACGCGCACATCCACGACAGGTACGGCGGGTCGCGGTCGCTGCTGCGGCGCCGGACCCTCACGGGGCCCAGGACCCGCGGCTCCGACTTGGGCTCCAGCTTGGGCTCCAGCTTGGGGGACTCGAGCGCGCTGAGCGCGGCCAGCGCCGCCGGCTGCGACACCGTCTCCAGCTCCGTGTCCAGCTTGAGCGGCTCCAGCGTCAGGTCGGGCTTGAGCGGCTCCAGCGTCAGGTCGGGCTTGTCCTCCAGCGGCGGCGAGAGCGCAGCCCGGCTGACGGGCACCTCGCCCGGTTTGGCGTCGTCCTGGTCCTGACTCCGCCGCGGCAGCCTCAACCGAAACCTTTTTCGCGCCCGGGCGGGCGCGGGCGGCGCGGGCGGGGCGAGCCGCTCCAGGCGGACGGCGCACAGCTGGTGGACGCCGTGCTCCAGCAGGAGGCGGCTGCAGGGGGAGCCGGGGGCGCATGTCCAGCACCCGGGGCAGCCCTGGTGCGGGCAGCGGTGGCGCGCGGGCTGCGGCGCGCCGTGACGCAGGCAGGCCGGGCACCAGGCGGGGGCCGCGGGGGCCGCGGGGGCCGCGGGGGCGGCGGGGACCGGCGGGCTGCATTCCACCTTCACCTCCGCCGCCTCTTCACGGGGGCGCTTCCTGGGGGCGCCTCGGACGACGCCGCCTCTGGCACGCGCGCCGCGGCCGCGACGCCGGGGTGCGGCCGCGGTGGCCGTGAGCCGCGGGGTGGGCGTCGCGACGCTACCGCGCCGGCCGCGGGGCCCGCGCCGGAGGGACGTCGGCGGCATGGCGACTCCCGCACCGGCCACCTGCAACACGCCGTCAAAGAGAAATGTTAAGGGAAAATTAAGTTGAAAATTTAAATCAAGTATTTAGGCAAAAAATAAAATAGGGTAAAAGAATTTTGGTAAAAAGTATAGGCAAAATGTTGTAGGAAAGTAGGGGATTATTGTGGTAACAGATAAGCTATTTCCACAAAGCCATTTTTTTCCCGGTGTTGTCTTACGAGCGAGTACCGCTCTATATTGTCTGTTTTTCCCTAGAAGCGACTGTCATAGTCCACTGCGTGGCAAGTCAGCTGAGCCGGGCGTCACAGTGGACTTCCCCCGAAGCAGAGCGGCAAGCTCTCCCATTGGCAGAGTGGGTGGGCGGGGCGCGGCGGGGCGGGGCGGGGCGGGGCGGGGCGGGGCGGGGTGGCGCCGCCGCGCCGCACGGTACTCCGCTCGGCGCAGTTCGGCTGCGGGCGGCGCGCGGCGCGGCGGCGTTGCCACGCCGGCCCAGCCCGGGGAGGAGGGGGCAGGCAGCTGAGTTTCGAGTTTCGAGTTCCGAGCGAGCCGAACAGTGTCCAGTGTCCACATCGTCAAGCATTGACGGTGCAGGGGCAGGTTGGCTCTTCCTCTCTCTCTCTCTTACCTGCGACTCTCTCTCCAGGCGTGCTCCAGTCTCAGTCACATTGTTGGCCTGGTGCCTCCGGCTCCAGCGCAACACTCCCGTCTGACAGGTCGCCGGTCCTGTCCGGCCTTTAAACGCCTTCAAGTCCTCGGGGCGGGGCGGCTCCTCGGCGGGGTCCTGAGCTGAGGTGTCACTGGTCACTGGTCCGCCGCGGGGCGGGGCGCGAATCGCGCGAACGCGGAGCAGAAATCGCTCGGATCTTTCTCGGCCGTGGGCCGGGCCGGGCCAGGCGTGGAGCAGCGCGACGGGAAGGATCGTGCGACCAGCCGGGACGGAGCCCAGGCACTGACTGACTGCGCAGTGAGGAGGAGAGAGGAGGGGGGGAAGGGTGGGGAGGGCTACCGCAGCGGGGCGGGGAGGGGCGCGGCGGGGGTGCGAGAAGGGCATCGCACGCGTCTGCTGATGCTGCCGCCTCGCCCCGCCCCGCCCCACCCCGCCTCCTCATCCTGCCCATGCTGCCCGTGTCCGGGCCGGGACCGGCCCCCGCGGTGACGCAGTGTCACCCACCACCCCGAGAGAAGGGGGATCCCCGCTAACAGGAAAATCCACGACCTCCACCCCGCAGAGTGCATACACAAACACACAGGCTGTACACCATCACGCCACCTAGACGCCACGATTACCTTCCCCGCTGTACCCTGCCCCTCAGGTCCCGGGTCCGCTCAGCGCCTCCTGCCCGCCCGGCCGGCGCTGTCCTGGGGGCGTAACACGCTAAGCCTGCCACATAGTTTCTCGACAACCTTAAGGCCCTGCCTTCATTCCGAGGAAGGTCCGATAAGCATGGAGATCTGATTACGCGACGACGTGAGGTGACGCGAGTGCGTGCCCGCGGCGCGGCCCCGCCCCGCCCCGCCCACCCCCGGCCCCACCCGCGTGAGGTACGGCCCTGCCCTCCGCCCCGATGCACTCCGTGTCCTTGGCGAGGTCGAGGAGTTCGGGAGACGGGGAGATTCGCGAGGAATCCCTCTCTGGCCTGACGGCCGATAAGCAGGTCCCCGTCGGGACGGGAGCCGTAATCAGGTCGACAGGTGTCGCGGCCCCGGCCCAGTCCTCCCCGACACCACTCCCGAGGCGGTCGGGTCCGGTCAGCTGATAGCCGCTGCCTGCACGCTCGGGTGAGCTGAGGCACGGAAAACACAGAGTCACAGCCAGCAGCCGACATGGAGCACGACGCCGACCACCATATGGACATGGACATGACGACGCCCATGAACATGGACATGACCACGGCGAAGGGCGGCGGCAGCGGCCACCACATGATGATGATGGTAAGCGTGGCCTCGCGTAGGGCCCCGGCCGGGGCCAGGGCGCGCTGCTCGCAGGACTCTACCCTCGCCGTCAATGTCCGCAGAAAATGTACTTCCACGGCGGGACCATGGAGATGGTCGCCTTCGACTTCTGGAAGGTGACGGACGACGGCAGCATGGCCTACTCGTGGTTCATCATCTTCGTCCTCGCCTTCCTGTACGAGGGCCTCAAGTACTTCAGGTGGGTGGGCGCGCTCGGCGCCAGGGCGTGGTACTTCCCCGGCAAAACACTTATTGCAGGCGGGGTAAAGATGGCGAAAACGAGTGAAATACTATTCCGATCGACTGACCTTTTATTTTTTTTCTTCCATCTCCAGGGACTACCTGTACGGCAGGCACGCCCGCAGCCTGGCCCTGCGCGCCTCCAGGGACACCAGCAGGCTCGCCCTCGACAAGAACGCCGACGTCCACAGGAGGTACAAGTCCTCCTGGAGTCTTCATGTTCGGCTGTCATTCGCGGATAAAATTGTCGCAAAAAGAAAGTCGAATGCCGTCATGAAAATTGCGTGATTTTCTTTTGCAGCTGGAGCGCGACGGTGTTCAGCGCCTTCCACGTGCTGCAGACCTTCCTGCACGCGCTGCAGTACTTCGTCTCCTACCTGCTCATGCTCATCTTCATGACGTACAACTCGTGGCTGTGCCTGGCCGTCGTGCTGGGCGGCGCCTGCGGCTTCTTCTTCTTCGGCTGGAAGAAGGAGAGCTCCGTCGACATCACCGACCACTGCCAATAAAGTGTGCCGATGTCACACACTTGTTGGTGTGTGACATTCACACATCCACACACAGATTTACACCAAACATCAAACATGTAAATAAAATGAAAAAATAAAGGGAGACAAACAAACTTCTCTCTTTATTTAAAATTCATCATATTTCAACAATCCTAACAGCATCATAATTTTAACAAAAACAAGGCTTAAGAGTTGGGAGTGACTCTTTTCGATGTATCTGTTAGAAACAATCTCACAAAATTACAACACTGTAGGCAGGAGGCAGCAGAAAAGAAAAAACCTCAAGAGGTTTGTCTACAGGACAATTTTGAAATAAACAACTAATGTTATCCAAAGGAAGTTTTAAAGGAGAAAGCTGCAACAAAAATGTACAAACATTGCAAAGAATTTTCCAAACTGAAAAAATTGCATTACAAAGTCAAAATTTTATGAGACAAATTCTAGGCATGCCAAAAAAAAATATATTTTAAAAGATCAAGATTCAAGGAGATAATGTAATTTTGTTATTATCCTTGATAGTCTCTAATGTAGTTTGATGCACAGTGGAGTACATATAGAAATAATAATAATAATAATTAAAATGAAATAATACTATAAAACAATTTGTATATGATCTTCTGACATTACACACTAGCCTAAGGCACAGTCTTACACTTACATATGTCTAGAATACCAATATAGTCAGAAGCCGAACAGGAAGACCTGCCAGCTTACTGTTTGTCCAATCACTACAAAAACACAATCCACTTGCAATTCATCTAGCAGTGGTCTAATATAATATTTCATGTAGAAAAAATAGCATACTGTTTTCCAATTTCACAGTAATCGGTAATTTAAAACTAATTGATGGCAAATGGAAACCTTCCGTACTCTGCACCCTTACCCCAAGTGTCGGTAAAAATTTGACATTAGGATGAGAAACCCATTCATCATCTCTCTATTTCTTATTTATTGCAATAAAGTACCAAAGTTTTAAAAATCTATAACTTCACCTTACTTTGGTATGAGCAAGGTACTGAACGTGGCACAAAGCAGTGGTATAACTCATTCTTTTGATTTTGTTGCTAGAGGAGCAGATTTTGCAAGTCCCTAAACTTTAGGTTTTAAAATATCTTTCCATAAAAAATCAGATTCCACAAGTTGTCTTCTAAAGTAAAAGAGACTGAAGCATCAAATCATATTTTATAGTAAGTACAGGACTTATTTCTAGCAGCCAGCATAAGAAACATTTGAGTCTACAGTGCTGTGATAATTCATAAGCAACAAAAATTAACTTCATTGGAGCAAATCAAATATGTTGTCAGTTGTTGAAATTATAAAATAAATGAATCATGTCTATTAGCTACATTTGGTACAGAATGACTATGATTATTAATACACACTTACTGACAAGACAAATACAATCTTTATGCAAAGCCTACATATACTTTCAAAATCTAAATACATATAAATACCCATGTCAAAAATATTACTCGGACTCTCTCTTTAAAAGCAGAGAAAAGTAAGTACCAATTCTTAACATCAATATATAGTAAGGTAACTTATTTAGCTCAGCACTTGCAATTTTATGACTGGATCATCCTTCTTTTATAATGACTTCCCAATTTAAAACAAAAAAATGAAACACTATTCCAAATCACTCAAATTGCCTGAATCCCTTCAAGGTCAGAGTATTGACACTTGTCAGTCAGTACTGCACAAAATACTTTGCCTCGTTTTCATATCGCAACAAATACTTCCCACATAATAAAGACTTCGCCCTGAACCAAATTATCACTTTCGTCAAAAAAGAAGTCGATGGCTATAGAAATGTCTTTTTTTTTCCTCCCCCGTCCAAAATGTAGCCTCTAAGAAAAAAAAAGAGAGAGAGAGCGTTTATGGCATCTGGTGAAACGGGTTGACCGCGCTGAGGCTTTGGTTGTTGGGGGCGGGGGCGGGGGCGCCCACACCGCTGGCGGCCGAGGACCGCCCCCGCCGGCGCTGGGGCAGGATCCCCCGCCGGGCCATGTAGAACCTGATGGTGGAGATGGGGATGCCGAAGCGGTCCGAGACGGTCTGGAAGGTGGAGCCCTCCACGACGCAGTCGGCCGCCTGCCGCAGCTGCTCCTCGGAGCGGCGGATGCGCGCCTTGCCCGGGCTGCCCAGGTTGCCGCCGAGGGGCCCGCCGGGCACGCCGCCGGGCACGCCGCCCATGCCCATCATCCCCATGCCCATGCCCATGTTCATGCGGCCCGGGTGCTCGTGGTCGAAGTCGCCGGCGGAGAAGGTGGGCGTCGAGAGGACGCTCTCGACGGGGACCCCGGGGACCCCGAGGCCGGCGTGGCCGTGCATCCCGAGGCCGTGGGGGCCCCCGTGACCCCCGTGGGGCAGCCCGTGGGGCAGCAGCTGCTGGTGCATGTCCGGTCTCCTGCCTGCACAGAGGGAAGTGCTATCACATACGGCCACGCCATCAAGTGCTAATGGTAAAAAATAGGCAACTAGCAAACAAACAAAAAATACAAACAAATAATTTAGTTTCAATAGATTTCGGTTAGAGTGACCTGAGAGTTGGAACAAAAGAGGAGTAGTCAGAGGAAGGATGTTTATCTAGAGTTGGCTGATCCCAAATGTATTTTGAGGGTACCGTTTGAGGAGATATGAAGCAACAAACATTGTTCTTCAACACCTGTGAAAAGCGAACAAAAAGGTAAGAAGAGAAAAAAAAAAACTGTTTGTTATCAGGGAATATTTAATTCAATATAAAAAAAAATACTGATAAGTTACAATATACTGTTTCAGTTACAAAAAAAAGTACAAATAGATACAATAATAACAAGCTGAACAATTTTAAGAAATCAAGACACAAGTTAATGTGGCTACTTAAAATTTTAACAGATAAATTAAATTGCATATTGCACGTGAGTATAATATGCAATATGACATTGAACAAGGCACTAAAATGTATTGCAGCACAAACAACTGAACTTGTGCACAATCCTTCAGTAATGTGCCATTTGTGTGGTTTGCCTCCTCACACCATGACGGTCCATGGGAGATAATACACCATGCCGTTTCATATGATAAAGCAATGTGGTTCGAGGGATGCCGTAAGTCTTGGCTACAGCATTAACAGATGTCCCATTGGAAACTTCCCGCAGACATAGTTGGATGAGGGCATGATTATGCGGACGCCTTCTCGACCGTGATTGAGTTCCATCAGGCCACATCATGGAACCTGCCAGAAGAAAACTGTGTTAGAATCAATTTAAAAAGAATCATTTGAGCAGTGCTGACTGTTATATATAAAAGCAGTACTAAACTAATTCTAAGAAATAAAGAGAGATACTCACCGTAAGAGTGTTAATATTTCTAAACTAAAACTGGACAAATTTCAGAGAAAGCTTAGGAAAAGGTTGAGGGAAAAAAATTAATTTGAGAATTATGACAAACATTTATTTCCACTGCAAGGTAGGTAACAGAGAGGAGGGCATTCTTATGACACTTATCTGGACTCCTCTTCAGATATGCAGCACTAGACTAACAAAAATTATAAATGGCACCCTTCAAGAAAGAAGTTTAAAAAATAACTATGATTCATCCCCAAAAGAGTAGCAGAATTTTTAAGTTAAGATAGATTAACACATAAATATCAAGAGTGATGGCCAAGGTTTGCTCAGACATGTTAATTCTGAAAATCCAAATGTTTGGATATAAAAAGAAGCACTTCTGTCCATTACTTTTAATAATCATGCAAGGAAGAAAACGACCCACACTGATCCAAAACTGAAGGGTTGCAATACATTGATTTACGCTGTCCCAACAGGTAGCAAGTTTCAAATCCTTAAAAGTGCAGATGTTTACATTGCAGGAACATTCCAGAGAAAGTAGAATACCTTCAAAAATGACGGAAGTTCAAGATTTTGCAATCAGTCAAAAAACCAGATCAGTCTTCATAGCGACTCCTCCACTAAAAGAATAAAGTTGATAATTCCTGTTCAGTGTAGTACAGTACAGAAGTTAATTGGAAGTACTACACCCATCTCATAAAGAAAATAAAGAAAAACCTGCAGATTTCCTAAAAAAAGGTTGATGTCAAGAATCACATTTTTAACTGAAAATAAAAAAATTAACACTGCAAAAGCTATGAGACATACCTGAAAATGACCAAATTGACTCAAGCTAAACCATATAACTTAAGTAGAAAAGCATGTTTTACTTTGGAGTGATGTAAAAGCACAAGATCTATTTAAGACATGATAATAATGTAGAAGCAGTTATTAAAAATATTGCTATAAATCACAGTGTGTCCAGTAAGAAATTAACAGCTTAATATTCAAACACATATCGCAGAGATGTTGCATAACACAAAAATCAAATTTTCATATAAAATAGAGGAGTATTAACAGCTAATGTGAGAAAAATTGTATAAATATATTACAAATTAATATTACACTATACAATTCAACAACCTTCCACTATCTTTGTTCCACAAGGCTAAATTATAAAAAGGCACAAAGAAATGTGAGCCATTCTAACTGTACATCTATACAGACTACACATAAAAAGTTAGCAAGCAGGTAACTGTTCACTTTTTAACATTAACAGCAGTTCTTCACACAACGAAAAAGATATTTCACAATTGACCAGATCTCTTTTCATCTTGTGACTTGCTACTAAGTGGAAAAGTTGTTTGATGCTCCCCTAGCAGCATCTCTCACCACAATTCAAAGAGAAATCTTTGGCTTATGCCATGCCACAATAGCAACACTATTTGCCATATGAAAAATTAACATGACATCCTTGTCTTAAAAATTGCTATCCCTGACATTGATCCAAAACATAAAGAGAATTAGGGAAAATCTTGCAATGACAAATGTAGACTAAGTGAATGATGGTACAAGAAAGAGAAAAGGTTGGATTATAAAATGAAACACCTGCATTAAGAATTAATACAGTATCACAATAGCCAGTCTAATCTATAACAACACATTATGATCACATCAAAGAAGTTTAAAGTAAGTACACGATGAGTTCTACCAGTGTTTCTGTTTTCCTGAAAGAATGGCTGTCTCATAAATGAAAAAGAAATACTAGTGACAAAGCACAGTAGGTAGATGCTCTTACTTTTTCTATATTGGGACTATGTAGCAAATGGAACTACAAAATTTGGAGGAGAAAGAGCGGCCTGTTTGAACAAAGTGAAAGGAATACCACAGGAAAACCAACAAAAATTGTGAAACTTTAGGCATAATGAAGCTCAATAATAGTGTAACACAATTGAGCAAAGTGCACTAAAGATATGTTTGAAAACCAGGACACAAAACTGTGCCCAGATAATTTTTTAAAATATGACAAAGAACATGTGTAACTGTCAATAAACAGATAAATCTACAATAAAGAGTTACAACGCAAATCTGTGGGAAACCATTCTTGCTAGCCCTCCTAACTTCAACCTCACTTCTCTTGCAAGTAAGTCATGATGTACACAAATCCCATCCAACAAAAACTTATTTCACCTCACTCTGAAGGAAATCTACACACCATTCCATTAAAGAAATCCTAATATGCATAAAATTCAGTCAGATGGACTATCTAGCAAAAAAATAATCAAGGTAAATCAAAATTACTACCAGGGGGCATACTTTGGCCAGGATTGTCTTGGTCAGAGTCTTCCGAATCACTTTCTGAACCTGATTCTTCATCACCAGGAGCTCCGGTGATTTCCTCACTAGTAGATTTTACATTAGTAGCCCCCACACTCCCTGCCTCTTCCTCCTCCTCCTCTTCCTCTTCATCTTCTTCAACCTCCTCTTCCTGTTCATCGTCATCTACTTCCTCTACTTCATTACCTGGTAAGGTTCCCACCTGTCCCTTTTTACTAATTTCTCTACTAACACCAGCCTCTTGGTCCGGTTCAGAATCTAAATCAATTTCTACAGGTGGTGTTCTTGACGTTTCTATCTTTGGAGGCCTTAATTCCTGAATATCACAAAATTCACTTCCAAACTCACCAAACCCACCACTAAATTCACTATTGAATCCATACTGTTGCTGCTGCTGAGAAACTGAATGAGCTGGTTGTGACACATGCTGAGAGGGCTGGGGATTTTGATGCTGGTACTGTTGTTGCTGCATATGAGTTTGAGACATATGATGAAGCTGCTGTTGTTGATGTTGAGGTTGAGGTTGAGGTTGCGGTTGGTGCTGTTGCATCTGCTGCTGGTGATGTGGCGGTTGAGGTTGGTGCTGTTGCATCTGCTGATGTTGATATGTCTGCTGGTACTGCTGTTGTTGATGTAGAGAATATTGAGGTGGGTTTGGTCGAGGAAATGATGGGTTCATGAAGTTTCCAGGCATTCTAAATGGCTCAGAGTAGAAGTGGTACCTGTTGAAAAAAATGAGAGTTGTCATCAAAATTTTGTTGTCTTCAGATTGAAGTACTTTTTTCTTCTTATTTTTTCTTCTCTCTCTGAACTGAACACTTACAACAAGTCTTGTTGACTCTTAAAGCATGACTCAACCAAAGATATTAAAAAAACGAATAGGAAAAAGGTACTTACGATGATCCTGATGAAACAGGTCGCCCCCTTTTCAGAGGTAAACGCAGCATCCCTGATCTCTTCATGTAATTCCTCAGCGTCGTTGGAGGGATTTGGAACTGAAGAGCAGCTTGTCTCAGAGTGTAACTTCGGTCCATCACCAGATGAGCTGCTGCCTTCAAACTTGGATCATCTCGTTTTGGACGTCCTCTTCGAGCAGTGGAACCCAGCAGATATTCCAAATGTTGCCAGGCTTGAAAGAAAATTTTTTTTATTAGAAAATGGCCACGCTACCACTGTACTTTAAGTGCACCGGATTAGCAACTTACTGGGGCTATTACATGAAATAATAAAAAACAGAAATTGAAGAAGGTATAATCACATATGAACAACTTTAAAAGAGGGAGAGGGGAGGAAAAGTTAAAGTTAAAGAGGTAAAATTTAACACGCTTTCAGCAGATCTGGAAAGGAGAGAGAAGATAAACAAAATCCAAGAAAGAAAGGACAGAGTGGAAAACATTGGAAGAAGACCAAGATACCAGCTCAAGAAACAATGAAGAGAGTGCACATCCAAAAAAGAGCAAATGATATGGGGGAGGAATGAGTTGACATTATCCGCCTATCCTTGAACCAAAACTTTAGAATTTAGAGGGGGAAAATCAAGGATGAGAAGCATGGTGAATCTGCATAGATTCAGTTGGGAATGACCACATAGCTGTGTGTTTGTTGTTTAGGGAGCAATTAGGTCTAAATAGTTCACTTGACCACTTTTAAAGAAATTTAAAAAATTGAGACATTTTTACATGTTCATCCATGTGTTCATTAAACCTTAACTCATTTGCCCAAAACAATTTCCACATGTAATACAATGACGATGATCAAAATGTGTAAAAGTGTGAACAGAATATCTGAGGAAGTAGATCTAAATTATTTCAGTTCCAAAATAGATAAATATTTATTGGGTTCCCTACCATTAGAACAAAAAGGAGGAGGGTTCCTTGAGCCACAAGTCTTACAGCACTAAATAATTGCCTTTTCGCATTAATTCACTCATCAAGTTAAGCTTTGAAACAGTTACATTAAGAAAAATAAAACTTACAGAGCTTTGAGAAATATACCATACATATAGAAATTTGAGTCAAAAATTTAACGAATTTCCTAAACTTACACAACACTGACAAAATTATCTAAAGAAATAGCTAGGTATTAAAAGACATGCAAGACTATCAAAACAAAACTGGTTTAGGCACTTAAAAGGCAGTCAATTTACTTGTCCAATTAGAAGCCAAGCACACAACACAAACAATGGTCTTTCTCAAATAAAGACAATAGTTGAAACAAACTAAATAAAAAAAAAAAAAAAAAAAAAAAAAAAAATTGGGTTGTTAAGATGTTATTTTTGACATTTAAAAAAATTGTCTCCTAAATTAAATTACTTAAACTAACAACTGTTTCACATTGTTTGGAACTGGATAACTACCATATGAGCCAACAGCAATGTTGAACAAGCTGGTAACAGTCTTATAGCCTAATAAGTCTCATAAGGAGCTCTTGATCACATTAGAAATGTGTTCATTAATTTGGTTTCCTTGGCAGCTGTGCCACTTTAAAGTTATGACAGTGAAGTCTTATTTTCACCACTTGAACTAACACAATGAATAATACTGATAAGAAGGACCAAATAGATCCATGCAAACAAAAATACCAGTTTTATCAAGACATATATTTACACACTTTAGAAAAATTCTCTCAACACCCCTAACAAATGCATATTTTCAAGAAAAAACTTTATATACCAAAAAAAAAAAGTTGAAGTTTGCCACTTTCAAGTTTCATGATCACACATGTTGTGTTTCCTCCAAAACAACACATCAAATATGTTAAATAATAAAAACTACTTGGTTCAATTTAAAAAAAAAATTATTTTAAAAAACTAGCCAAAATCACTTTATACCCTGATTGATGTTGAAAAATAGTTTCTTATACCACTCACTCTACATGTTATCCCTGAGAGAAAATGGTGAATAGATATTTGGTGTGGAATATTACCATCTGAACCAAGAATTACTAAGACACTTAGACACACATGTGATTTGGTTCAGCTTCAGTTACACAAAGTTATGTGTTGTCAGAACAGTCTTCTTTTGCATCAGTCACAACAGAAACTGGAGTAAGCATTTCCGAGGAAGTGTTGGGAGATTGCTGAGCAGCTCTAGCTGCAGCACGGCGAAGGTATGGCGCACTAAACTGGCTCTGAATGTTAAGTCTTTTCATCCAATCACGTACAGTTTTCTCTGGTACACCATGTTTTCTTGAAGCCTTGTACACACTCTCTCCACTATTAACTTCAGTCAGAGCAGCCCATAATGATGCCTCAGAGTATTGACGATAGAAGCGGGCGCGAGGTACCCAACTGGGTCGCATCAGCATCGAAAGTTCTGTTGAGGAATAACCATTCTTTGAATCATGCTAATGTGAAATCATCTTATACTGAGTAAGAGGGCTGTACGATACTAGCAAATTTGATCAATTGTAGATTGAGGAGCAAGAATTGCTTTATAAGGTAGAAAACAGTCACAAATTATACATTTCATTTTCCAGGGGGCTACTTCCTAGTTTCAACCACTACATTATTGAAATGGAAAGTACACATGCTTGACCCATGCTTATGTCCTATCTAAAAATGGTACAGATAAATCAAATGTTCCACTACGAGCAAATAGCTTTGGTACATGCAGTACACATGCACTCACATGCAACAAATAATATATAACTATAATGTCCAGAGCTCATGCATCACATCAGATATTGGAGTATAATCTCTTTAAAACATGTTCAGAAATTTAGACATTTGGAGACATGACATGGTTCAGTAAAGTAAGGAAGAAGAAACACCTTCCTCCTGTAAATGTAGCTGTGCTACAACTAAACCTTACCAAAGATTTGACCATAAGCTCAATGGTGCATCACACTTTGAATAGCTCAAGTTTCCCTCTGCTGTTATAAACATTGCAACCATCATCTTTCACTCACATTGAGCCTCACACATTCCATGATTATTTAAGATTTAAGCTAAACTTTGAGGCAAAACAAGAAAAATGCAATCGCAAAGATCAAATTTCTTTATTGATTTAACTGAAACTTTACACAATAATTGGATACTGGCCGACAATTGTGTACAAACTGAATTCAAAAATATTTTTGGTTTCCATTATCAAATACATTGTCAAGTATTTCAAATAAAACATAGGTCTTAAAAATGAGAAGTAGAAAAATATAACTAGGGTTGACTAAACCAAGACTGTCAAGGTAAAAATAATAAAAATCTGAGAGGAAAGGAGTAAGCATTTTTCAGTCTTTTAAAAAAATGTAATATGACATATTTTAACGGCGTATTTAAGTATCAGTTAGGTGCAAAAGAAAATGATTAATGTAAGGTGAAAGCAGAAAAGCATGAAGCCAGACAATGTCAGTCTTGTAATGTAAATGGTTTGGTTCCCTGCAATTAGCTGTCCTTACTTTAGAGAGATACCATAGGGATATCTAACCCTGATCAATGAAATTGAAGATCATAAATCTGAGAGTACCAGATTTGAGAAAAGCACTTCTACTTCTTTGGTTTTATAAAAGAAAAAAAATGGAACAGTAAAGTTACTGTACAATTAAGTCAAAATCACAAAATAAACATGTGTGAATAGATAAAAAAAATATGGAGCACTGAGCACAAGAACTGTTGTCAATTAAGTTCATAATTTACAGTAATTCCTTAACCTACTTACTTCTGTACTATGATATGAAAATTGACAAGAAACGCAAGTGCTGTAGAACCATACGGGCATATCTAAACTCAATATTTCTTAAGTAAGATTAGATGTTTGTACAGCTGAAATCTAACAAATAGGCAAGATCATTAAGAACACTAACATAGTTTGTACCCTGTTGTATTACTTTAGAAAAAAATCACTTTGACTAGCTTTGTGTAAGTAACTAGCCAAATCACGCAGAACTCATGTAACTTACTGCTAAAAATTACGGCTGACAGAATACTCAAGACTTACACAGGAGCTACTAATAAGAAAATCATCAAAATACTGATAGAGCCCTTAACAACTATAAAAATTAACCATAGCACTGACTGAAGTTTAAAATAATAAAAGCGAGGAAAGTGACTAAAATAGTTGTGAATTTAAATTGTAGAAAGCTGCACATTTCAATAAAATTAAAAGAAACTACAGATGTAAAGAAACAAGGTGCACACATGAGAAAAACAGAGTTTATCCAATCAATTTATCTTGCAGCCCAGCAATGGTCCTAAATTTCTTGAATTATGCAGAAGATCAAAAATAAGGTCACATGCATAAAAGAGAGTGCCTCATAGCTTGTAAGAGAAATCAATTCCACGATTGGGCGAAGCAGGTGTTGGATAGTTGACAGCAGCTCCTTTGATGCGGTTCTTGATCCGATAGTGAAGAGTAGTCAAGGGTACACCATAATGCCGCGCACATGCTCTAACTGATTTGAATCTTCCTGCCATCATATCCTCAACTGCTTGATCAAGATTTTCCTGAGAGTACTGCCGAACTTGACGAACATTCAGCATACGTAAGTAATTCTGCATATCAGCATTGGACATCATCCTCCCAGATGAAATCATGCTCACATCGCTGCCCAGATTGAAGTTGCCATACTTCATGTCGTAGTTCATGTCGCCTTTAATGGTTACCGTTGTTCCATGGGTTATGTAAAAAAAAGGGGGAAAAAAAAAGAAGAAATGAAAACAGAGTACTTAGGAAAGTAAAATATTTAAAATAATTGAATTATCAATGACAATAATGAACCTTTAGTGAAATTACACAGCAGCCCCAATTTCAACCATGCGCATGTGAGGTGAGCATTTCACATAATTTAAAAAAAACAAAAAAGTGTTTTTTTTTTTAAACCACAGCAAAATTAAAAATTGTAAGACCTGTAGAATTGCAAGAGCTAAAACCCTTCCTAATTCTTAGTAAGAGGTGCAAATATGCAGTGTAGTGCAAATGTCATGCTTGTGTTTTACAAACTTACTCCCAATGCATGCAATCTAAGTACACAGTTTCATTAAGATAAATATTTTACATTTCCTACAATACCATCAAGAAGAAAAGATGTATAATTATATCAAATCAGGAAAAAAAAGAGGGGGGAAAAACATGCACCATGAAATTGTGCAGGCTAAACATACATAATTCAAGAACCCTAACATTTGGGATGACAATATCTGATGAGTGAAATTTATGGCACAAAGAACCTTTCCAATTTTCACAAATGCATGTCTACTAACGTAACGTGCCAGACAAAATGAGGTGGCAGTGAGAAAAAGGATGAATATTAAGGTACATGAATAGGATGAGCACCAAGTGAAGCAAGATAGATGTGTTGAACATCATGAATGCTTGATTTGACTTGTCATTCAAGAAAAGCATCACCTACAACTACTGCAATTAACAAGAAGGTAGCCAAAATTTTAGAAACAAAAGACCACTTAAAACGTAACATAGCATATAAAGGCCAATATAGAGAGGTGTTATAAATAATAAAACCAGAATGTTGGTGGCAAACTCAAATTTAATTTAAGTACTAAGATTACACAAGGAATAATGACAAAGGAACAGAATTGATACAAAAATTTACACTGCTTATGGATAATTTAGGTGAAAGCAAAAGACTGGATGTCTGTCACCAAATCAATAATTTAAAACAAAAAACTCTTGTTAAATCTAATCAGACTTGATTTTAACTAATTACTTGTGAAATATCACAGAAAAATTTAATATCAGTCATTGAAGTAAAATTGTTGGCTCATGTAACACTTTCAATGCAAGATGCACCCCAAAAAAAGGCAAGGATGTTATAGAAATAAGCACATGAATGCCTAGTTAGAAAGGAAGCAGCTTAAGACCGCTGATTAAGAAGCTCTGACACACGTTAATTTATCTGCAAGAGATATGTAAATTACAATTTGTATGTTGCTTTCAAGTTAAGCAAGACCTGAACATATTTGTGGTAACAATTGAGTTGAGCAAAAAAAATGGCGTTGTGAGAAAGCAAACTAATATTTCCTATAAAAATATTGTGCTACTCAACATTTCCAGAATCAGATATTTGTTGAAAATTGGCCTCAGTTACTTCTCGTAGTTTCTTCATTCTCTCTCTAAAGCGCTTTTGCCGAAGTCTTGCTAGGACAAGTTTTCTTTCTCGCTTTTCAGCATCAGAATGGGACTTGCTAATACGAGTTCGACGGCAGTCAACCAAGTTGACAGGACCACCAGGTACATCTAAGATAATACTGTCTTCAGCACTGTAAGGAATGCCACACTCAGAAATCTCCCCAAAGTTGTTCAAATGCTCTTGAATAATGTTCGGAAGACCAGCTTCGGACAGGGGACTTCCTGGATGCATCTGATTTATCAGTTTGAAAGGATCCAGGGCATGGAGGTCTACAGCTGAAGCCCTCGGCAGCCACGAAAGACGGCCAGGAGTAAAGCCCAAACCTACCCTCTGGCCAACACCTGCACCCAAGACAATTGCATGAGACTAACTGAGCAGAACAACTCAGTGATTCCAATGTAAGCAATCCAAAATCCATTTACTAATAAGGGTGTTTCCCCTTTTGGATCCAGGTGAATTTTCAACCAAACCAGTTTAAGTAACATCACCATGAAGGTTGGCTGTCTAGGCTAACAATTCACAAATCACCCAAGTGACAATAATTTCAAGCCACTACATAAATACAGAGTAAAAGGAATTTATCAAGAAAAAGAATTCTAGGACTGAAAAAGGCATACATGACCAAACATAAAATGTTTATAAATTAGAACAATGAATGTATTCACACAACTTCTATGCAAGCAGAACTAAAACTTTAAATAACTAAAACAACCAAAAAATCTACAAAAATTGTAATGGACATTCCACATGCAGTACTGTAAAACATTTTCCCTCAATTATTGTTTTCTACTCCTTTACCTGTCAGGATCACTTAATAGAGCAATGGAATGCATGAGCTCAAAAAAAAGTAAACCTTAAAATCCATGCAAACTGTCACTTTATAGCTGAGACACATGTAATATTTCATGTTGCATTTCACAAAGAGGGGATTAATTTTTTCAAAAGGGTAGCAAACGCTTCACTAAGCATGCAGAATTAACTTGACCAAAATTCAAAACAATTGATTGCTACAATGAAAGCAAATGTGCAGAAAAGAGTGGCCCAGGCCAAAATATTTTCAATTTCATAGCAATTTTGTGGTGTTGCTAAAAGTAAATGTAAAAGCTATGGTTTCAGAGAGAAGCAAAACCAAGCCCGAATACACCCCGAACAGGACTTCAGGGATATTTTTGATGGAGTTAAAACTCAGTGGAACTACATCAACATTGAAAAATAATCAATAATAAAAATAGTATTAATTGCAACTTACCATTGATTAACGTTGAAGCCAGATTAAAATCAGCTGATCCTCAAGCATCTTCGTAATGTGAATTTCTGAAGATTGTAAATAATAATACTTCTTTGCGAGGTGACGAATCTTGCAAAATATTACCGATTTCATCAGATGAAAAGACAAGTTGCCCCAATAAAAGCAGCAAGCGAACAAATTGATCACACCCATGGTTATAAGATGTGTAGATTTCAATCCTTCGATCAGAGGTGATTTTTTTATAAGATGCTCAACAATAAAAGATGGGAGGGAAAAGGAGGATTCCTGCACATATCCAGTCCAGGCCATAAACTACTTCTAAAAATACATTACATACATGCCCATGAGGTACATTACAGTACGGGTAAAACAGTCGAATGAAGATCAAGAGCCCCAAGCTCCCATTTGCTACAGTACAGTGTTTTCATTTGGTTCAACAAGCAGTGCAATAGGGATCAGCCAACCCTCTTACATATGACCTACAAGCATGTGTTGCATGGAAAAATTGAGGTATCATCACAAGAATGTGGTTCAAAGATATTGGGAGGGAATATTTCCAAAATCCAAGGTAAAACTTAAAATTACAAAAAAATAAAATGAAATAAAATTAAAAAAAAAAAAAACATGAACCATATTCTTGTTTGAAATACTGCACCATCCCACAAAAAGTTGCATTTTGTATACAGACTTATCTCATCAGACAAGTGTGCAATTTATGATAACTTAAAAATATGAGATGGGATTATTTAGGTACTCTGAAATACAGTATTATGAAACAGTTTAAGAACTTCACTGTCACCCAAAACCTTACAGACCACAATACAGGCACAGCACAAGATGAAATATCAAAGAAGGTAAGTCAAATTTGGAAATAATATTTACTTTGATTTAAAGAACTTAGAGGCAGAACAGAGTTTCCCACAAAAGTAACGGTAGTAACGCTTTCAGTAAAATATCTTTTAGAATGTTTAAGAAGAAAAACAAAAATTTAAGTGATCAAATCAATAATATGACCACCACCTATGTCATGCATTAAAGGCTTGTGCAGTAATTTACAACATGCACCACAGTGAACTGTATAATACACATGATTCAGTTTTGTTGATATTGAGACTCTGTGCTGCCTCCCAAATTATCTGAGGATGAGCTGTCAGTCTATAACTGCACCTTAGAAAACATTGAAGAAATATGTTTAAAGATGGTTGAAGTTGTACTTAATACTGATGAAAGAAGGTAAAAACACAAGTGTTGATTTTTTTAAAAATAAGTTATCTTTCATGGATTGATTATAGAAAAGAAGATAAATTTTAGATGTGCTTATGTCTGACAGCTCAACCCCTAATCTTCAGTTTGATGACACTGTACATACCTGCTGTGGGTTTAGTTTCTTGCATTCCTGGTACTCCAGAAGGTCCAGCCTGGTCAAGGGGAGAAGTTGGCATAGAAATGTCCGGATTCATGCTGTTTGAGTCATCCTAAAAAAATTTAAATTAACATAAAACTAAGAGTTTTAAAAATAATGCCAGTCAAATCTTGTGGAGGGTAGTGTTACCTGAATATCAAAAGAGTCATAGTCACCCTCGTTGTCAAAATAGGAATCATCTTGATCCATCTGTTCCCTTTTAATACTTGACTGGAAAGAAAAAAAATAAGAAGAAAAACAATTATTATACAAATGCCAAAATTATGATACAGGAAATGCCTGCAACAGCTGCTTACTCTATCTTGGACATCTTCAGAATTTGATTCTTTTCCTGTATTATTTCGTTCTGAGTCTCTATAAGGTGCTGATGTGACAGATGCAGTTACAGGTCCAGAGGCTCCTAAAGCTGAGGCTGTATCATTACTAGAAGAGGTGGGAGTAGAAGTCACTAATGGTGACGGGCCAGAAGTGGAATTTGTTGGTTTGGGGGTGGGTGCTCGGGGTTGTTGTTTTTCTCTACGTTCATTCCGTTCTGCCTGTTGCTCAGGCAATTTTCTTCTTTTCACTGGAGGAGTTTCTCTACCGCCTAAAAAGAAAATATATTGAAGAAATTAAAAAAAAAATATTTTTATTTTAGAGACAAGTAATTTTTTCTTTCCCCTTACCACTGTCTGATAATGTGGTTTCTGGAGGTAAACTGACAGCATTACTATCTTGTTGACGGTCTGCACCGCATAATCCCCTAATTTGCAGCGCTTCAGCCGCTTTAAGAAGAGTAGATATTTCTTCTTGAGTTACATTTACTTCACCTTTGTACATAAAATCAACTAATGCCTGAACCTCCCAGTGCTTCATATCCTTCATAAAAATAATTGGATGTTGACACGGGTTTTTCACAAGCAGCTCCTCAAAATATGTACTGCAGGCTGAGAGTACCACCTAGAAAACCAAATAGATTACAACAAAAGTCTATTATATGAAAGTCTCACTATGCGGCTCTTTAATACTAACCTTATGACATTTTATCATTTGTGCCTCGCACGCCAAGGTGACGTCCACAAAATGCTCACTATTGAGCAATTTTGGGAAAACATCTTGAAGGTTAGTCTGGTAACTGTTCCAACGTACACAAAATTGCTGAGATCCTAACATCTTCGGTACCTAGACCAGAAAGAGAAAAAAAATAATTATTACTTCCCACAGCACAATTAGCAAGACAGAAATGAAAATGTGGAATAAATATTCTAGATAAATTAAGCCTATATTACATCAAATCTTTGTCACAGAAGTAGAAGCCAAGGTAAGGTTCCTTTGTTAAGGCACCTCATAAGATTATTAAAAATAGAAACACTGAGGCAACTACTGGTAATTTTTAAGATAAATGTAACAATCTACTGCACTAACGAGAAACGCAACGGAAAATTTAAAACATTCGCGACGGTTTTCGACCAGAAACGTCCCGAGCGCACCCCGCGTCTCGTCCGTCACACATCCATCAAAAAACCGACGCGAAGGAATATAAATGGCTTCGTCTATGGAAGCCTAGCTGCCCTGCCCCGGCTGTCCGCTCCGCGGCCAAGACGCTCACCGCACGACGCGACGTGACCAACAAATCCCGCTAGTGCGCCAAATCACCTAACTAAAATAATCCACGGGTATATTCAGAATTAAAAACACCCCAGTGTCAGCCAAAGCCCGTGCGAGGGGAAAAAAAAAAAGACGAGACGCTTGAGCCGGCAGTGAAGATGGAAGAAAGATGAGAGACAGCGGGGGAAGAAAAAAAAAAACAAAGCCTAACTTCACGCGACTAATACATAAATATTTCAACAGTGTGACTAGGCCGATTTTTGGAGGCAAAACCGACGTAAAATGCAATTCCGAGGCGGGGTGCGCCCCGAGACACGGAGTGCGCAGCCGCTCAAGGCTATCCGAGGCGTTGTTAAATGGCCAGGCTAAAGCAGCGATCACCCGCCCGCGGAATTTCATGTCTTGAAAAATATGAAATTATAAGGAATCGCGGCGGCGCCCGCGAGTCGGCTTACCTGTACTGACTACGCTCACGGTCCGGGGAGTCCAGAGAGTCGCCTCGAAACTTTCAAGCCATTCATCGGCCGACAGACCCTCAAAATTTGACTTCCTTAGAATTCACTCATCTTAGGACAAGAGCTTGGTGACGCCAACGGTGCTCGGCGTTCCTGCAAGATGGCGATGGCATGGCGATGATGGGAGCGACGAGCTTGGCGGTCTAGCCGCCAGAGCGCGCCACGGCCCGCGCCCGAGCCGAGCGCGCGCGCGGTTCAAGCCGTGCCGCGGCTCGGGCCGGGCCGCACGATACCGAGGGGGAAAAACGTATCTGACATTTTGAAACATCTCCTCGTCAATCAGAAAAATTTAATTTTTTTAAAAAAAGGCTCCGGAAAATTCAAAAGAATTAAACACCCGAGTTAGAAAAAAACAACCCATAAAAATCACAAACATGTACAAAAATTCAAAATCATTTTCAAAGTTAAGGAAATCCGGGCGTGAATTTTGTAGCAATGACGTCAGTTTGGTGGAAGTGACCACACAGAGCCTTTTTCGAAAAGTATAAAAAAGTGTTGTAACGCTTATCTTGGGGAGGACATCACAATATTAAATGCCACGTTAAAAAAAAAAAACGAAAAGTGTGACGAGTGATTTTTTTTCCTTAACTTTTGCAGAGGACGGAACCGTCGGGCGCACTTCCGGCCCCGGCGCATTCTTCCTCCACCGCCGCTTTCATCTTGCCAGGTCCGGGACCCTCCCCTCACCTCCCCCACCCCCCGGGGGGTGGCACGTCCCGCGGGGTGGGGGGTGCAACCCCACATACAACTCCAGGGGGCCCCGGGTCTGCTCGTCTCACCCGTACCCCGCCACCCGCCCCACCCCCCGCCCCACCCCGCCACGCCACGCCCGTGAAAGAGCGCCACTGAGAAAGGCGGCGACACGATCCTCGATTGACCTCCGGGTTGATCCATCCGGAGTGGAGTCACGACTCCGCTCCAAGGCCCGCTGCCCCCTCCTCCCGGACCCGTCCCGCCGCACCGCCGCCGAGCACAAAGGGCCACGGCGTCGCGGTGCCGGCCAGGATGTCGTCTGGGGCCAGGCCCGCACCCCCGCCTCCCCGGCCGCCGCCACCGCCGCACCGCGCCTCCGACACGACCTCCACGGCCAGGGCGCAGCGCGGCGGGGCGGGGCGGCGCCGGGCGTCGATACAGGCGCACGCGAAGAAGAGCGAGGAGAAGAAAGGAGGGTGAAGAGTAAAGCCGGTAATCCCCTGAAGAGTGCGTACTAAAGGTGCTGAGGTTACCCGCCCCGCCGCGCCCCGCCGCGCCCCGCCGCGCCCCGCCGCGCCCCGCCGCGCCCCGCCGCGCCCCGCCCCGCGGGTGCCAGACGCCCGGCCCCAGCTGCAGGTACCTGGCTCGTTACCACTACAAGACACTCGTGCTCCTGTTCCCAACCCTCATTACCCCGCGCGCGCGCACAGCACCGCGTCACCTTCACCCTGGACGACAAGCACCCCGAGGAAGTGGCGCCCCTTCCCCTGTCGCCTCCGAGGCGGCGGACACCCTTAATGCAGTCAGTGAGGAGGGGTTGGTGGCCGCCGCAGCCAGGGTGGAGGGAGGGGCGGGAGAAGGGAGAAGGGAACAGCCAAGGCCCGGCGCGGCCCCGGCCCCGGCCCCGGCCCCGGCCCCGGCCCCGGCCCCGGCCGGCGGCGTCTCCGCCTCCAGACGGTTGTCGGGGGAGGTAAGGGCGCGGGGGCGGGGGCGGGGCGGGGCGGGGGCGGCGCGAGGTCGGAGCGAGGCGAGCAGCGCTCCGCCGCCGTCTCCGTTCGGGATCAATGCCTTGTGCTCACCCTGCCCTACCCTCTCTACCCGTCGCACCCCCACCCCGCAAAACTACCCCCCCCCCCCGCCCCCGCCCCCGCCTCCACAGCTACCCCCTTATCCGGCGCAGGGACCGGGGGAGCCGGCACCGGCTACCACCCAAACAAACCCCAGGGGCCCCCCGGCCCGGGGCGGGGCGGGGCCCCGAGGGGTCGGGGGCCGAACACGGTGCACGCGACGGCACGGCGGCCACGGGCCATGCCGGCAGCCCCGCCCCGCCCCGCCCCGCCACCAGGCGCGACGCATCGAGTTGTCGTAATGTCAGCGCGGATGAATGGAATGGACCTCAGGCGGCGGGCGGGGCGGGGCGGGGCGGGGCGGGGCGGGGCGGGGCGGGGCCGCGGGCCGCCGCAGCACGTCGTCGGCTCCGGCGCGGCGCCTGGCCCCTGCTGCCGACGCCTGCTACTGTCACTTCGGCTCCGCGGTGCTCGTAACTTCTCGCGCGGCGCCGCGCCGCGCCGGCGTCGTGGGCACGCCCCGGATAAAAACACCCCACGGCCACGACGGCGAAGTCGACGAATTAACGGAGCAGGGAGGGGGAGGGGGGGCGGCGCGGAGGGCGCTGAAGGCAAGAACACCCGCTCGGGGCGCAGCGGGGGTCGTTCAACCCTCGGGCCACTCAGGCCTGGGGCGTGGCGTGGCGGGGCGTGGCGGGGCGGGGCGGGGACCGCGTGCCGACACTGTCACTCCACGACCTCCCAGGGGGTGCGGCTGGCGCCCCGCCCCGCCCCGCCCCCCCGCCCCGCTCCGCCCCGCCGCAAGGGCAGGGTCCCAGCCTCATCGGCCTCGAGCACGGGAGCTCCCGTGTGTTCTCCGCGTGCGCGCTCACAACAGGTAATCTGCCGAGTCTTAAGCGAATTATGCCGGAGTTGGGTTCGGTCCTGGTTCCGTTTCATGTTTCCGTCGCTGGACCAGCCCTGAGAGGGGATGCTCAGGGCGTGGCGGGGTGCGGCGGGGTGCGGCGGGGTGCGGCGGGGTGCGGCGGGGTGCGGCGGGCGGGGCCCCCTCGGGGTCCTGTCAGGGCTGGGCGGCCAAGGCTGAGCAGGCCAACCCGAAGGGTTCCGTCCTAGGGTATTGATCGGGGAGGACTAGCGGTTTAGGACGGCGGGGTGGGGCGTTGCGGTGGGGCGGGGCGGGGCGGGGCGGGGCGGGGCGGGGGGGGGCGGGGCGGGGCGGGGGCAAGGACGGGGAGCTCAGGGTGACGGCAGGGCGACGGGCGGGGCGGGGCAGGGGTCTGGAAGTAGACGCGGTAGATGTTCTGCGAGGGATATGGGTGGGGTGAGGGCGGGGTGCGGCAGTATGGGGTGGGGTAGGGTGTGGTAGGGTGGGGTTGGGTGGGGCGGGGTGAGGCTGGAGCGAAGGGGCGCGAAGGGTGTCCGCGGGGTGTGTGGTGGGATGGAGTTGCGGTATGCCCCGGGTGGAGTGGGGAGGGCGAAAGGAGGCACCTCGGATCAGGGCCGGATTTGATCCGGATGAAACGCAGTTGAGCTGCAGTAGAAGCAAAGGGAGAGAGAGAGAGAGAGAGAGAGAGAGAGAGAGAGAGAGAGAGAGAGAGAGAGAGAGAGAGAAGGGAAGAGGAGAGAGCGAATAGGACGGGCAACAAGGTGGTGAAATAGCGACATGATTTGGAACTGAGTAACAGAGGAGGTTTTTGACCTCGTGCGCACTGCCTCGCATTTTTTCTTGTTTTCTTGTTTTCTCAGGACAGCGAACAGAAGTAACGCTGCGTTGTCCTCCGCTGAAACAAGAGCGGACAGGGCAAGAAGTGCGCGAGGGCGCCGCCCCGCCCCGCTCACCACACCACACTACACTACACGGACACTACGTGTGGTTACTGCCCCACAGACCGCTCCTCTGGCGCTACACTGTCCAGGGTGCCCCGAGTACGCCCCCTCTGCTGCACGTCCTTTACGGACGCCCCCCGGCCCCGCCCCGCCCCGCCCAGAGATATGACGACAGTGTTCTGCGCGGCCTCCGAGCCGTCCCGGCGCGCGGGCGCGGCTGAGGCCGCGGGTGAGGCCGGGCGGAGAGCGACGCCAGGGTCCGGGGTCGGGGGCGTCGTGGGTGGGGCTGGGGGCGGGGGTGGGGGCGGCGGGGGCTTCGGTAAAATATGGGGGCATGGCCCGGAGCCCGGCCGGGAGGTCCCGGAACGGAGGAACGGACCCTACCCTACTACCCCGAGCGTTACCCCCTCCCCCACCTCCCGAGCCTTGGCGCCGACCCAGACGGCGAGCTGGAAAACGCACACACTCATAAAACGAGAACGGATAATTTTAAAAATAAATTAAAATACGCGTAATTTTTTGTGAAAAAAAAAAGAAAGAAAGAAATACTATGAAAAATATTTGCGCTATTAGGTGTCAAGTGCGATGCCAGGCACGGGGCACGGGCGAGTCGGGGCCGGGGCTGCAACTCGTAGAGAAGCGTTCGTTTTCCAAATTGGAGAGGGCGGTTCTGCAGAACTACTTGACTATAGCCGGTAATGACGGGGTGACTGCGGCGGGGTGGGGGCGGGGTAGGGGGTTGTAGTGGGGGAGGCGGCGCCTCTATGTTAAGTTCCGATAATCACGTGATAAAACGCTCCTCAAATACGGAGGAGAGCGCATCGCATCCCAGGCGCGCCGGGTCATGGGGTCGGCTACCCGCCCGACTCTCGCGCCGAATGGGCTGCCTACCTTCCGGGCGCCCGCCCGTCCCGCCGCCGCACGCGGTAGGGGAGGGGGCAGAGCGACGACACTGCCAGAAAAAGAAATTTAAAAAAAAATAAATAAATAAATAAAAACACAAGGCCAACACGTGACGTGTTCGGCGACCGCGCGGGGGCTTTGTGATTGCACGGTGATGTAATAATTTTGGAAGAGGGGAAAAAAATCAGGAGTCAGTGGCGGGGCGCGGTGGGGTGCGGTGGGGCGGGGCGGGGCGGGGCGGCAGACACAACAAGGGTGGTATTGATCGCGAGTCGTCTGCAACGCTACGCGCCCCGCCCCGCCCGGCTCGCCCTTCACCTACCCCACCCTCCCGCCGGTTCCACCCTCTCACCAGCACAGCACCGCCCCGCCCCACCCCACCCCGCCCCACCCCGCTCACACCCAGAGCGCGAATCTACCGTCACCTCGGCGACCGCATCCGCACACCAGGAAAAAAGGAGGGGAAGGCAGGCGGAAAGGGATCACGAGGGGGAGAGGGGGAGGGGGGCGAAACGCGCCGGGCGAGGGGGTAGGGGGGGGGGGAAGGAGGCCGGCCAGACAAGGAAAATCGATGGTCGAAAATTGGGGGCGGAATTTCGAGGCCGAGGTTGAGTTTCGTGAACCCGGCCTCGATCAGCTCTGCGCACGCCAGTCTGCGGGTGCGGCGGGGCGGGGCGGGGCGGGGCGGGGCAGGGCGCGGCGGGGTCAGGTGTGGTTCATCCCTCGACGGGGACGGGTACGTGGTCACCGTGTCCGCGCCCTCCCCGTCGGCCAGCCCGTGGCTACGCCGCTGCCCCCCCCCCTCCCCGCCCCCGCCGCTGACCGGGCAGGGCAGCCCTCCAGCCCAGCAGGACCAACTTCTCCGGCCCGTTGCCGAACTCGTCCGGCGCCGCGCCGCGCAACTTCGCCGGTCCGACAAACACAAAGTTTAATGCACGTCCCCCGAATGTGGGCCGGCCCGGCTCGCCCGGCCCTGGCCTGGGGCGGCGCCGCGCCGGGGCCCGGGGTCAGCCGGGGGCCGTCAGGAAACGACCAGGTCGATTTAATGCATTTCCTAAACGGCAGCCTCCGAGCACCTCGTGGACCTCCACGTCCACGTCCACATCGCGAGCGCGCGGCGGCCCACCGGCGCGGCTCGCACCGTCGCGAGGGAGGCCGTCAAGGAGTCTGTGGTGTGGGCGTCGAGATAAAGAAAATAAAAGCTGGCATTGCGTGGAGACGTCGCTTACGCGCGGTCCCCGAGCGGTACGCCCCCCACCCCGCCGAGAGATGTCCGAGTGTGCGCATAGGACAGGACAGCCGCCCCGCCCGCCAGGTACAAGCACCCCATGGGGGACCCAACTCTCCAGCGAGAGAGATTTGAAATTGTGTCTCGGTAACGACACGGACAGGGGCGGGGCGGGGCGGGGCGGGCGGGGCGGGGCGGGGCGGGGCGGGTGTCTGGCGCGGCGCTCACATCTCCTCGGCGCGCGCCTCTTCCGCTCCGCCGCCCGTTAAAATTTGTCTCCCTCCGTCTGCGCCGTCCTCTTTCGCGGCGGCTTCCTCTCCTCGAAACGCACCGCACCGCCCCGCCCCGCCCGCCCCGCCCGCCCCGCCCCGCCCCGCCCCACCCCGCCCCCGCCACCCCCAACCTTAGGGCGTTGCCCTCAGCCGCTGCGAGTCTTAAGGCAGCCAGAGCGGCTCGGCGCGCTCACCCCTTCGGGGGCCTCCCTGCTCCCTGGCCGCGCCCCTTGACGGCGCCCCCGCCACCCCCAGGGTGCCCGAGGCCCACCGCCCCCGCCGCCCCCGCCGCCCCCGCCAGGACGAGAGCGAGGCTCCTTCGGGGTGCACCTTCCTCAAGACGAACACCCTCAACCCACCCCGCCCCGCCCCGCCCCGCCCCGCCCCACCCCGCCCCGCCCTCCACTGCCTGAAGCCCCGCCACCCCTCAGCCGTGGCGCCGGCCGCCTTAGGGCGGCGCTCGCTCGGGAAGCCGACATGAGGAAGGGGGGAGGGGTGTTGATGACCGGTGGACTACGCAGTGGTGACCAGGACGGCGGTGACCTGTGGACTACGCTGTGGTGGTGGTGACCAGGACGGCGGTGACCTGTGGACTACGCTGCAGGTGACCAGGGCGGCGGGGACCTGTGGACTACGCTGTGGTGACCAGGACGGCGGTGACCTGTGGACTACGGTGTGGTGGTGGTGACCAGGACGGCGGGGACCTGTGGACTACGCTGTGGTAGTGGTGACCAGGACGGCGGGGACCTGTGGACTACGCTGTGGTGGTGGTGACCAGGGCGGCGGGGACCTGTGGACTACGCTGTGGACTACAGGACGGCGGTGACCTGTGGACTACGCAGTGGTGACCAGGATGGCGGTGCCCTGTGGACTACAGAACGGCGGTGCCCTGTGGACTACGCTGTGGTGACCAGGACGGCGGTTCCCTGTGGACTACAGGACGGCGGTGCCCAGTGGACTACAGGACGGCGGTTCCCTGTGGACTACGCTGTGGTGACCAGGACGGCGGTGGCCTGTGGACTGCGCAGTGGTGACCAGGACGGCGGTTCCCTGTGGACTACGCTGTGGTGACCAGGGCGGCGGTTCCCTGTGGACTACGCTGTGGTGACAAGGGCGGCGATGACCTGTGGACTACGCAGTGGTGACCAGGACGGCGGTTCCCTGTGGACTACGCTGTGGTGACCAGGACGGCGGTGCCCTGTGGACTACGCTGTGGACTACAGGACGGCGGTGCCCTGTGGACTACGCAGTGGTGACCAGGACGGCGGTGACCGGCCCGGCCCGGCGGTGACATGACCCCTATGCTGGTGGTTTGGTCGCCACGGCCACGCCCCCTTGCCTGTACCGTCCCGCGGCGCAGGGCAGTGAGGCGGGTCTGCCTACCCGCACGGCGCTGACGCCAGGCGGCCCGGCCCGCGCAGCTGAATGTCAGACCTTGTACAACCTGTGTGAGAATGTCACACACTTTTCGTGCGCGAGTTTTCCTTTGCACACTTGTGTAAATTTTCCTTGAAACTTCTGACATTTGAGTGGAGGGGGGGAGGGGCGGCAAAAATACGAATGGAAATTCATATGTTCGCCTACAAAAGCGCGACATTCACACACTTGGGTTTCCACCGCCGCCGAGTGGCGGGGAGGATGTGCGCAGACAGACACGGCTGCAGCCGAGGCGAGCAGGGTGCATAGGCACTGTGCAGGACGACGGGTCATTGCGCGGCCAAGGACAGAGGCAGTGAGGGCCTCCTGGATACGCCCCTGTGAGGGCGGGGGAGGGGGAGAGGGAGAGGGAGGGAGGAGAGGGAGAGAGAGAGAGAGAGAGAGAGAGAGAGAGAGAGAGAGAGAGAGAGAGAGAGAGAGAGAGAGAGAGAGAGAGAGAGAGAGAGAGAGAGAGAGAGAGAGAGGAGCGGCGAAGAGAAACAGTGAAGGCGAGTCGCGGAGTCTTGGCGGGAGAGGAGGGGAAGGGGGCGACGGCGCAGCCATCAGCCTTGAGCTCGGTCACTCGCCCCTGCATTGGACCGGGAGGGGGAAGGGGGAAGGGGGGGAGTTCGCGTCCGTCCCGGCGCAGCCCGCTGCTGTTGCAAGTTCAAAGAATGCAAGTGGGGGCCCGTGGTGGGGGGCAAGGCCCACGGTGGGGGGGGAGGAGGGGCGTGAGCCGCACCTGGGCAGAGAGAGCGAGAGGGAGAGAGGGAGAGAGAGAGAGGGAGAGAGAGAGAGAGAGAGAGAGAGAGAGAGAGAGAGAGAGAGAGAGTAGCCCTGGACGCGACCCACAGGGTGCACGGCGGTCGCGGCCGCTGCATAACCGGCAACGCCGCTGCGGGTCCCGGCCCGGCGGCCAGCGCAGCGCGGGGGCGCCCCGAGAGACTGGCGCTGCAAGTGTGTAACACTCGCTGCAAGTGTGTGACATTCGAGTGTGCCAAATTAATTTCACACATCTGCAAGTGTTGACACACTTCCGCCCGCCCTGCTGGAAATAATCAGTCGCAACAGAATTGCCCCGTGGATACCCCGCGAGCTAGGGACTCCCGATGCCTGCCTCATGGGGAGTCTCTAGCGCGTGGGGTATCCACGGGTCAATTCTTTTGCGATTGATAGTACAGCGCAAGGAGTGTTGACAGAGAACAGTACTCGACTATTTTGCCGCCAGTGACAGCAAGCACGGCCCGAAATGCCTAGGCCTGCTCGGAAACCTAAACGGAAAACGTTTCTAAGTTTTAAGATAAAAATTAAACTATGAATTAAAAAAATAAAACTTTTTGGTTGCATACAAAATTTCTTCGTTATATTGTTTAAAAATACCATTCAATATGGTAAGGTTTATTTTTCAACTTACAAAAGTCACTCCACGCGACTGGCATCTGGACGAGCACCATTAGAATACATTTTATAGGGTGCTGCGAACTAAAGGTGGCCAGCTTCAAGGTGGCACTGTAGATGGCGCTCCAGGCTGTCTCTATGGGAAAATGTCGAGAGGCACAGCGAACATGTATAAGGAATCTCAAGACTGTGGCTTCGGATATGGGCTTCGTGGCTGTCCTCCTGAGCCTGTCCGATTCGGCCCGAGCTGTACTCGAAATACTCCTGTACCGTGTGGTTTTGCAGGTGTTTCTTCAGAAGATTTGTATGAGCAAACTTCATTCCGCACAACTTGCACTCAAATGGCCTCTCTCCCGTGTGTGTTCGCAGATGTGTTTGTAGAATACCACTTTGACTAAAAGTCTTGTTGCACACGGCACACTCGTACGGCCTCTCTCCTGTGTGAACACGTAGGTGTACTTTTAAACTGCGACGGGGAAATGTCTTATTGCACACTGAGCACTTAACCTTTTCTCCCGTGTGAGTTTTGAGGTGGCTCTTTAAACGATAACTAGAGGTAAACTTCTTTTCACACAAAGTGCACTCAAATGACCGCTCTACTACTGCGTGCGTTTGCACGTGTCGGCTTAGAGTACTGCTTTGACCAAACTTCTTTCCGCACAAAGTGCACTCAAATGGCCTCTCTCCCGTGTGTGTTCGCAGGTGTATCGTGAGATTACAAGCTAATCTAAACTTCTTTCCGCAGAACGTGCACTCAAATGGCCTGTCTCCCGTGTGTGTTCGCAGGTGCACCTTAAGATGACACCTTTCGATAAACTTCTTCCCGCACACTGAGCATTTATGCGACCTCTCTCCCGTGCACATGTGCGTCCTGAGATGACTTTTTAAACAAGAGAGGAATTTGAAAGTCTTTTTGCACAGGACGCACTCATGGGGCTTCTCTTCTGAGTGACACAGCATGTGCAATTTAAGATAATTTCTTGTCTTAAACTTCTTTGCGCAAAACGTGCACTCAAATGGCCGCTCTTCTGCGTGTGTTAGCATATGGCTGTTGAGATTAGAAAGCTGCTGAAAAGTCTTTTTGCACACGGCACACTCAGGTGGCCTTTCTCCTGTGTGTGTTCGCATGTGCACCGTGAGACCATATTTATAAGCAAAATTCTTATCGCACAACGTGCACTCAAATGGCCGCTCTCCAGTGTGTGTTCGCAGATGCCTCTTAAGACTAGTACTCGTAACAAAGTGCTTTCCACACACTGAGCATTCATGCGGTTTCTCTCTCTCACCTGTGTGTCGTACGAAATGATATTTTAACCCAGAAAGCTGCCTGAAAGTCTTTCTGCACACGCTGCACTCATGAGGCTTTTCTTCTGTGTGAGTTTGCACGTGCAACTTAAGATAACTGTTGTCGCGAAACTTCTTTTTGCAGACCTTGCACTCAAATGGCCTTTCCCCTGTGTGCGTTTTCAGGTGAATCTTTAGATGGTCACTTGTAATAAACTTCTTATTGCACACGGTGCACTCGTATGGCCTTTCTCCTGTGTGTGTTCGCAGGTGTATCGTGAGACTACTAGCTGTTCTAAACTTCTTTTGGCAGACGTTGCACTCAAATGGCCTTTCCCCCGTGTGCGTTTGCAGGTGAATCTTTAGATGGTCACTTGTAATAAACTTCTTATTGCACACGGTGCAATCGTATGGCCTCTCTCCTGTGTGTGTTCGCTCGTGTACCGTAAGATTAGTATCTGTAATAAACTTCTTTCCGCAAACGTTGCACTCAAATGGCCTTTCTCCTGTGTGTGTTCGCAGATGTATTTTTAGAGTGTTACAATCCATAAACTTCCTTTCGCACACAGTGCACTCAAATTGCTTTTCGCTTGTGTGTCTTCGCACATGACGCTTAAGTGTAGCACTATTAGCTAACTTCTTTCTGCAGATCGTGCACTCGTGTAGCTCGTCCGTTTCGCCGTCAGGTCCTCCGGTGGTCTCCATTGCGTGTGTCGGCAGTCAGCGATACCTGCCGAGAAAACAGAGAGTTTCGATTTTATAGGGCATATCACGAGCAGGTTAGGCGTACCGCCGGGCGTACCCACCGGTCGTACCGCCGGGCGTACCCGACATATGGATTCCTCTGTTAAGCGGAAGGTGGGAATAAGTCGACTTTCGCCCCATGATCTTTTCTCTATGAGTGCCCCGTGGCCATCGAAGGTACCTGAAGTTAATAAGGGGACGGAAAACCTAATCAGGGCGACTTCACATACCTCTTGTGCTCCAAGCATATAATTAATAGAAAAGACGTCATAGGGCTAAGTCGGCCAATCCCATGATCTGCTTCACGGTAGAATTCGTACAGTTTCCACGAGAAGCACTTTCAGGGCTGCGGGAAGGTTGACGGCATTGTATTGTAAAACTACAAAATTGTAGTAGAAATTTAAAAAAAAGTATTATTAAAACACTAAACCGTTGTGGTTGCATACAAAATTTCTTTATTTTCTTGTTTGAAAATACCAATTAATCTGATAAGGTTTTTTTTAAGTATTACTATAATTACAAAAGTCACTGCATGCAATTGGCATCTGGACGAGCACCATTAGAATACATTTTATAGGGTGCTGCGAACTAAAGGTGGCCAGCTTCAAGATGGCACTGTAGATGGCGTTCCAAGCTGTCTCTATGGGAAAATGTCGAGAGGCACAGCGAACATGTATAAGGAATCTCAAGACTGTGGCTTCGGATATGGACTTCGTGGCCGTCCTCCTGAGCCTGTCCGATTCGGCCCGAGCTGTACTGGAAATACTCCTGTACCGTGTGGTTTTGCAGGTGTTTCTTCAGAAGATTTGTATGAGCAAACTTCATTCCGCACAACTTGCACTCAAATGGCCTCTCTCCCGTGTGTGTTCGCAGATGTCTTTGTAGAATACCACTTTGACTAAAAGTCTTGTTGCACACGGCACACTCGTACGGCCTCTCTCCTGTGTGAACACGCATGTGCACTTTTAAAGAATGACGCGAAAATGATGTCTTATTGCACACTGAGCACTTATAAGAAGGGCGCTTCTCTCCCGTGTGAGTTTTGAGGTGCGACCTTAAAGTACCACTAGAAATAAACTTCTTTTCACACAAAGTGCACTCAAATGACCGCTCTACTGCGTGTCCTTGCATGTGTTGCCTTAAAATATCGCCTCGACCAAACTTCTTCCCGCACAAAGTGCACTCAAAGGGCCGCTCTCCTGTGTGCGTCCGCAGGTGCACCGTAAGATGAGAACTTTCCCTAAACTTCTTTCCGCACACCGTGCACTCGAATGGCCTCTCTCCCGTGTGTATTCTCAGGTGCGTCTTAAGGCCAGAACGTCCGCTAAACTTCTTCCCGCACACTGAGCATTTATGCGACCTCTCTCCTGTGTGCTGCCTGAGATGACTTTTTAAAGAACAGAGGAATTTGAAAGTCTTTTTGCACAGGACGCACTCATGGGGCTTCTCTTCTGAGTGACACAGCATGTGCAATTTAAGATAATTTCTTGTCTTAAACTTCTTTGCGCACAACGGGCACTCAAATGGCCGCTCTTCTGTGTGTGTTAGCATATGGCTGTTGAGGTTAGAAAGCTGCTGAAAAGTCTTTTTGCACACGGCACACTCGTGTGGCCTCTCTCCTGTGTGTGTTAGCATGTGCTGCCTGAGAACATTTTTATAAGCAAAATTCTTAGCGCACAACGTGCACTCAAATGGCCGCTCTCCAGTGTGTGTTCGCAGATGCGTCTCAAGATGCGAACTCGTAAAAAAGTGCTTTCCACACACTGAGCATTCATGCGGCTTCTCTCTCTCACCTGTGTGTCGTACGAAGTGAACTTTTAATGTATTAAGCTGCTTGAAAGTCTTTTTGCACACGCTGCACTCATGAGGCTTCTCTTCTGAGTGACAGAGCATGTGCGACTTCAGAGCACTACTCGTCTTGAACTTCTTTCCGCAGACCTTGCACTCAAATGGCCTTTCTTCTGTGTGTGTTCTTAGGTGCATCTTTAGACAGGCACTTGTAACAAACTTCTTATTGCACACAGTGCACTCGTATGGCCTTTCTCCTGTGTGTGTTAGCAGGTGGCTAGTAAGAGCACTAGCTGTAAAATACCTCTTTTCGCAGACGTTGCACTCAAATGGCCTTTCTCCTGTGTGGTGTTTTAGGTGAAGCTTTAGATGGTCACTTGTAATAAACTTCTTATTGCACACGGTGCACTCGTATGGCCTTTCTCCTGTGTGTGTTCGCAGGTGTACCGTGAGACTACTAGATGATCCACACTTCTTTTGGCAGACGTTGCACTCAAACGGCCTTTCCCCCGTGTGCGTTTGCAGGTGAAGCTTTAGATGGTCACTTGTAACAAACTTCTTATTGCACACGGTGCACTCGTATGGCCTTTCTCCTGTGTGTGTTCGCTCGTGTACCGTAAGATTACTAGATGTAATGAACTTCTTTCCGCAAACGTTGCACTCAAATGGCCTTTCTCCTGTGTGTGTTCGCAGATGTGTTTTTAGAGTACCACAATCCATAAACTTCCTTTCGCACACAGGGCACTCAAATTGCTTTTCGCTTGTGTGTCTTCGCATATGATGCTTCAATGAAATACTATTAGCAAACTTCTTTCTACAGATCGTGCACTCGTGTAGCTCGTTCGCTTCGCCGTCAGGTCCTCCGGTGGTCTCCATTGCGTGTCTCGGAAGTCGGCAATATCTGCCGAGAAAACAGAGAGTTTCGATTTTAGAGGGCATATCACGACCAGGTTAGGCGTACCGCCGCCGGGCGTACCCGCCGGGCGTAGCCGCCATATGGATCCTTCTGTGAATGTGGGGCAGGGTGCGGTGCGGCGTGGTGAGGTGGGGCGAGGCGGGGCGGGGCGGGGCAGGGCGTTCCCACCACGCGGTGCCGCATTAGCATCCATTGTCCGAGCGGATTATTTCGGGTTCGCGAGGGCTCAACAGGGCTTTCGGCTTTCCGGCCTCCCGGCGTTCGGCTCATTGGGGTGGGGCGGGGCGGAGTGGGGTGGGGCGGGGGGTGGCCGACGCAAGGCTTCCATGATGAGCGCCGGCAAGTGCGCTGCAAATGACGCCGCGGGATGATAAGAATCAGACGAGAGAGGACGACGTCAATTCCTCTCGTCTCTCTCTCTCTCTCTCTCTCTCTCTCTCTCTCTCTCTCTCTCTCTCTCTCCGGCCTCTCCCTACGTCCCGCTCGCTATCCCGTCCTCCCCAAACAAAGATCTCCTCGCGGAATTTCTGTCGTAAAAGTAGAGTGTTTCCGTGCGTGGTGTGGCGGGGCGGGGAGGGGTTGACGGTGCGGGGCGTCGGCCGACACCGCCGGGCTGTGGAGGGGGTGGCGCAGGGGTAGCAGCCCACCCCTCCCCGCTGCCGCGGCCACCCCCGGCCCGGGCCCCGGCGGGTAGGGTAGGGCACGGGGGAGATATAAATGCTCCCCGAGAGCCACACGCCCTGGTGCGCGGCCCTGGTGCCGCCGCCGGGTGCACCCGCCCCGCCCCGCCCCGCCCCGCCCCGCCCCGCCCGCGGCCCCGACGGGTATCTCTGTACAGTACTGGTGTAAGGCGGTACCCCCGCCACACCCCACCCCCGCCGAGTAATTGGGCCATGGGGCGACGACCGTCTGAAAATACGCGACGCGACGAGGCGCCGCAGGGCCGGCCGTCGACCCATTCCGAAACAAACCGCGGGGCGAACATGCGCGGGGCGGGGCGGGGCGGGGCGGGGCGGGGCAGCGGCAGCGAGAGGAAAAAGAAGTTTGCGCCGTAAATCCCCCACGCCTCTCGGCGTACGGGGCGGGGCAACGCGGCGGCAAAACCTTATCCGGCATAACTTTATCCTCCACCGCCACTAGCAAACCCTGCGCCCCCTTCTCTCTCTCTCTCTCTCTCTCTCTCTCTCTCCCTCTCTCGCTCTCTCTCTCTCTCTCTCTCTCCCTCCCTCTCTTTCTCCCTCTCTCGCTCTCTCTCCCCCGCCACGATCGACATTTGCACCCCGTCTCTGCTTGTTCACAGTGATGTTAAGCTCTGGTCGTGGACCTCTCTCATCATGTTTTCCTTATTACTCACCATCACGCCTCCCCCTTTCTCTCTCTTTCTCTCTTTCTCTCTCTCTCTCTGTCTCTCTCTCTCTCTGTCTCTGTCTCTCTCTGTCTCTCTGTCTCTCTCTCTCTTTCTCTCTTTCTCTCTCTCTCTGTCTGTCTCTCTCTCTCTCCCTCCCTCTCTCCTTTTCGCAGAGCGAGCAGGCACAGTGTTGAGGCAGGGCAGTCCCGCGAGGTGGGCGCAGCGGAGAGAACAAAAGGAGCATGAGAAAGAGGAACACGGCGGAGAAACCAGTCACGTTCGAGTTTAGTACGGCGTGGTGGGGCGGGGCGGGGCGGGGCGGGGCGGGGCGGGTGTCGTTGGGAGAGGTCGGGAGAGGAGGTGTGCACAAAGAGAGGGAAAGGAGAGAGAGAGAGAGAGAGAGAGAGAGAGAGAGAGAGAGAGAGAGAGAGAGCAAGACAAGATAAAGGCAAATAGAAGTACAAGGAGCGCGCGTGTCGCTGCGAACAGCAAGGCGAGGTCGCGTCCAACAAGTTACCAGAGAGCGAGCAAGTCAGAGAGCGAGCAAGTCAGAGAGCGGGCAAGTCAGAGAGCGAGCAAGTCAGAGAGCGAGCAAGTCAGAGAGCGAGCAAGTCAGAGAGCGAGCAAGTCAGAGAGCGAGCAAGTCAGAGAGCGAGCAAGTCAGAGAGCGAGCAAGTCAGAGGCAGAGGGCGAGGAAAATTCGTAATGAGGAGAACGGCAGCGCGTAGGGCGTAACTGGCGAGTACGCTTCCTTTCTGCATCTAGGACTGCGGTTTCCGCGATAAAGTAAACTCTCCTTCGATCGAAATGTTGCGGATTTTTCGCTCCAGGGTCACGACGGTTGGATCGTCCGGGGGGAGCAGCGCCCGGCCCGGCACCAAGCCTGCACCACGCCCGGCCTTGTCCGCAGCCCGCCCCGCCCCGCCCCGCCCCGCCCCGCCCCGCCCCGCCCCGCCCGGCGCGGTGCATTGCGCTGGTCAGTGCCGCGCCAGCGTTGCCAAACCTACGCACCTGCGAGGTGAGGTACCCCGCGCCAGCGAGACAAAGAGACGGGTACCTCAGGACTACCAACCTACAGTGTGAATGTAGCACACTTGAAGGTGTGTATGTGTGTGTGAGAGGTATTTTTAAATGCTGGGTTTAATTTTTCGTTCGTCTGATAATACAGATCGAGTCCTTATTCCAAACTGCTAGGCGAACAGTTTTTCGCTGGTCCGTGGGCGTCCTGCGGGCACCGAGGCCCCGCCCCGCCCCACCCCGCCCCACCACGGCCCCCGGGGGCGGCAGGCGCGCCAGTGGGGCGGGGCGCAAAAGGGGCAATTGTCCGATTGCCCCCCTCCCCCCCTCCCGCGCCGCCCATCCTGGCTGTGCGCCAGGGGCCTCCTCGGTGCAAGAGCGTTGGCCTGCCGGGACCGGGCCGGGGCCGGGGGCGGGGCGGGGCGGGGCGGGGCGGGGCGGGGCGGACCGGGGGCGGGCCTGCTGGGCGGCGCGGTTGAGTTGAGTTGAGTTTGCGCCCGCTGCAACCGGCAGTGCGGCCTCACCCACCGCGCCCCGCCCCGCCCCGCCCCGCCCCGCCGCGCCCCACCCCGCCCACCGCTGCACCGGCAGGCAGTGCAGCTTACAGGCCTGCCCGGGTACAGGCCTCTGGTATCGACCCACCCCGCCCCGCCCCGCCCCGCCCCGCCCGGCGCAGTGAAGGCCTCTGGGCCTCCAGGCCGGTCCAGCCAACCGCCGCTCCAGCGGCAGGGGCGTACCCAGCGCACCGCCAGGGGGGCAGGCCGGCCAGAGCCCGGCGCAAAGACACAGTCCTCCTGCAGGGCACCTCCAGGGCACCTCCAGGGCACCTCCAGGGCACCTCCAGGGCACCTCCAGGGCACCTCCAGGGCACCTCCAGGGCACCTCCAGGGCACCTCCAGGGCACCTCCAGGGCACCTCCAGGGCACCTCCAGGGCACCTCCAGGGCACCTCCAGGGCACCTCCAGGGCACCTCCAGGGCACCTCCAGGGCACCTCCAGGGCACCTCCAGGGCACCTCCAGGGCACCTCCAGGAACCCCTCTACTTCTCCGGCGGCGGAGGTCTCCTCCAGGCTGCCGGGCAGGCGCCTGTAGGGTAGGCAGTGCCGGCGAGTACCCCGGCGCAACAGGCCTGCCTACCTACCAGGCGCCCTCGCAATAACATTTATTTTTATTTTCACTTTTTCGGAACGGACGGAAATAAACTCGCAGGTCGGTGGTACGGCGAGCTCTCCGCATTTCTGCACGGTCCCTGCCAGGGGCGGACGCGGGGAGGTAAAGGGGGGGAAGGGGAGGGGGGGGGCGTATGGAAAAGTTACTCCGGTCTCACGATGGGCGCTGTGCTGGCGGCGGGGCCAAGGAAACAACAAAAACAAAATAATAAGCAGCAACAACAGCACTGCGAGAAGAGAACGTAGTGCACGGCTGTACATGCAGAGAGAGAGAGAGAGAGAGAGAGAGAGAGAGAGAGAGAGAGAGAGAGAGAGAGAGAGCAACGGGCGCGTACTGCGCGTCGAGTCGAGGAAAAAGGGTGGGGGCAACGCCCATAACCCCCCCCCCCCCTCCTCTCTCTCTCTCTCTCTCTCTCTCTCTCTCTCTCTCTCTCTCTCTCTCTCTCTCTCTCAGATCCGCGGGTATAGGAGGGCGGGGGCTTATCCTCGGCCAGTACCCCCCCTCTCCCCCCAGATAGACCTTGGTCTGGTCACTGAAGAGGACCGTCTTGGACTTGTGACGTCCTTGTGGTTGCAGACTTCGCTGTGTCATTGTTTTTTTTTTCCATTAGCAATATGCAACATTTGTTGTTGGTTTGAGCTGCGTGGGCGTAGGCTATGAGCGCAAGCTGCTAAGACAGACCCGCCATTTTTTGAACGCGCTGGATACGAGCCTATCTCGAGGAGATCTCCACGAGTCCAACATCCCCTCCCCCGGTTACATACCCTCCTCCTCCTTCTCCCCCTCCTTCTCCTCCCCCCCCCCCCCCCCCCCAGCTCGGTCTCCCTGGTGTACCATGTTGCCGCCCGCTCTGTGGGACGCCTAGGGAAGCCATAAAGGGTTCACTGACCCGCGGCGGCTGAGAGGGAGAAGGAAAGAGATGAGAGGGAGGGAAAAGAGGGAGAGAGAGAGTATGCAAGGGAGGGATAGGTAAAGCGAAGTACAGTAAGCATAGACTTTCGGAGTTAATAACAGAAAGAAAGGCAGAAATACGACACTACAGGGTGCCATGATTTCGCGTGAGAGGGATTTGACTGGGAAGGTTAACACGTTTGTGATATTGTAATTCCTATTTAAAGGACCACTTTCATTATACTTCTTTTAGCGCAACGCGAATTCAAACGGCTTTCTCTCAATGTGAGCAGTTCGCACGAGCGCTTTTAAATGAGAACTTTGAATAAATTTCTTGTTCCACAAGGTGCATTCAAAAGGCTTTTCCTCAATGTGCAGTCGAAGGTGAATTTTTAAAAGACTACCTCGAGAAAATTTCTTTCTGCACACGATGCATTTAAATGGCTTCTCCTCGGTGTGTGGTAGCAAGTGGTTCGCTAGACCACTTCGAAGAGTGAACTTCTTCTCGCACAACGGACACTGAAATGGCCTTTCTCCGGTGTGAATTCGAAGGTGCAATTTTAAACGATGATTTGTAGAAAACTTCTTTTGGCACTGGGTGCATTCGAAAGATTTTTCTTCGGCGTGTACTTCCGAGTGCCTGGAGAGATCATGACGACGGGCGAACTTCTTCTCGCAAAACGGACATTCAAATCGCTTCTCCCCAGTATGGGTAATAAGGTGCGCTTTCAAATATCAATTGAGAAGCAACTTCTTTTGGCACACGGTGCACTCAAATGGCTCTTCTCCTACGTTGTGAATTTTCAGGTGCAATTTTAAAAGACGATCTTGAGTAAATTTCTTTCCGTCCAGAGTGCACTCAAAGGGCTGCATTTGCAGGGGGCGAGGTCGGCGTTTGCAGGTGAATTCCTGTGAATTCCGCTGAATACTAACAACAACAATAATAATAATAAAAATAATAATAATAATAATAATAATAATAATAATAATAATAATAATAATAATAATAATAATAATAATAATAGTAATAATAAGTAAAGAATGAGAATGAGAAGAGCAGCGGCGGTGAGCACTGTAGCCTCGCTGCGGGGGCCGCGGCGGCGTGGCTCGCGCGGGCCAACGCGTCTGGCAGTGGGGTAGGTCAGTTCCCCCTCGCGTCACACTCCCCCCCCCCCCTGCGCGGTGCCGCTCCCCCCCCCCCCCCCCCCCAGGCCCTGCCCGACTCAACCGGCGCCGCGGCGCGCCTGTCGGCCCGGCCGGGCGGGTCGGGGCGGCGCGCTAGCCCAGTCCTCCACAGCGCGGGCGCCCCTGCGCGTCGCGTCCCGTCCCGGCCGCCCTACCCCGTACCGCCCGGTGCCGCCGCGCCCGACCCGATCCGCGCCCTACCCCGTACCGCCCGAGACCCACCGGACCGGACCGCGCCGCGCGGGTGCCACGCCACAACGCTCAATTTTAATTTACAACTCTCTTCAATTTTTCTCAATTTTTCCTTGTTTTTTGTTTGCAATTTTGCCCAAAATTTCCTTTTTTTTCTGTTTTTTTAAATTTTCTTAATTTTTTGCTTAAAATTAATTTTTGTTATTTGAATTTTTTGAATTTTGAAAATTTGAGAGTTGGTTGCCTCTCGAGTGGAACTGCCTTGTCCGCGGGAAGAAAATGACGAAATTTCTATCCCAACAATCACGGGGAAATTTTTATACAGTTTTCTTTCTTTTCTTTTTTTTTCGACTTTTGGGGTCGTTTAAAACGCTATCCATCGGTTTCCCCGGCTTGTAATTCCGCCGGGAGAGAAATGTGTGGGACGAGCTGAAAACTTGACAGATTCACGTTGGCACAACTTCCAAATTCCGCCACGAGGGCCCAGGACTCCGGCGCTCCCACACGTGCGGATCAGACTCACTGAGGAGGGGTGGGTCAAAGGTCACAGGGGAAGTGAAATGTTTCTTTCTGACAGCGCGTCTGACGACTACGAGGATCTTTCAGTGTACTACACATTCTCAGGACACCTCTTCAGTTCTCATACAGGTGAGTAAAATTTTTTTTCCCCTGACGTGAAATTCATCCCATGCAGGTGCCGGGTGTTCACTAAGGATCCTGAGGGGAGAGAGAGAGAGAGAGGGGGGGGGAGAGAGAGAGAGAGGGAGAGAGAGAGAGAGAGAGAGAGAGAGAGAGAGAGAGAGAGAGAGCTACAATATCTTACCAAAGTGCCGTTGGTTAAGGACCTAAAGTTATACGGACACTGCACGGGGCGGGGTGAGGGGCTCAAATGATTCCGTCTGCTGCAGAGCGAGTGGGTGGTGCACTTGACTGGCGTTGCGTGGTTATGGCCTGCCATTACGCCTTCCTCTCATTGTGCTACACTGCGAAAAACAAACGGGGCGCGTACGAGCCGAACTGCCATGTCGAGGAACTTCCACATCCCTTCTGATCCAACGCAACGGCGTGACTGTGAAAATTACATCGGAAAAAATAGAAAAGAGCACTGGGAAGCCCAGGTGTGTAACTGTCAGACTCTTGCAAGAGTGTGTACTCCCATTCGCATAGTCTAACAAGTACAAGTGTGAATTTTCCAAGGAATTCCTAATGTTTTAAGAGTTTAAGTCCGCGAATTGGAAATTCGCAAGGTGCACCTAAGAGTATGCGACATTATTCACACACCAGGGTTTTATGTGTGGCATAAAAGCACGGGGGAGAGATTTGCGTAAGGCGCGGGGCGGGTTCTTGTACTTGTTCTTTTATCTGGCGGGCATTGAGATACGGACCGCGGGGCCCGCCGTCCACTGGTGCACCGGGGAGAATCAGGAGAGAGGGAGGGAGAGGGAGAGAGAGAGAGGGAGAGAGAGAGAGAGAGAGAGAGAGAGAGAGAGAGAGAGAGGGAAAGACAAAGAGACACAAGCAGCACGACAGACACCGGGAAGACTTGTCGCATTATGTATCGATGGTCATTACAGAGAGAGAAAAAGAAGGGAGAGAGGGAGAGAGGGAGAGAGACGGGAGGATAAGGCGACCAGGGCAATGCATCGCTTCTTCCCCGAGGTCAACCAGAGACTTGTGCAGCCGAAATGCAGCGAACCGAAAACGTGGAGGACGGAGAGAGAGAGGACGGGGAGGAGAAAGAGAGAAAGAGGGAGAAGGGAGATGAAGAGAGAAGTGAGGGGCGCATGAGGGGAGAGGAGAGTGCATAAAACGAGCGAATAGGACAGGCAGGGAAGGGAAATAGCGAGATGAATCGGGAATGAGTTACAGTCGGGCGTGGCGTGGCGTGGCGGGGCGGGGCGCGGGGCGGGGCGGGGCGGGGCGGGGCAGAGTGGGGCCACGGGCAACGGCCACGTGAGACGGGCGGGGCGGGGCGGGGCGGGGTAGGCAGCGCGGTGCGCTGTGGTGTACGGCGGGTCTGCCTAGGCCCGGGCCGGCGGGCGTTCCCGCGCCTGTCTACGCGCCGCTAGACGAAGGCCAGGGGCGGGGCGGGGCGGGGCGGGGCGGGGCGGGGTCGGGCGCGGCGGGGTGAACCGCCGAGAGTGCGGTGCGGAAGAGTGCGCCGCTCGCAGCCGGGCACTTGCCCCACTACGCTCACCCCGCCCCGCCCCGCCCCGCCCCGCCCCGCCCCGCCCCGCCCCGCCGCGCCCCGTTGCACAGTGAGGCGGGTCAGTTCAAAGGCGGCGGTCTGAATGGCTTTACGAGGTGGCCCCGTTTCCTTCTGCACGTAAACCCTTCACCCCTTTAAAAACAAAAAAAAGCATTTAAAAAATCTTACGCATCGTGCGTGTGCGTGCGAGAGAGAGAGGGGAGGAGAGCGGGGGGAGGAGAGAGAGGGGGAGAGGCAGTGTTGCGCAAGGTCATGGAAGGGAAAAGGAGCAAGTGTGTGCGCCTAAAAATAAACAAATACGCACTGGTGCAGTTTCTTTTATCTTTTGTGCCATACGCGTTGGCAAAGGCGTCTTAAAAATGTAAACTCGCCAAAAAAAAAGGGGGAAAAAAGAGGGGTGGGGAGTAAACAAGTGTTGGAGCTTATTGAACCGGTTTTGCAAAAAATAATTAGTGCGCGTTGTCACTGGCAAAACAGTGTGCAAATTATTGCACTAATGCTCTGCCCGAATACAGCAGAAACCCCGTCCTCTCTCTCTCTCTCTCTCTCTCTCTCTCTCTCTCTCTCTCTCTCTCTCTCTCTCTCTCTCTCTCTGGAAAACATGCACGCACAGGCGCGCCGAGTCAACGAACTGCACTCGGAGATTGTACCCATAGCGACTACAGCCCTCCCCGTCACCCTGCACACGCCACAACCCCTCCTCGTTTTTTTTTGTTTTTTTTTTGTTGAAACCTACTGCACTTTGAGTTACTTTCTTCTTTCACATATTTGTCCCTCTAAAGTAGTCCATGTACTACATTATGTATTTTCCGAACTATAACAGCACCACCAGTTTTGTTCTATTTTTACCCAGGAAATTTCTTTCACGAGGCTAGCACTAGCGAGTAGTGGGAGGGGGACAGGTGAAAATCACGTGTCAACGACCTCTATTATTGTCTCTCTCTCTTTGCTCAATAATTGACAGCGCGGGGTTCGTGCGACACGCCAGCCTAAGGTCGCCCCCATTACGAATGCGATGACAGCAGACGACGCCCCCGGAGCACCGCTGCACCGAGTGTTCCACACGAAATGCGCGAAAAACAAAAAATAGCATCGTATTCGGCGGAAACGAAGAGCAATTTTTGTTTTTAACTTGCGCACCATTGAATATTTGTCGGTTTTGGCCAAATCTCGAATTTCCCCTGCACAGTATAGAACCATTTTGCACACTGCCAACGATTTAACCCTGCCGAACTGTGGCGCGATATGCCTCCGCGTGATCACCGAGACCTTAAGGTACCTTAACTAATTCCATTAACGCAGACTCCGAAACCTCTCATTTTCCACCACTGAAGTTCCTAAGTTTTGCGGCCCGTGCCGAGGCTCGTGCGCGCGGGTACCCGGGGGTAGCTACCCCCTCCACCCCCGAGATACCCCCTGCCCGGGGGGTAGCCGCTGGTACCCGCTGGGCCGGCGCGCCGGGGCGGGGCCGTACCCGACCCACAACCACCAGTTGCTTGATTGCCCGTGCCCTAAAGGGGTTGGGGGTGGGGGTGCTAATGGGAGACTTCGGTAGGCTGGAGGTGGAGGGGGCGGAGCGACCCCCGGCGGGGGGTGGGGGGAGGCGGCGACTGTGGTAATTGAGTATTACATTTCTCATCAGGACGCCGGCGGCGCCTGGCATGGAGCTAAGTACAGGGAGGGGCCGGGCCTGCACCGGGCGTAAATTACCGTAAAACAGGTCGAGGAGAGAGCAAATAATTCTTAATTTTGGTATACAAGTTTCAAAAATTTTTCTACTTACAAAAATCCGAGTTTTTTTTTTTTTTTTTTTTTTTTTTTTGCCCGACTTCTAAAAAAAATTGTAGTGCCTGCACGATATTAGTTTTAGAGTTATTAATCCCTTGGCGCTTTGTCGCGTTCTCTCAGAAATCATATAAAATAGCGATCTGCCAACGAAAAAAAAGCGAATTTTTTCGAAAAATCGGGGGATCCCCCCGCGAGACGCCTGGCGTTGATGTGTTCCGCGAGGTGTCACGGGGCGGGGCGGGGCGGGCGCAGCATCTGTTGCTCGCAGCGGTGACAGCGTCCTCTCAGTTATTCATAACGTGCCGCCACGCCCCAGCACACTGCTCGCACCGCGTGTGTGAATGTTGCACACGTGTAGGTGTGTCAATTTCCGTTCGTACATCTAAACCACTTAAGAGTGAAAATTATCAGTAGTAATTACCTGTGATGTGGTAACTCCCGAGGGTGGTGGGGGCAGCGAGCAATAGCGGTGAAGCACTACGGTCTGAAAACAGAAAGAAAAGAGAGTTGCAAACAAAATCGGACGACGGAGAGAGTAAGGCCGCACAGCCTCCACCCGACCCGAACGGCGTTTGAATTTTCGCGCCAACAGCGCATCCCGCGCCCTCTAGCGCACCCTGCGCGCAGCTTTTCGCGCCGCCTTAATTTTACCTTAACATTTTATTTTTATGAACCAGTCAAGTGGGGCATACTAAGTGCACGGAATATAGGTTGGCCTTAAAATATAAAGCGCATTTTATTTTAGTTTTGCGGTGGTAACGTTTTAAGCTGCTTAATTACCAACTACTTTTGGGGTTATGTTCCCCAGTTGCCACGGCAACCAGCGTACTTATGAATATAAAAAAAATATTCACCCGCTCCGCGCTGGTTTGCTTCAAAACATTAACCTCCGCTTAGAATGGCACGTCTTACACGGCAACCCAGGTGAAAGGATCAGCATTCAAAATGCAGTTGAGAACATAGAAATTTTGTCACTTTACCTTGCACCTGTAGATATGTATATAAATAAACAATGCAGTTTATCCGTGGTTTTTCCCGCCTGCCAGCGTCCGTCCGAATTTGTGCAGTTAAATTATGAGCAAACTTAAGAAACGCTTAGTCAAACTAGAGTTCACGACTACGGCAATTAGTTGACAATTAGCAGTACTCTCAGGAATGTAGAAAGAATATTACAGGAAATAAACAACAAGTTGTCTGGATGACTCCGGTGGTGCTGCCGGCTGGACCACGTGGTCCTGCGCGCGAGCAGCGATCTCTCTCGGCAGCGACGCCAAACGGCTGGCCGAGCGGCCGACAAAAGGCGCTGGGGCCGCGGGGTAGCGACGGTCGGCTTAGCAACGCAGCGAGCGGGCGGCAAGGGCGAGGCCGGCCGGCCGGCCGTGCATGCCGAGGTCGAGGGAGACCCTGCGCGAGGCTACGGGGCAAAGGGCGGGCACCGGGTACTAAGGCAAGGCTGTTGGTTCCGCCAAATACACATCCCGGTGTCATGCAAGATTTTTTTTTCCACAAAAAAAAAAATAAAATAAAATACAAGCTTTGTGGTATACACTTTACGTCATGCAATCTGCCGTCCGAGCAAATGTTGTATAGGAATCGAAAAGATGAGTTTAAACTTTCATTTTAAGAAAGTTTCATGATATTTTAAATAGACCTACGCGCATAATTTATCTGTTGTTTTTTTTTTTTTTTTGCTTTTAATGTTTCTTGAAGGCTCTTGACACGAATAAGAGGTTCAAATATAAACGCCAAAAAAAATGTATCTAGAGCTTCTTGAAGCTACGAAGGTCGATAGCTGCTTTATGTACTTCACTGTTTATTTATTTCGCCACTTACACCATCTACGTTAAAATTTAAGAAAAAGGTGTTACTTTTGAGAAACAAATTCAACGTTAAAAACTGCTTTCAGTCTTGAAAATCGTGTAAAATCATAGATTTTTTGAAGCAAACATTTGCAGTGAACTCCAATAATTTTTTAACGCGTTATGTAGAGCGTACGTGCTGTACAGAAACAGATAAAACATTTTTCCGTTGAGGCTGAGTGTCACCACCGGTCCAACAACAGCCCCCCTCGCCCGCTTTTCATATCAAAAGGAGGACGCACCCGACGACGACGCTAATTTCCATGCGAAGCGTCTCCCTAGATCCGAGCCGGGGGCCCGGCCCGACCGCTCCCCGAAATGTCACATCACGTGACCCGGCGGCAGCCAATCGGATGCGAGGGCATGTGCGCGGCGGATCCCACACGGTGTATTGGTTTGATTGAAAGGGGCCAAAAAGCCTTGCTCGTTCAATGGGGCGACGTCAGCGCCAGCGGACATGGTTTAAAAGTGGGAAACGAGGGTGTCGACAATGCGTGCAACACGCACACACACACGCACGCCTCTCGTTCGCATCTGCTCCGCAGCGCCAGCATCGGCCCGCACGGTCAAATGCCGCTCCCCCCCACCACTGCTCTAGCCTAGACCATGGCGCGCGGCGAGCGGGACCCGGCTGGTGGGCGGGGACCGGGCGGGAGAGGCGGGGCTAGGACCGCCGCCGGCGAACCCTATTGGCTGTCGTGGCTAACCCTCCCGGAGCGCAGGGAGCGAGCGAGAGAGAGAGCGAGAGGATGCGAGCGAGAGAGCGAGAGAGCCGGCTCGGCACAGGCCTGCTTTGGTCCCCGGGTCCTCGCCACCGGAGGGGGGAGGAGGGGGGGGAAGGTCTGATCCGCCAGGCCCGGCGCACGGCACAGGCTCAGCTCGACGCTAGTTGCTGAAAACAAAGCGTGTCAAAATGTGTTCGACGGCTGTGCGCGCCCGCCCTGGACCGGCTAGGCAGGGAGTGCGAGAGAGAGGGGGTGGGGGTGAGAGGCGGGGTGAACGGTTCGAGTGCGTAGTGGGCCGTCTGAAGTGACCCGGTGCACCACACACACACACACATACGCACAGTGGAGCTCTCGTCTGTGACCCGAGGTCGCCACGGCGTGCCACGCCCCACAGCACCGACCTCGAACAACCTCCGGCCGAGCAGTGAGGGTGAGTAGAAGAGCAAGGCCTCGACCGCCGCTACTCCCCGTTACAGCGACTCCACCGATCGAAAAGTTTCGCGAAATGCAGATAGTATGGAGTAAAACCGCACGTTCTCTGTTGAAAGAAGTCGATTGGTAGACTGTTGGTACTGGTATAGACTTTTCGGGAGACCTGAGGGACTTTGGTTCTTTAGAACCAGATTCGACCTTGCGCTCTGTAAGGCAAGACAATGGCCTCGCAGAGGTCATGATCAAATCATGAATTTCGAATAAGATAAAGAAGATACCGTAATGAAAGTCTCAGGAGTCTCAGGACGCAGCTGCCGAAAGATTGCGTTATATTATGCCACCTTTCAGAGCTCTTGTATGTATATGTCTCTGAAAGTCCGGAATCTGACTTTGAAGACCTTGACTACAACTTAAAAGTCACTGAAAATGAAAAAGAAAAAAAAATCGAACAGGCCTCTGAAGGTCCTGGACAAAGAAATTTGGTAGACCTAAAATTAAGACTTATGCACGTTCTCAACCGAAATTTGAAGTTCCTAATCATAACTTCAAAAACCCTACTTTTTTTGTTACATTTTTTTGGGCCGGGGGTGTGTTGAACATGGCTGTGCGCAGAGCTGCAGCGCTGGCTGGACCCGGGGCCGGGGGCTGGGCTGGGCTGGGCTGGGCCGGGTAGGGCGTGCCTCCCCCGCAGCTAGGCCCTTTGTGCTCTGTGATCAATACTAGGCCTACACCCAGCCCGAGCCCAGCCCGGCTGCCAGCCCCACCCCCTCCTCAACCTCTCGCAGCTCTACGGCTGCAGGGGCGCGCAGGCCGACCGGACCGGACCCGCCGGGGTGACGCCGACCACACAGCGCCAAATGTGTAAACGTCACGCACTTTCACGTGTGTCAACTTTCATTTGCACACTATTGTCCCTTCAAGTGCGTGAAATTTATAGAGAAATTCACACCGCTGTAAATGATCGAAAGGGAACTCATACACCTACAAGAGTGCAGCATTCAAATACTTGGGTTTCCAGTGAGAGCACTTTGACAGACCATTTTCCAAAGTAATTTGTATATTTAAATTTTATTTATTTTGAAAAAAATAGCGCGACGCGGACGGATTTAGCACTCTGTGAATGGCACGAGTTTGTATAATGTCACCTCAGCATCATTTTTGTCACGACCAGAAATTCAAAATCCTCCCGTAAGAAAATTTTATGTGCAGCGTTTTCAAGCGCGTTCTCAACCGAATTGTATACTACAAAATTTCAAATTCATTGTTGTTTTAGCTTTATACAAAAATATCTACTTGCCTCCGCAGCCCGAAACGCAATCACCGCGTACACCTGTCATTTGCATTATTGCGAAACATGTTGTTTGCAGCAGTGCGTTCGGTCGCGAAGGTCCCCGCGGGGCGGGCTGCCTGCAGCCACGCGTACAGACGGCCAAGGCTCAAAATAAGTCCGCATTGCACCCCGAATAGAAGCGGGGAGGCGAAGAGAGAGAGAGAGTGAGAGAGAGGGAGGGGGACGAGGCGGCAGCGTAAATAAAAAAAAAGTGCAAAGTGTTTGAGAGGGGGTAAAGGGGGTATCAGTCAACGGCCAAACGGCATTGCGCCAAAAATAAATTCCGCAGGATCTCTGAGAGAGCGAGCGAGCGAGCGAGAGAGAGAGAGAGAGAGAGAGAGAGAGAGAGAGAGAGAGAGAGAGAGAGAGCATAAAACAGAAGAGAGTGGCCGCGCGCAAGAAACGTAGTCCGCGTGTATATTTGTTTCTCCGAGCGCGAAAGTGCACACATGCGCACACACACACACACACGCTAGGGGCGTTGCACTGCGCTGCAGGCGGGTGCAGTGCGGCGGTGATTGGCATTGGCATTGACCTAGCGGCGCAGCGGGACGGGAGGCTCGGGACGCGACCTTGCAGCGGGCCGCCGCGCTAATGCACATGCACTTTCCGTTTCGCCTCTGCACTACTGTGCACCGGCACTACATATCACCACCCGAAACAGATATAGGGCGGGACTGCACTCTAAGAAAATAATGTTTGCAAGGGTTACTAAAAAAAAATTTCATGCGAAATGTCGGAACTTTACGACATTACGATAGTAAAATTACAAAATTATAAGAGGACATTAGGTATCGACTTGTGATTCTTAAACGAGCACAAAAAGGCTTTCGTAAATTTACGATTTTGATCGTAAAGTTACAACACTTGGCGTATGGATCACAAATTACGAAAAACAGTCGTAAGTTTACAAAGAAATTTCTTATACAGTGTGTTGGGTCTTATTTCATCGGCGCGTGCTGATCAAACTGCGGCTGGAATTAGAGTTTGAAAAGAAAAATTTAGAAGAGACTTTACTTCATCAAATATTAGAAAAGGCAGTGACTCATACTTGAAGGTTGTCTACCCATAAAAAATCTAGTTTCACTCATACCTTTTTAAAAAATGTCTGAATTTCATCACGGCATCAAGCCAAACACCTGAATTTTCCTGAAACAAAATTTTAAGAATTTTTCTGAAATACCTCGCCAAAGCTGGGGCTATATTTTTTGAAACTTGAATAAAACAGGAATGAAACCGTTGAACGCCGGCTTTTCTCTCCTCTTCGCTCATTACCATTTAGCCGTCCGGACTGGAGCTGGCCTGGCCTATTGGCGGGCCATAAGCCGCGCGGAGGCAGCAGCTGGCTAAGTTATGCGTGCGGCATAGACCACGGGTAGAGTAGCTGCCGCCCGCTTTATATTCACGTGGATGCCACCCCCCTCTCCTGCGCCAATGCAAATTTACCCCCTTTTGCTGCATGATTTCCGATATCCGAGCCCCTTGCAGGCCAGGGCCAGAGCGGCAGCCCAGGCAGCAGCGTTCATTAAAATATTCTTTATCGCAGTTATTTTTTTTCTGCACTCTTACACTACCCTTCTCTTCCCCTTCTCTCTCTCTCTCTCTCTCTCTCTCTCTCTCTCTCTCTCTCTCTCTCTCTCTCCCTCTCTCTCTCTCTCGCTCTCCCCCCTTCCTGCTGCTGTGTGTCGCCATTGCTGCTCATGTGCATCAGGCTGCAGCAAAGAGCTGCATCGAATGCACCCGGCCCCGCCCCGCCCCGCCCCGCCCCACCCCGCCCCGCCCGCCACAGCGGACATGGCGCGAATGCAATGCAAATAATATGGACCGGCGGGCCCGCTGCAGCAGCGGAGGGACCGTCCGCAAAGAATGTCTTGAATAAAACGCGCCAGAACGTGCAAGAGGGCGAGAGAGCGCGAGAGCGAGAGCGATAGAGATAGAGAGAGAGAGAACGACAGGTTTGGACTTAAGTCAATACGATGACGGTCCGCTAAAATGTATTTCAAACGCGACTAAAGGTTTTCCTGCACCGCCTTGCGCGATGCATTCAAGTCACCTTGTGGCAAGCGGTGCAACGGAGAGAGAGAGAGAGAGAGAGAGAGAGAGAGAGAGAGAGAGAGAGAGAGGGAGAAAGAGAGAATTTAAGGGGCAAGGGGAAAGGGAGAGAGTAGGGGGCAGGCCGACGGGGGCACCGAGATAAAATAATGCATCCATCTGGATGTCTGAATGCAGTCTGCACCGACGTGCAGCGTGTTTCCGGTCGCGAACTGCTGCAACTCTCTTTATCCTCCCTCTCTCTTTCTCCCGCCCTCCCTCTCTCCCTCCCTCTCTCTCTCCCACGTGCAGCCCTAGAGCGTGGCCGGCACAGGCCGGCGACAGGATTTGCAGACAGCTGTTGTGTTTTTCAGATAACCGCCCGCCCGGCCCTGCCCGGCCCGCGCCGCGCGCCCTCCTAGACTTTTCCAGAGAGCTGCTGACGAAAGCGAGACACGCTTGGAGTGTTTCGGGACGCAGCTGCAGCTCGGGCAGGACACGCTCCAAAATATTTCCGATCGGCTAGAGTGAATCCGCATTAACTTTGCCGAAATGTTTCTGAAGTTTTTGCGGAGGAATCGCTTTTTTCGGGGGGCTGGTGTATATTTTGCACGTCCTCAAACGAGCGACGAGCGCAAAGACATCTAAATCCGCTCCACACGTGGACGCATATTTTCAAAACAAAGCAAAACAGAAAAACAAAAAATACAACACGCAAAATTACGACGAGCTTGCTGGAAGGGAGTGAAAAAAAAAACTTGTTTCCAGACGGACGCGGAAGTTAAAAGTACACCGGATAGAGGATGACGTGAGGTTAGAGAGGGGAAGACAAGATGGGGTTGGTGACCAGCGACAACTAGTTTTCCTTCTTTACTTAAAAAAAAAACAAAAAACGGGAAGAATGTGTGCGGCTCTGTCGCCTGTCCAGCCTGGAGTCGTATAAGTAAGACTTGACGCGGAAGGAAAAGGGGGAGGAGGAGGAGGAGGAGAAGGAGGAGGAGGAGGAGGAGGAGGAGGAGGAGGAGGAGGAGGAGGAGGAGGAGAAACGGTTTGGTCCATTATAAAAGCGCGCCAAACTCAACGACCCACAAAAGTGCATCGCAGGCGTGTGTTCCTGCACAGAGGAGGAGCAGAGGATCAGGGGTCGGTAGGGAACAGTGAAGATCAATACGACCTGTCATTTGAGACTGGTTCTGAGACGACTGCCATAACCTGGGTGCGTTGAATGTATGATCATTATTCCCAGAACTACTAATCAAATGTAATTTCATTACTATTAGCAATCAGACTTTTTAAAATAAAAAAAAATAGCCTTATTTCTTTCTTAAGTATATTATAAATTTAAAGTGTCTTCAAATGATAGAAAGTAAAAAGAGTCAGTTTTCACGTTATTAAAAAGAATCAAGAAATTACTTTTCAGTAAAATACGACAGACCCGAAGAAGTCCTCTGTCGGGAAAAGTGTACATATATTCTACTTTGCATTTAGCATGTCGTTCAAAGACGAGAAAAAACCTCACAACCACACAGTTGATAGAGCGGGCGATGTCCCTCTGCCCAGCAGACGGCTGCACGTGAATTTGCTCTTGCGTTAAATAGAACCCCACCTAGCAGAAGGCTCCCCTCCTTTCTCTGTCTCTCTCTGACCAAAACCGCCCGGACTGCACGCCAAAACAAACGGCCAAAGAAGCCAAACGGAAGATTGAAATGAGGGAAAGATTCGGTCGTCGCGGAAAAAGAATTGAAAGGAGCCGAGCGAGAAAAGGAGAGACAGAAAAAAAAAGTTGCTCGAGCAGCATTATGCGATACAATCTCACTTGGCCTGCCACCCTGTCTGATCGGTTCATGGGCGCGGGGGCGGCGCGGGGGCGGCGCGGGGGCGGCGCGGGGGCGGGGGGTGGCTGGTTAGGGAAGTGCCTGCGGTGTCGACAAGGATGGCACCAGCAGGTGGAGGGGTGGGGGTGGAATGCGGAACCCGAGTCACCTGGTCACGGGCGGGGGCGGGGAGGGGTGGGGGCGGGGGCGGGGGCGGCGCACCCCCGCGGTATATGCAAATCACACAGTAACGTGCCCACCGCGCGTCCGAGTATGGAGCCCTTTTGTCATTCTCCGCTCGCGGCTCTGCTCTCGCTTTCTCTCCTTCTCTCTCTCTCTCTCTCTCTCTCTCTCTCTCTCTCTCTCTCTCTCTCTCTCTCGCTCGCTCTCTGGACGCCCGTTTTCCGGGTTCGGTTTTGCGCGTCGTGAAGGAGCCGCCTTGGTTCCCACGCTGAGAGCCGCAACGGCCACCCCCGCAAGGCCACGGGCTCGCTAAGGACGCTAACGGACGAGTCCCCCCTGTCCCCCACCTCTCTCTCTCTCTCTCTCTCTCTCTCTCTCTCTCTCTCTCTCTCTCATATACAAACTCACATCCCTCGCCAAAGTGAGACATTTCTGCCAAAATAAATTGCAGACGAAAATAGACGCATAGCGATTGTGAGACGTTACGTCGCCGATGACCGTAACGCTCACGCTCACGCTCTCTCTCTCTCTCTCTCTCTCTCTCTCTCTCTCTCTCTCAGTACAGTCGCGCGAGTCGTTGCTCGTCCTCGAGGCCTTTGGAAGCTTTTCACTCGCACTCGACGCGTCCCGGGCGGCCCTGACCAGACTATAGCAGGCCTACTGTACACTGTACACGGTATTAAAAATAAGCGGTAATTAATTGTGAATTTAAAAAAAATTTGGTTTCTGAAAAATGCACCCGCGTGTCGGTTCTACATATCGCCGGTGGTTTTATGGAGGAGCATTTTCCTACTTTTAAAACTATAATTTTTTTTTAAAGAAAAAACGCTATTCTTATGTACTCGATTACATATGCGGGTGAGATTTGGCCAGCGTCCAGCGACAGAGCCATGCAGCGTCTAGCACAGGGCGGGGGAAAGGCGCTGAATATTAATGCCGGCCGGACAGACAGATTCGGCGCAGCGCAGCTGCATGCAGTGTTCCAGCCCAACGACAGCATGCTGCAGGAGAAGGTGTCTCTGGTGGGGTGGGAGGAGGAGCAACCTGGCTGAGCAACCAGGCTGAGCAATCAGGCTGAGCAATCAGGCTGAGCAACCAAGCTGAGCAACACGTCTAAGCAATACATCTCAGAAACCTGGCTGAGCAACCAGGCTGAGCAGTCAGGCTGAGCAACCAAGCTGAGCAACACGTCTAAGCAATACGTCTCAGAAACCTGGCTGAGCAACCAGGCTGAGCAATCAGGCTGAGTAACCAGGCTCAGCAGCCTGGCTGAGCAGCCGTGCTCAACAGCCGGGCATTGGTTTAGAGAGAGGCAGGTGGCTGCTGTCTGCAGGTTGGTGAACCTGCGGCCTGCGGCAGCAGGAGCCCTGCAGCTCCGCCTGCACCGCCGCACATCAGCTGGCATTCACTTTACTTTTCTTTCCTTTTTCTTCTTCTCCTCTCGCTGCTTGTCGACCGTCGTCGTCGAGCTTATTTTCATGTGTGTGTGTGTTTTTTCTTCTTCTTTCTTTCATTATTATTATTTTCGCCGGCTGCGTTCGCTGTTGGGCCGGCCAGGCCCTCTGCGACGTTGTAGGGGTTGTGCGCGGGTGGTAGGATGAGGGAGAGGGGGAGAGGAGAGGAGAGGGGAGGAGAGAGAGGAGAGGACAGAGAGAGAGGACGGGAGGAGAGAGGGGGTAAAGCCACGCCGTCCAACCTGCTGCCGCTGCAGCCCAGGAGTTGGACTTTGCAAATGCTTCACGGTCCCGTGGACGCATCCGAGCGAAACATGCGCGAAGGAGAGAGAGAGAGAGGGAGAGAGAGAGGGAGGGAGAGAGAGAGAGAGAGAGAGAGAGAGAGAGGACGCAGTGACGGGCACATTAGGACAAGAAGAAGCGATGGAATAGTGGCGTCGCGTCGCTGGCAATTGCCCTCAGACCGCAATACAAAACGAGAACTAAAGTAAGACATTGCGGCTACTGCACACATTTCTGCTGATCACCGCCGCCCAATCGCGGGAGGCATACTGCAGGTAGCAGGCAGCAGGCAGGCCGCCCTGCAGGCGCAGCAGCAGGCCTGTTGTAATTGCAGACCCATTCCTGCTCATTTCCCCTCACAGTGCCGACGGGAGGTGACAGCGCCGCCCCAGCGGGGGAGGAGAGTAATTTGGGCAATTAATCGCCGCCACGCTTTTTTCGTTTGACCGGGGGCCCGTCCGTAAAGCGTCAAATGAGCCAGAAAGCGGTGATTTAAAAAAAATTATGTTAGAGCTGATTAAAATTTTTTTTAAAAAAAAGTCAGATTCGAGACAAAACTATAAGGCTACTTCGTGCCTAAAAAGAAAATGCTGTGGGGTGTGCCTAACCTCGAGGTCTAAAGGTAGCGGTTTATAGGCATGGTTTTCAGGAAAAAAAATTAACTAAAAAAGAATTAAAGAAATGCGGGGGAAAAAGAGTTCGAGTTGTGGCTTTGAGTCATAATGTTCCTATTTAAATAAGCCAGCCCGCACTGTCGTTAGGCTCGAGAGTTGGGTGGGGCTCGACGAGCTAGCTGGGACAGGGGCTCACAGGTGGGGGCGGGGCGGGGCGTGGTGTGAGCGGCGGGGCGGGGCGGGGCGGGAAGCGATAGCAGTGTAGGAACAGAACAGGCCCGGCGAATCGCCAGGCCGACCGGGCCCGGCCCGGGCTAGTCGAGTGAGTCAGCCATGTCGGAATGGTGTCTAGGCGGGCGGGGTGGGGCGGGGTGGGGCGGGGCGGGGCGGGGCGGGGCGGGGCGGGGCGGGGCGGGGCGGGGCGGGGGCCTCGGCTGGGGACACACGGCGCCACAGGAGGATATTCCCCACCCGAGCGTCGTGGAAGAGCAAAATATTATACCATTTCCAAACAATTAACGCCATCGAAAAAATTTACTGTAGAGAAGACACACCAGATGATTTGAATATTTCTCCACACACCCGAGACGTAAAATGTCAAGCTAAAAAGTAATTTACAAAAACAAAGAAAGATGGTTTAAAATAATTATATTTTTTTAAAGTACAGCGAGTAGTAAGCCCCCGCCAGGCCGCACGCACAGTTACGGGCGTTTACGTCAAGTAAACCGGCGCCTGCTACTTCTGTTTAGCGGCCCCACAAAGCAGGGGGCCCCGCCCGGCGGCCCAGGCGGCCCCACCGTGTAATGCTACCCACTTTGGCCCCATAAAAGCCCCCGGTGGGGCCCCGATAGTGGGGGCGCCGAGCGTCGCGGGGCCCCGCCGGGGGACGCCGGCCTGCCGGCCTGCGCGGCTTCCTAGAAACACTGTGCGCATGCGCACGCATCGGGAAAAAGGAAAACGCGACTAGGTTTGATGAGCAGGGAGTCCTAATCAGCCAGAGTCAGTAACTGCAGCCGCACGAGTGACGTCATACTTATAGCCTCGAGAACGCGCGGGAAATACTCCACAAAGCGCTGGTGAGAGTGCTGGTGAAACCGTTAAAGAATTCATCACTCTTTACCGAGGGAGAAGAGGGTAGGGTTGTGTGTGTGTGTACTGTAACGACTGCAAAGTTGACTCTCGCCGCCTGGGCCGCCGGGGCGCGCAGCAGGGCCCCCTGGGTGCGGTGAGCCCCGGCGCACCCCGCCCCGCCCCGCCCCGCCCCGCCTCGCCCCGCCCCGCCACGGCACCAATGCGAATCTGGTGCATGTTGGCAACACTGCCGCGCCTTGCATGCGAGCGGGACGCATCCGTTTGAGAGAGTCGCTCTCTGTCGCACCGTCGCACGGACACTGAGAGAGAGAGAGAGAGAGAGAGAGAGAGAGAGAGAGAGAGAGAGAGGAGGCTCGACGCTTTTCGAACGCAGCCGCTCGTTATCAGTGCGAAACACCTACCGACCCCCAAGACTGGCGTCACAATGGGCAGTAACCCGGCGGGAACACTGTCAAAGTGTAACGAAAAAAAAAGAAAAAAAATAATATTTACTGAGCCTATTCTTTTTGTTTCAGGTGAGTGGCCCGGGCGCGTCCTCAGGCGGAGCGTGAGTAACGCTGCTTCCAGCAGTCTATGTAACGTTCAAGGTCGGCAGAGGTTATCTGTCAACACTGTGGCCACACTTCCTTTCATAGCGGCCGCATTACGCTGCCCGTGCATGAGGGGAAGGGGGTATACATTTCACCACAGAAAAAAAAATAGTAAAACATGAAAAAAGGAAACAACGATGAAATACCTACAGTAGGAATGTGGTCGGAAACGCGCAGGTTGCGGCGAAATTTTCGTTTATGAGGTCTGTCAGGGCATTAAATATGTCAGTATAGAAATGTTGGAGGAAAATACGACGAGTATTTTAATTCAAGGAGTATTTCAAGCAGACGTGCCGAACTTCACGCACCGTATAAGTAAAAAAATGTTGCGAAATACTGGTAGAAAATATTCGATATTATTACCGTCAATATGGTCGCGTTAGATCAAGCCAAAAACCAAGACAACTGCAGGTTTCAAAAAATCGCGTTGGCCCGAAGCGCGTGCCAGCAGCCATTGCCATTTGGACAAATATTGATCTCTGTTCTTGTGGCCACGCCCTGGCGCGGCGGCCCGGGCCCGGGCGCGGCCCACCCCAGCCTCCTCTGTAGGCCTCGGCCCCCGCCGGCCCCGCCGCCCCCGCGGCCCCACCCACTGCAGGCTCAGCCCGGGCTCGCCTCGGCCCGGCCGGGCCCACCCCGTGGCGCCGGCGCCGAGCCTCCGCAGCGGGGTGTGGCTCACACCAAGTGTATGAATGTCGCACACTTGAAGGTGTGCGAATATTCATTCGCACCCTTGTATAAGTGAAGGTGGAAATTTTCCTTTAGGTATTTCACACTTAAGGGTGCAAAAAAAAAATATTTCAGAGGAGAAAAAGAAATCTAAATTCTGTCCATATTTTAGAATTTAAAATTTTTAAAAACACGTGGTTAGCCAGTTTTTTTTACAGCTCAACGCGATTTAAAAAAACGAATCATCACACCTCAGTGCCTCACAAAATCACAAAATTACCTATGAAAATTTTTTTCTATCGATTCCAAAACAATTTTTCTATTTGGCAGAGTCCGCGCCCTTACAGGCGCCCCGCCCTGCGGACAAAATAAAACATGGAACGAGCAATAGCAGGGCGACAGATAGATGGCAGGATTATACGGTCCGAGCGGGGCGGGGCGGGGCCGGGCCGGCCGGGCCCTGCAGGGAGGCTAGGGGTTAGTGCCCGCAGTTGGTGCAACAAAGTTAGGGTCCGCCTGCAGCTGGACCCCGCACAAATTTCGTGAGAATTTAGGAATCAAACCGGGGGTTGGATTAAATCGACTTGATTTCGATTTGAATTATTTTTGTAGTTTTCAATTAATTTCCGCGCAGTGTGGATGCCTCAAGGCCACTGGGCGCAAGGCTTGCCTCATTATATTGTGATTCACAGGCGCGGGTCAGACGTACGTGGCGGGGCGGGGCGGGGCGGGGCGGGGCGTGGTCGCGGGCGTGGCGGTCTGTGCAAATTCCGCGGGTGCAAAATAGCAAAACGTGCAGTTTTTGACGGATATCGCATATTTTCCCCATATATCTCCTTCGAAAGCACCGGCAGCTTTACGCCAAATAACGAAAAGGGAACAGCGTTATAGCTGGCGGGAAATAGGAGGCTGGGGAATGCAGTAAATAACGTTACGTCGTCTCGCGAATATGACACCACCGGAGAGAGTGAGTGAGTGAGAGAGTGACGATATAGGAACTAAATAGAACTGTGTCAAACTTTCCCTCCGCGCGGCTGCGAGCCGCTTCCTATTTCACTCCGCTCTGCAAGTGTCGAGCACAAGTTTTGGAATCAGGAGAATACCCAAGTGTGTGACCGTCGCACACTTGTGCATTTTCATTTCCTACACTTGTGAATCATCCTAGGAATTTCGCCCACTTGAGGGCGCAAGTGTGTGCGAATAAAAATTTACACGCCTACAACTGAGCGACATTCACACACTTGTTGGGGTTTCCAGTGTAGGGACGCGAACTGCAGCGACCTCTGTGTATTCGCGACCGTCTCCCCAGCAACATGCCGAGAGTCGGCCGAGTCGCCCAAGGTCGCGAAAATCAAGTCGGACGCGGCCGGGCTGATTGAAAATCCTCGAGATACGCGGCAGGCGCATATACACTTTTGGAATTATTTGTCCAGTCCTTTTTTTCCATTAATTTATTATTTTTTTTCCTGTTTTATGTGATTGCTTGCTTTTGCGAGCAGACAGCTAAGCGTAGTTCTTACAGTAGCTCGCAGGGTTGACATGGCAACGCATTACAGCGAGTAACTGTAGTCCTGTTGGGGACTACACAGCCCGCCACTCGAATCTCACACGCGCGTGCGCGCTCACGAGAGTGAGAGAGAGAGAGAGAGAGAGAGAGAGAGAGAGAGAGAGAGAGAGAGAGAGAGAGAGAGAGAGAGAGAGAGCGAGGGAGGGGAGAGTGTAAGCATGGCGGCCAGGGTATTGTTCAGAGTGCGTACGGTGCGTGCCATTTTGTGTGTTTGGGGAGGCGTGGCGTGGCGTGGCGCGGCGCGGTGGTCGCGGGCAACCATTTTCCATCATCCCTCCGACATGCGTGGTGCTGTACTTCAGAGCCTATCCGTCCGTCTGTCTGTCTGTCTGTCCGTCCGACCACCAAAACTGATCCCTTCCCAAAAGCCGCTTGGGCTGGGCTGGGCGGGCCATGCCGGGCCGGGCCGGGCCGTGGCGAGCCCGGCTAGGAACTCGTAGTAAGGTCGTAGGCTGCTATAGGCTGCCATGAGCCCCTGGCAGCGGGCCGGGCGGGGCCGCCCATAGACCCAGCCCAGTGGGCCCGGCATTGGTGGGCGCCAAAAGTAGATAAGAGCACGTGGAAACCAATGGTTTTTTGTCTTTTTTAGAAGCTGAGTGAATTTTTTAACTCGAGTAAAAGTGTGTTTCTGGATTTAAAAATAAAAAATAAAAACAGGATTCCCCGTATTCCCGGTGAACTGTGATTCAGCCTCGTTGCAGGCCGCCGAGGGGTGGGGCAGGGCGGGGCGGGGTGGGGCGGGGTGGGGTCCACTGATCGATACGCCCGCCAGTGTCCCATCGGCTAAGCAGGCGTCAACACATGCCAGAAATTTAACAGTGTACTGCTGTATAAGTCATTTCAGTTTTTTTTTTCATTTTTAACAATATTTGTGTGTGGTCACGTCTTGGGGAAAAGTGGCGGTTCCGTGCGAGGCAGACAGAGTCTCCTCCTCCTCCTCCTCCTCCTCCTCCTCCTCCTCCTCCTCCTCCTCCTCCTCCTCCTCCTCCTCCTCCTCTGCACACATAATTTTCGCAATTCCGCGCGAATATCCAGTTGGCCTGGCCTGGTCTCCCAGACAGACAGGCAGGCGTCTTTCATCTCGGCGGAGCACATCTCTGTTTTATGAGATGCACGAGCGCTGATATTGACGGTTGGGCCGCGTTGCGTGGGTGGCACGAGATTTATCGCGAGAGAGAGAGAGAGAGAGAGAGAGAGAGAGAGAGAGAGAGAGAGAGAGAGAGAGAGAGAGAGACAGAGAGACAGAGACAGAGAGGTTTATACGGTGCGTGAATACGGGCTTGCATCCTATTTCGCAATACGACCAGCGAGAGAAGGAGCGATACAGCAAGAGAGAGAGAGAGAGAGAGAGAGAGAGAGAGAGAGAGAGAGAGAGAAAGAGAGAGAGAGAGACGAGATGGAAGGGTCAGGATCAGAGAAGGAGAGGGCAGGGTAAGAAATGCAAGGCCATGTGTGCAGTGAGGAGACGGCCGTGAGGTGAGGCCAGGTTAGGTTAGGGCGAGAAGGGCTTGATTATGCATGACAAGAAATGGCAGCAGAAAAAAAAACGTAAAATACGAGAGCGGGCCGGTCACAGACGGGTTACCTCCCCCGCGCCGCGGCAGACCAATAAAAGGGAGCAGAAATACGAGTGACATTTTAAATCATTTCCACGTTGGTACTGTGCCATCGCGCGCCACGGATACCGTTATCACAGCGTTATCGTAGCGTTATCGTTGTTCGCGTCAGTTGATAACGCGCGGCCCAGGGTTGCCCTGATTTGGAAACTACATGTTCAATGTTGAAATTTTCAGAGAATATTTTTTTTCTGAACGGCTTGGAGGTGTCGGTATCACCTGCATTCCCCCAAGCGTTCCACGCCGCAGAGCGCGCGCGCGCGTGTGTGTGTGTGTGTAGGTGGGGCCGTTGTCCAGTCCGATTCCGGTGATATGACAAAGGCCCCTCGCCCATTGTCCGCAGCATTGTGAACGCCCCTCGCGGGCCGCGCCCACAGCGTACCGCACCGCACCCTTAAACTATCCGCTGCACCAGGTGTTTTATTTTATTTTTTTCGTTTTGGTATGTTGGCGGGTCCGTGCGACGCATAGACTCATTGATCGCGATGCAGCCGACCATGAAGCTCAAACACTGAACGATACGATATATGACTGTATGTGTCCTCTCGACAAGTAGTCGCATGGAGCGTATCCGGGGCATACGGTGCCTCCCGCGGAAACATTTTGATTTTATTCGGGCGACTATAGTGAGAGCTGCGAGCGGAGAAAAATGCGTCCAAAATATGAACACTTGCTTAGAGCCCTTAATCAAGTGCTTAACCGAGTCCTTAACCGATGCTTAACAAGATAGAGCGGAACAAAGTGCTGCTCCAACGTTTACTGTTCAAAATACGGATTTTATTTTTATTTTTTCTATTGATCACACACGGCACTCGCTCTATGCCTTTATCAGCACACCCCAGCACTTTCGCACTTTTTCCTCACTGGTTGCCATGACGGCCGCCAGGGCGCGCGCGCGCCGCCGCCGCCGCCACCCTGGCCCGGTGCACTCTGACCCCCCAGAGAGTCATGCGCTCAATGAGCCATAATACGTCTGCCAGTCAGGACAAAGTGCGCGGGGCGGGGCGGGGCGGGGCGGGGCGGGGCGGAGCGGGGCGTGGCGGGGCCTGATGCGAGCGGACAGTACTTGGGGCTCACTACTGTGCGCACTGCGCACCTTGGCATGCACGTCGCCACTAGTAAACGCCTCCCTTCAGGTCGCGGTGGCCGCGGTGCAACATGTGAGGCCCGAGGCCCCGCCAACCACGCTCCGAGTATGAAAAATTCAGCGATGCGAGTTGGACACGCAACGCCATCGACCCGGCCGAACCGCCCGGCCGGCGAGTGAAAGTGTGGAGCGAGCTGCTCTGTACGGGGCAGCTGCGGGGGCCCGAGCAAGGAGTATTGATTTGTTTTTCAGTGTATTTTTACAAAATATATGGGCAGAGATTACAACGGGGTTACGGGCTAACGCGTGGGTGACCTCGGGGAGCCTCGCGGGTTCCCCGTGCATCGCGCCCGACGAGGAAAACTCAGTCCTTCATTAAAATGACAGAGAGACGGTCAAGCGTTTGGGTTTCTTCCGCCTCACTTGCTCAATCGCTTCCTGCCTGGTTTATCGTCGCTGGCGTACTCCTGCTTCGCCTGCATACTCCTACCTCGCTTGCTCGCCCCTACCTTGCTTCCTACCTCTTATGCTCGCTCCTACCTCGCTCGCTTGCCACCATGCTTGCTTGCCCCTTCCTCGCTTGCTACTTAGCTTGCTCGCTACTACCTCGCTCTCCTACCTATCGCTTCCTGGCTCTACTACCTCGCTTGCTCGCTCCTACCTCACTTCCTCGCTAGCTGGCTCCTGCCTCCGCTCCTTCCTCGCCTGCTCGCTCGCTCCTAACTCGCTCTTTCGCTTGCTCGCTCCTACCTCACTTCCTCGCTTGCTCGCTCCTGCCTCCGCTCCTACCTCGCTCTCTCGCTTGCTACCTCGCTATCCTACCTTGCTTGCTCGCTACTACCTCGCTCTCCTACCTCGCTCGCTCCTTCCTCACTTCCTCGCTCGCTTGCTCCTGCCTCCGCTCCTACCTCGCCTGCTCGCTCGCTCCTACTTCGCTCCTGCCTCGCTCGCTCCTGCCTCGCTCGCTCGCTCGCCCCGCCCCCGGGCTGCTCCCCCGCGCTAGTTCCCCGCGCGGCCGCCAGGGCGCTGCCGGGCGCTGCGGTGCAGTCAGGGGCCGGGCCGGGCGGGCCGCAGCGCTGCCTGTCGGCGAGGGACGCGCTGCACAGCGCAGCACAGCGAGAGCTCCGTGCAAAAAGCATTGCCAAGGTTAGTCCCACGGCGGCGTGCGGCGGGCGCGGACCTGCACGTCACCTGCACCCCAGCGGCGCCACGGCGTGACCACAGTGTGACCACGGCGTGACCACGGGCCTCCGGGGGAACTACCACCATCCAGGATCACGACCAGGACACCCGGAGCGCACCCGGAGGATCTGTTTTCCTGGCTGCCCGGAAGGATTTCCCTCTGCTGCGCGGTCTGGAGCCGGCTCAACGTCACCACCCCGGTGTTCACAACTGTGCGTTCAAACTTGTGCACGGCGCGGGCTCGTGCGTTCAATCGTGCAGCCTGCAGTGGCGTGGCGTGGCGTGGGGCGTGGCGGGGCGTGCCTGCAGGCCCAGGCCCAGTGTGCAACAGTGGCCGTCAAAGTGCAAAGTGTGCTCAGGATGTACGAGTAGCTACCCACCAGTGAGGTGAGTGCCCGTAGATAGATAGATAGATAGATAGATAGATAGATAGATAGATAGATAGATAGATAGATAGATAGATAGATGGGTATATAGATGGGTAGATAGGTGGGTAGGTGGGTAGAAACCCCTGCGGTTGCACGTGTTGGGGACGCGTCTTCCGGCTTTGCGTGCACACCCATTTTGATGACGTTACATCGGGGTTCTGGATTTCAACGTCATTGTGACGCGCTGTGTGTGTGTGTGCGTGGCCGTCCGTTTGTGTAGGTGTGGATGTGTGCTGACCCTTGGCGTTGACTTATTATGCTGAATGTGAGCTACCCGGCAAAAAATAATACGAAGCTCTACCACTGACTCGCACGGCGTGCACCCACGCTCCCGGCTCGCTGCCGGTGTCATGCTGTTTTGTGCTTCGCGAGTGAGCTAGATGTAATATGCTGTCGGTAGCACGGATCCACTTTGGCATCGGTCTCATATTGCTTTTCTTACGTCAAAGAAAAATAAAAGAAAGAAAGAAATGCGGAGCAACATTTTTTTTCTTTCCTTTTTTTTTTTTGGCGTGCCGACTAGGCGTGAATGGTGAGGTGATGCATCTCTTACCTGAGAAGGCAGGCAGGGCGGCAGGCAGGCGACCGCACCGCGAGGGGAGAGAGAGAGAGAGAGAGAGAGAGAGAGAGAGAGAGAGAGAGAGAGAGAGAGAGAGAGAGAGGACACGACATCGGCAAGACAAGCGGATTACCCATCTGGAACACACACATACACACACACACGTAGCGTATGCATTTCACAAACAGAAACACACACACACATATAAATATTACACACCACGGCACGTGGCTCTGGCCACTGGTCATCACTTTGTTTGGGTGCGGCTGACTCCTTCCAAGGCCGGACGGACCCCGTGTTTGACAGATCGCGTCAGGAAACGACCCGTGTTTCCATTATTTTGCAATTATTGCGGTGTACGCTTTTCTTTTCTTTGCGAATGGAAATGAGATTCGCAACACACTGCATTTGCTCCACTTTCGTTTTCTCTATCCCCTTTGTTAAGCAATGATTAAGGACTAAGTTAAGCAAGTCTTAAGCGATAGGTTCAGCACTGCTTAAGGACTCAGTTTAGCAAGGCTTAAGCAGCATGTGAAGCACCGTTTAAGGACTAAGTTAAGCAAAGCTTACGCGATTTGTTAAGCACCGCTTAAGGACTAAGTTAAGCAAGGCTTAAGCAACATGTTAAGCACCGCTTAAGGACTAAGTTAAGCAAGGCTTAAGCAACATGTTAAGCACTGCTCAGGGACAAAGTTAAGCGAGGCTCAAGCCATTTGTTCAGCACTGCTTAAGCGAGTTATTAAGCACCTCTTCTCTCTCTCTCTCTCTCTCTCTCTCGCTCTGTCACTGACCTAAGCGCAGACAGCAGAGAGAGGGCGTTCCCGCTATCTCTTATCACCTGTGCGACCGATAGCGCGCGCGCGTTCCGCAAGGTCACAAGTGGTCACAAATTATTAAAACGATAATGTGAGTCACAATGTGAAGGGGCACAGGGCCTCTAGCAGCGGCACCCACCTGGGCGTGCTCACAGTAAGGGCGAGGCGAAGACGCCCGGGTGACGGGGGCAGGGCACGCCTCGCACGCATCCGTCACACTCGTCACCCGGCCCGTCACCAGCCAGCGACAGCTGCTAATCCGCGGACCCTACGCCCCCGCCACGGACATGTCACGCGTCCGCGCGCCTCAAAAAGTAAAATTAATGTCTCCCATTTTTAGACTGTCACATGTGACTGCCATGATACCGGAAGGTATACAAATAGTGGCAGAAAAAGTATCAGTGCATCGCTAGTGCGAACTGCAAGTTAAACTTTAACATAAACAGTTTTACAGTTTTTGGTCCCAATTTTTATTTGATTCGCCTCAATAATTCGCAAAAGCAGGTTTCATTGCGGCGCGCAATTGCCAAATGCAATTGCTTGTCAGAGGAGCAATTGACGAGCTCTGTCTGCCCTGGCCGCCTGTACAACGCGACGGGGACAAATTGAGCGCGGCGGCTGAGCGAGATCAGAATTAAAGTAAGATTAATTGCTGGACCGGCTGAGGACTTAAGTGACCATTGAACCCGCCTGACGGGCAGACGACACAATCTGACAGCAGGGCGACGGGGCACGTCTGGATCAGTCGCTGACTGGGCAACAGCATCAGTGGACCTCGCCCATGAAGCTGTGCTCATCAGTTCTGCTGATCGTATGACAATCAGTGCCACTGACTTCAGTACTTAAGCTCCCACCTGCTGAGAGTCCTACCGTTACTCTCCGGTCTTGCGTGTCACGACGTCTTGCCCAATGAGAGAAGGGTTCAAGGTCTTCCTCCAAGTACTGTACTCACTCTCTCTTTGTCGCGCGCGCGCACACACACACACATCAACTCGTCTCTCTTCCCTCATTCCATATCCATATCAACGTGTTCGCTCCAATCTCTTCATTGTTTCCATACCACACATCCTTGCCCGCCTTTCTCTGCCTTATCTCTCTCTCTTCTTTTCTTTCCCTCTCTCTCCTCCTCCTCCTTCTTGTCATTCTACCGGATATAGCTGCGTCAGGTTATTGGACTAAACGGGGTCAGGCCCGCCACCGCGCCACCGCCAGCCTGGCCACCAGCAACACGAGGCCAGAGGCTTTTGGCGCCCCGCCCCGCCCCGCCCCGCCCCGCCCCGCCCCGCCCCGCCCCGCCTCAGTACAGTTCATGAGCGGCCAGACTTATTTTCGTCGCGCGGCCCCGCCTCCTCCCGCGTGCCGCAAATATGAGAAATTTGTGCGTCGGCGCCACGCCGCGCTGGTCGGGAGGTCAGCGCCCCCGTAAAATAACTTCAGGGGGCGTAAATAAATGTTCACGCAGGAAAAAATAAAAATTGTCAAATTTAAATTCCGTTTCATTCCGTACAGTAAGGGCGCAGTGGTTCTGGCGTGGGTTCAGGCGGTGGTGCAATTGCATTAGAAAGGTGTTTGTGTGTGTGTGTCTAGGACGGTTGGCTCTCTCTAGAGCCTGACCTATCCACGGCTGTTCTAGAAATAGAGTGGCGGCGTCGTAGCCTCGTAGCAGGGCACGGCTTTCGACGGTGTTGTTGCCGGCCGAGAGCCGGCCCGGCCGCGGTCGGCTGGCTGGCAGGCTCGCTTCAAAAAGCGATGACCATTTCCATAGCCAGCCACACCGCACACACACACACACACACACACACACACACTGACGTGCGTCTGTGTTTGCTTAGCTTGGGTCCCTGTGTTGTATCACTGCACATTCCGCACAATACAGGGTAGAGCCAGGCGGGGGCAAATCTATGGTGTGCGAGAGAGAGAGAGAGAGAGAGAGAGAGAGAGAGAGAGAGAGAGAGAGAGAGAGAGAGAGAGAGAGAGAGAGAGAGAGAGAGAGAGAGAGAGAGAGAGAGAGAGAGAGAGAGAGAGAGAGAGAGAGAGAGAGAGAGAGAGAGAGAGAGATGTGATTCGAGCTGGACTGTAGACATACTACACCATCGCGATCGACTAGGCCAGACGCTGCGTCAGTTAAAAATTACACCGCAAAAAAAAATCTATAGAGTAGGCTTTATTTGCAATAACTTATTTGAGAAACCGAATTCACGTTTGCAAAAATTTTGCATTGCACTGCACTGAGGACACACCACACGAGGGACACGATGTCGGAGGGACGTGACTGCAGGGCCTGACCTGACGGCAGGGCTGACCTGGTGCTGCCGAGACCCACGCAATCCCCCGGACAATAACGAAATAAAAATGACGATCGACTTTTTTGTTGTGTGTGTGTGTGTGTGGAGCGGGATAGGGGCCGGGACAGGCAGGTATCCCGGCGGCGGAAGGGGCGGGGTAGGGGGGAGGGGAGCGGCGGCCGGCTGCCAGCCAGCGGTCCCGACCTAGGCCACCGCTAGACGCGCGGGCGAGGTCTAGGCGGGCCTAGGCCCCTCCGCCAGGCCGGCCTCAGGGGCCTAACACGCACAGCCGCCCGCCCTGTGCGGGGCGGGGCACGGGTCTCAGCCCTCCACTCTCATTTACAAACAATTCATTTTCTTTTAATAATGCCTAAAAGTTCCCCAAAAATTGTGTCTGCACTACCGGCAGGTCAACCAATGTAGTCTGCCCTAAATTTTGTTAGCGAATCTTCACAAAACTTTTACCAAACTGTTGGCAAAAATAATGTCGTTTTCTCTTTTTTTTTTCACGTGTACTAACATATGGCATGCCTTGTGAGACGTTCCCGTCCCAGACCGACGACCCGGCGGCGGCGGCGGTGATCGTCCGCGGGGGGAGGGGGCGGGAGGGGGCGGGAGGGGGCAGGAGGGGGCAGGAGGGGGCAGGGGGGCAGGAGGGGGGGGGGGTCACCCTGATATGTAGGTTAACAGAACGGGGCACAATTTTGGGGTGTTGTTTAGCTTTTTTAGCCGAAAGTGGAGGAGCCTTGCCTCCCTCAGGCACAAGGTGTTGTTCTACAGAGAGGGTCGTGGCGGGGCGGGCGGGACCCCGGCACCGTTACACCCTCCTTTGCCAATTTCTTTTTTTATGACAAGACGCGCAAACCTCCGACCTTTTCTACATTTTTTTTTCTTCTCTTCTACCTCCTAGCTTTTTCTCTTTTTTTATAAAATGATTATTCCCTCTTTCTGGGGGATGAAACATCACTTTCTCACGACGTCCTTGGCGTTTTGTGAGGCCCCCCCCACCACCACCTCCCCCGTACGGACAGACGGACACTCAGAACGACGGACGTACGGGCGGACGGACAGCGGCGTATCTGTTTTATTGCCATTTCCTTTTACCGAGACCCACGTGTTTTTTTTATTTTTTTATTTATTTTTCACCCGCGCCCAAAATACGAATAACTCCGATTGGAAAAATCACAGACACGTTTCGTTATTCATCAGCACACGTTTGCATATGGCGTTACGTAACGCTCCGCGCGCAATTAAGCCCCGGTCCCGCCAGCAGGTCCCAAATAACAAAAACAAAAAAGACAAAAAGAAAAGAGAGAAACAAGAGAGAAATTATTTTGCCGAGGATTTCTCCTCGGGTAAAGGTATAAATTTTGGCGAACGCCTTGACCCACTTTTGCGCGCCGGCGTGCGCGACGCGTTTGGTTCCTTGACCGGAGAGAGAGAGAGAGAGAGAGAGAGAGAGAGAGAGAGAGAGAGAGAGAGAGAGAGAGAGAGAGAGAGAGAGAGAGAGAGAGACGGAGGAGCGGTCGGGAGGAAGGCATCCGCTTGCTCTCCAAACGGGCTTTCTTATTGTTATTCGAATCGGTAAAGAAAAGAGACCGAGAGACAGAGAGCGAGAGAGAGAGAGAGAGAGAGGGAGATGGGAGTGAAAGGTTTGAGAGGGAAAGGTGACTCGAGCAAGCACCGCCCGAATTAACCACGGCAGGCGAACGAGACTGCTTTTGGCGCAAATAACGTTCCGAAGAAACCGTTCAGGAATAATTAAAGGACATATTTCAGCGCCCGTCGACTTATTAAACGTGTGAAACGTACGGGATATCTCCGGCGCGCTCCCGTTCGGCCGATACGTGGATTACGGTTACCCTGATTTCCCTACATTTTTAGTTCCCACGAAGCTCCTCACAATCCACGGAAGAAAGGACAAAACCTAAAAATCGCACATCGTGTTAAAAAAAAAAAAACTAACGGGAAGCAACTGATAGATAATCCATTAGGGTGCAAGGAGATACAAGTGACGCGTTTTTTTTTTTTGGTATAAAAAGACGAACCGTTATGCTAAACTTCGACCAAGGTGCCCTGTTTTTTTTACACGGATGGACAATGATTTCCGGGGGAGTTGTATGTATTCGGGGATAAAAAAAAATGATGTCCGGCAGGTAAACACACCTAGCCGGGAGGCACCGCTGTATTTGCAATCAATCTCCCTTTTTTTATTCCCTTATACCTCTATTGACAAAAACGTTATTTCCTTCTTTCCCACGGAAATATGCGAGAAGACTTGCTAAGGTTTTATCTAGTAGAAAACCAGAACCTCGCACGGCGCGGTTTCTTTTCCATAATGGACAAATTTTTGTCAGTCAGCAAACGTGTCTTACGACAGACACTGGTGCAAACTGGAGGCAGCTCGCGCCCTCTGAGCTTCAAACTTTTTTATGGGTCAGCTGTTGTAAAAGTTAAGAGATAAGAGATGCTCTTTCAGGTGCGAAACGTCAACACCATTATGTGTAAGACTCACTGACCAAGGGGTATGATTGAAATCTTGCTTCGCGGGTGATGGTCTAGTCTTTACACACACAAAAAAAAGCTATAAAAAACCGAGAAGGGTCAACTTTTCAAAAGGCGCGGACTGGACCTTCGAAGGGAGAGAGAAGAGAGAGGGGTTGTTGTACGTACGCGCGACGACTTTTAAGGTCCACCGTAAAAAAAAAAGTTGTAAACGAAACAAAAAAAAAAAGTGTGGTGACTGTCGCTGTCGTCACGGTGAGCGATCATCATATCTGTCTTGCGGGCGCGACGTGTAAGGCGGTGAGAAAATCAGATTTGAAAAAAAAAATCCTAAGCTCTTTATTTGCATTTTCGCGTTCCGCGCTTGACCAAAGATTACTCAGGCCGGTGGGCACGATACCGCAGTACATGGCGGCGGAGACGATCCGCTGACCAGAGGGGTGGCTCGCGAGGGGAGGCGTGGGGTTGTCCGCGGCCCACGGACCCGTCTCAGAATTTCGCATGCGACGTCTTTTATTTTTATTGGATTTTTTTATATTCTTCTTTTTCATCTTTTTTTGTTGTGGGTTGTTGTCTCGACTATTTCATCACTTTTAATCCACAGCGGAACTAACTAACCCGCGCGACCCGTAGGCGGGGCTAATTGAATCCGCCCTGAGAGAGATTCTGTCGTTTTTAAAAACGCGCGCGAAGAGTGAAACAAGTTACGGTTGCGAAATGTCAGCAGAACCGAAACCCACGAACCGCACGCACCTACAAGTGTGAGCGAAATTCACACACCTGGCTTTCCGGTAGCGCGTAGTAAGCGTAATTAGATTTATTTTTAACAGTGGTTCGGTCACGTGATGCAGGGCACCGCACACACGACACGCGTCCCTAGAGCAGCGCCAAAGGGGTCCTTCACCCCCCCCCCCCCCCAACCCTCGAGCAACCCTCTTTCGGAAACTTCATCAAAAAGCGGGCAAAACGTCGGGGCGACCCTTTTGTGTGTCGCCAGCCCCAGGCACGTGATAGCTAGCCCCGGCCCCGCGCCGCGCACCTCAGCATGTTGCGTTTTATCCTTTTTCATTACTTTCGCTTCGCTTTTTTTCTTCTTTTCATTATTTATTTTTTGTTATTTTTGTTGTGTACCGGAAGGAAGTAGGTATAGAGGAGGGTTGGGAGACGTACGCGTAGAGAGGAGAAAGAGAGAGAGAGAAAACTGCAATGACTGAGCGCGTTTTGTGCTAAAACAGGGTTGCCAAAAAATCAGCCGGTTGACGAGCGCGAGGGCAGGCAGGGGGATGGCGGGGAGGAGGTGGGTGCAGCTGACAACGCGGAAACTGGGTCACGGGGATGCAAACCCCCGCGCGCGCGCGCTCACGCACACCACCGCCGCAGCGTAACCCAATGCGTGCATGTCCAAGTCAATACCAAATCTCATTATAATGTCGTAAATTTACAATTTGCCGTCGTAACTTTGCGACATTTCCCGCATGAGAAATCTTTCAGTAACCCCCTACAGAGATTTCTGAAAGTGAGCCAGGCCAGGCCAGCTCACGTAAGCCCCTAGTGCGGCTCTCGTAGCGGAATGATTACACGGGCTAGGGGTTGCAAAAGCAGCGCAGCGGCGGGGTGAGGAAAAAGGGGTTAAATTGTCAAAGGCCAGCGCCGTGCTTATACTGTAGTTAGCTCCACCCCGCAGCCCCTGCACCCCCTCTGGCCCACGCGAAATATCACGCGGGTCGCAGTGCGCGCGCGCGCGTGCGCGTGAGGGGCAGCGGGGGGGGAGGGGGGGGGGTGCTCGCGAAAGGGGGGAGCGAGCGAGAGAGAAGCGGGATAAGAGCGAGACCAAAGGACACATACGCACACACGCACGCACTGAGCAGCAGCTGTAACACATACATAGCACCATTGTGCTCTCGCTCTCTCTCGCCCTCGCTCTCTCTCTCTCTCTCTCTCTCTCTGCGGATCAGATAAAAAAGTGCAAAGCCAAACCCCTACCTTCCGAACCAGAGTCGACAACACGCGTCGCGTCTCACTTCCTCATTTAGAGGTAGCGCCTCGCCATTTCTCTCCATTTCTCTCCCTCTCCCTCTCCCTCTCCCTCTCCCTCTCTCTCTCTTTCTCTCTCTCTCTGGAGCAGCCTTTATTGCAATGAGACGACCCTCTCCTTTGCATGCCCTCTCCTCTCTAAAACTGTCCGCGCAGAGCGCGTACAGTACAGTACAGAGCGAAACTCATTTCATTACTACAAGAATATTCTGGAGCAATGCACAGTATTTTATTTTTGCACAGTATTGGCGCAAATATGTGTTGCAATGAGGTGTACATGTGTGCTCGTGTGCGAGTGTTTACCGTTCGGTGTAGCGGTCGCTTCTGGGCTGAGCCGAGCCGAGCCGACCGCCCGTGCCCGCCCGGCCCGGCCAGGGGCCCCCGGGGGCGATGTCCTGTACAGCGCGGGCGCGCCGGGGCGCGGCGGGCCGGGGCGGGGCGGGGCGGGGCCAGAGAGTAACGCCACAGGGTCAGCGGCGGCGCGCCGCCCCGCCCCGCCCCGCCCCGCCCCGCCCGCGTCCCGTCACCCGGGATCCAGTTCGCATAATAACCATTACCACAGTGCGCCCTGCAACCCATCCACCCATCCACCCATCGACCTATCCACCCGCCCCGAGCACGGCAGCTCATGGCTCCGCCCCGCCCCGCCCAGGTCATGGCGTGTAAGCGCATTTGGACTTATCGAGAAACAGGCCATGAACCCCGCCTAAAGGATCGCCCCTCCCCCCTCTCCTACCCTCACCCCCCATCCGCGATATAAATAAATCCCCCTCCCGGCCGCACATTCCCTTTCTTCGTTTTTCTGTATTACTTCACCTTCTCCACCCTCGTTGCAAATTTCCATGAGATGCTGCTGCTAAGCGTTCGTTCCGTTCCTTTTGTTTTTTCTTCGTTATTTTCTTTTTTGCTGTTAATTTTCGAAGTGGTTTCGGAAATGAGGTTGGCCAGCCCGGGCGAAGCGCGCTCTCTTCCTTGTATATGTGTATGTGAGAGAGTGGATTAAGCCCCGCTTCCAGCTCCAGCCGCCGGCCGGCCGGCCAGCTGGAGAAAGTGAATCCGGTATTCCTGCTGGAGACAAAACGCCCTGCCCTGCCCTGCCCTGTCCGCACTGCTGACCATGCCCCCTCTGTCTGTTCCAGGTGGGTGTCCTGCAAGGTGTCCTGCAAGGCGTCCTGCAAGGCGTCCTGAGCCAGAGCCGCGTCCCGGTGGAAGACGTACCAACGCATCCCGGGGTGTCCGCGAGGTATCCCCCTCTGAGGTGTCCGCAGATAGCTACCTGACTGCGACGACGCGACGTCAGTCTGTCTGGCCGTCAAACTCTTATTGCTGATTTTCTGCGTAGATATGACATTATAGCGAACCGTCAATTTCGCTGAAAACCCATAAGTGTGTGAGTGTCGTAGGTTTGCGAATGCCAATATTCGCACACTTGAAGTTGTGAATTTTCCAAGAGAATGCGTACAAATTGAGACATGAACGGAAAATCGCACACCTGAAAATGTGCGACATTCACACACCTGAAAATGTGTGACATTTACACACCTGAAAATGTGTGACATTCACACACCTGAAAATGTGCGACATTCACACACCTGAAAATGTGTGACATTCACACACTTTGGGTTTCTACAGCGCACTGTGCGTTCGTAAACGTTTGGAAATTCGCACGCCGCGGCAGCAGACACGTCTGGGCCGTGGGGGTCGCAGTGGTGCCAACTGCTCCTTATTCGCAGTGCGCGGGGTTTTTGTCCCGTTAATTGCCGGTGCTATTCGCACGTACGTGAGCTGCTGCCGCTGCACCGCGCTGCACAAAAGCTGTCGCGTTCAATTCAGGCGGGGCGACGGAGGAAAACCAAAAGGCGGGGTAGAAAAAAAATGTAAAGGTCAGTCAGGCCTGTCACCGTGGGGTGTCGAGACCAACGAAATCTACCGCAGGTAGCGCGTAATGTGCAAGGGAGAAACATATTACGAATACTTGGTAAAATGTTGAACTATAAATATTTTGTGCTTTAAAGCCGTAACGCAAAAGCTATCTTGACTGAACTGAACGCGGTTATAAAAGACAAATGTAATTTTTTTTTCCGGTGTAGAACGCGGGCAGACAGACCAGTCGCTTGCGTGCGAGCGATTTCGGACTTCCTCATCGTGACACATGACGAGTTAGGGGGCGGGGGGGGGGGGGGGGCGGAGGAGGGGGGAGGGGCGGGGGAGGGGGAGGAGAGAAAGAGAAGCGCAAGGGAACGGCAGGATGAATGAGAGAAGCAAAGGAGACGCGAGGAGGATGAACATGGTGATGCAAGTGCCCCGGCCCGGCCCGGCCCTCGCGCCCAATCATGAATTATGAATGAGATCAATTAGCGATCATCAATGAAGATGGTGCGTGCAAAATTACGCAAAGGAGTATGGAGAATTCATTTATTTATTTATTTATTTATTTTTAGCATTTTTAAGCGTTTGCTAAAGCGCTAATTTCGTAACATTTTCCGTCAACATTTTAAAAATTGAAGAAAAATCGTTGTAGAAAGGAAATATTGCGGACGTAAATTTTCACCTGTGGGTGCATAGGACCGGCACAAAAAATTGTTCCGCTCAAGACGGCGGACTGTAAGCCGGGACCTGCCTGTGGGCGGGCGGCAGGGCGGGCAGGGCAGGGCCCTGGGACTGCAGCGCAGACCTGAGGAGGCGCACCCGCCCGCACCCGCCCGCACCCGCCCTACCCTGCCCAGCGCGCTCAGCCCAGACATGTTCACCTTGGCAGTCGCGTAGCCCCCCCCCCTTCCCCTGCTGCACGCTAAAACGCCCCACAGGACGGGCCTACCGCCCCTGCACGAGGAGTACCTGCACGGGGCGGCGGGGCAGGGGCGTAGCTGGCTGGGGCTGGAGCGGGGGGCAGGGGCGTAGCTGGCTGGGGCTGGAGCGGGGGGCAGGGGCGTAGCTGGCTGGGGCTGGAGCGGGGGGCAGGGGCGTAGCTGGCTGGGGCTGGAGCGGGGGGCAGGGGCGTAGCTGGCTGGGGCTGGAGCGGGGGGCAGGGGCGTAGCTGGCTGGGGCTGGAGCGGGGGGCAGGGGCGTAGCTGGCTGGGGCTGGAGCGGGGGCAGGGGCGTAGCTGGCTGGGGCTGGAGCGGGGGGCAGGGGCGTAGCTGGCTGGGGCAGGAGCGGGGGCAGGGGCGTAGCTGGCCGGGGCTGGAGCGGGGGGCAGGGGCGTAGCTGGCCGGGGCTGGAGCGGGGGGCAGGGGCGTAGCTGGCCGGGGCTGGAGCGGGTGGCAGGGGCGTAGCTGGCTGGAGGCTTGAGCTTAGCTGACTGGGGACTGGAGCGGGGGGCAGGGGCGGAGCGGACTGGAGGCTGGAGTGCGGGGCAAGGGCGTAGCTGACGGGGCTGGAGCTGGAGTCAGCGGCGTGGCTAACCCGCAGTGCGGTAGCTATGGGTTCAGCGCGGCGTGGACTGACATAAAGCGGGTAAAAATTAAGAGAGCGAGAAAAGATTCGCACAAAACGGCGAGCTCGAGTACCGAGCGTGCGCGGCGCGTGCGGGGTGCGCGCGTGCTCGTAGCTTTTCCAGGAAGTCCTCCAGCAGGACTCGGAGGCCGTGCTGGAGCACACAGCGGAATGCTCTGCAGCGGCTACCCCTCCAGACCCGCTGAACCCTAGGCTCCGCACAAACCACCCGATCTGCCGCCGGGCCGGGCTGGGCTGGGCGCAGAGGATAAAAAAAAAAGACTCCACGACCAAGAAGTTTCGGCCTGCTCCGAGGGTTTTTTTTTCTTTTTTTGCGTTCTTCTCGTTTTGTCGGGAGATGCAGGAAGAGAAGTGCAAGGCTGCAGGGGAGGGGCGGGGGCGGGGGGGGGGGAGGGGGGGGGGGGGGGGGGGGGGGGGGGGCGGGAGGGGGTGGGAGGGGCGCGTCTGGCACACCAGACGCGTTGTTGCCAAGCCGAGGGTTCGCACTCGCGCGCGCGCGCGCCCGGGAGAGAGAGAGAGAGAGAGAGAGAGAGAGAGAGAGAGAGAGAGAGAGAGAGAGAAGCGCAAGCCGGGGCGTACCTCTCTATGCGGGAGAAGGAATAGGGAGAGGACGAATTTCACGACGTACTCGTCGAAGTCTGGGAAGATCGGATTTTACGATGCGAAAAGCAATATCCCACGCCAAGGCAGTGGTGTGTAGAGATAGAAGCGTGCTCCACCGCGCGCGCCCGGCTGGTAGGCAACGCAGACACACCGGTGCAGGCAGGTTGCCTACCTCGACGGCGAATAGGCTCCGGCCGCATCTACCGTACGGGAGATTTGACTATTGGGTGAGCTGAAGTGAGCCGTCCGCAGCGGGCGCGGCGGCGGGGCGTGACCCACCACGGGGCGGGGCGGGCGGGGCGGGGCGGGGCGGGGCGGGGCGGGCGTCGCCAATCAACTGTCTACACGCCCAATATCCGGCGGGTATGCAGGCGGGGCGGGGGACGCGGCTGGGCCGGGCGCTAATGGGGCGTGACAAGTACTACCCGGGCGGGGCGGGGCGGGGCGGGGCGGGGCGGGGCGGGTATGATACGGGAAACGAGCGCAACATGTGGACACGGTGAACACCTCGCCCGCCGGCATCCGGCCGCATCGCGCACGAGGTGAGAGAGGGAGAGAGAGAGAGAGGGAGAGAGAGGGAGAGAGAGGAAGAGAGAGAGGGAGAGAATAGGTCCATCGCCGAGGTGTGGTCCCCCGGGTACGCCTGCCTGGTGCTCTCCGCAGCCGCGGCTTCCTGCCCGTCCCTGTGCATTGACCACCCGTAGGCGGAGAGCACCGAGATCCCCCACCCCACCCCACCCCACCCCACCCCATCCCACCCCGCCCCGCCCCGCCGGCGGGGCTCGGTTGAACAACCGCGGAGGGCCGATTCGCACGCAGAGGAGGAGGAGTGGGGCGAGTACTCGCACGGACTGGTACCCTGCCCCCGCCCCGCACCTCGGCTCCAGACACAGGCCGGCCTTGAGGTGCAGGGGGGCGGGACGCGCCGGGCCGGGCCGGGCAGCGCAGGCCGACGCACCCGCTCTGTCTCTCTCACTCTCTCTCTCTCTCTCTCTCTCTCTCTCTCTCTCTCTCTCTCTCTCTCTCTCTCTCTCTCTCTCTCTCTCTCTCTCTCGTGCTTTAGCCGCGGTCCCTCATTGATGTACGCCCCGGCGACCGTGGCCATGTACGTTTGGCGCGGCCCCTCCCGGCCCCGCCGGCTCGGCTTGCAGCTCTTTCCGCAGCCCAGACCGCCCCGCCCCGCCCCGCCCCGCCCCGCCCCGCCGCACCCGCGTGGCGTGGCCAGCTCGGGCCGCCACGCCACCGCCGTCGCACCGTCCCGCCAAACAATGAACCGAGCAGAACGCCCTGCCTCCGCCCCGCCCCGCCCTCGTCACTCTCACTCTCTCCCGGGCGGGGCGGGGCGGGGCGGGCCAGCAGCATTGCGAAGTCTCGCGCAATCTGCAAGCCCACCCGACCCGTCCAGGAGGTCAGGGGGTTCGGCATCGGAGGACTTTTCTCTCCCGAAAGTCCTCGCTGTGCCGGGCCCGGACGGGGCGGGCGGGCTTCTGGACGGCGCTGGAACGGAACACCACCTGGGAACGCCTCTTGGGCGAGTAGGAGGAACGCTCCTGATGCTCGGGGGGCAGGAACCGGGTAGCCCCACGCGACAACCCCGCCCGCCCGCCTCAGTGACACCACCGCCGGGGGCACGACACGGAAGGACCCTTTCCTTATCCCCCGGGAGGAGAGAAGGGGACGGAGAAAGGGGGAAGAGAGAGAGAGCGGGAGGGAGGGAGGGAGAGAGAAAAGGATGAGGAGGAGGGGAGGGGGCCTGGCCGCTCCGCCCGCGACAGATTACATTCGGCAGACAGGCCCTGCCCGGCCCGGCCCGGCCCGGCCCGCCGCGCCGCCCGCCGGCTCAGCCTTGGTTTCTGGGTCAGACGGCTGGCGTGCCCCCGCCTCCCCCGCCCCGCCCCGCCCCGCCCCGCCCCGCGGGCCCAGAGAGAGGAACTGGAGGGAGGGGCGGGGTGGGGCGTCCGGATTTTGGCGATGGGTGCAAAGCGAGCGTCGGCGTCGGCGCGGTACGGGTCCCGGGCCGGGGCCGGGCTCAGCCGGTAGCGGTGCACGGCGCGGCGCGGCGGGGCGGGGCGGGGTGGGGCGCGCTGGAGGCAATGACCGCCCCGCCCCGCCCCGCCCCGCCCCGCCGCCGTGACGTCACGCATCCTCATGACCCATGTCATGCTATGCCACCGACGGTCTCGTTTTCTAAACCGTTTCCCCCCGCCCCCCACTGATCCTGACCAGCACTGCACACCCAAGTGTGTGAATGTGTCGCACACTTGCAGGTGTGTCAATTACCATCCGTTCACTATAAAAACTATAGTAAATGTGTGGATTTAGCGAGGAGCGAACACTCTCACGTTCACAAGTGTTATGCATTTGCAGGTGGTTCGTGCACACACTTGGACTCACCCGGGGCCGCTCGTATCCTCTGTCGACAGGTGTCGCCGTGGTCCGCAGGAGTAGAGCGCCTCCACCGGCAGCCGGCCCAACACCGCCAAGACCCGTCCCGTGAGTCTCTGCCCAGGAGAGGATCAGAAAAGAGAATCAGAAAATTATTCATTACTTGCATACACCTAAGAAGAGAGTTCACCCAGTTTAACTGAGTAACCAGAGTCGGAACGGGGAGGGAGAGGGGAAAAAAAACTCAAAAAACAAGTACGCAAATTTTAACTCAATTAGCATGGGGTAAGCACAGGCATATGACAGTCACATAGAATTCCGGCCCTCTACCTCACCCTCCACATTTCTCGTGATTTAACTACCCTGGGGGTAGTTTAGCCATCACACCCGTCGGCTCGGTGGCTGCGGAACCGGTTGGCGGGCGAGTTGGGGCGGGGCTTGGTGGGGTGGGGCGGGGCGGGGCGGGGCGGGGCGGGGCGGGGTGGGGCGGGGTGGGGCGGGGTGGGGCGGCCTGATGAAAAGCCGAACAAATTTGGTCCGACTGACCGGGCCTCCCCCTCCCCCTGGCGAGGTAACATCCCGACGCCACTACCAACCGCGGGGAAAAAAACTGTCCTTTTTTAAAGTCATGATTAGTATGTCACTTGACAGTTTCGGGTTGCGATGAGTCGACATGATACTCGCTACCGACAGACACTCCGACGAGATTCTGTTCTGATTCCTCACACGCCAGCCTCGGGTCCCGGGAGGGCGGGGGTAAAAATATCACGGAGCTCGCAGAGCCACGCATGATATTTCAACCCCGTGGGGGTAGAATTATCATGGGATCTCCGCGAACTGGGGGGGTGGCAGTCCTGAAGACTATGAGGGCGCGTGGTACTTTCACCCCCACCCTCGTCGTGTATGAACTACCCCTTTCTAGCCCCTGCCAGCAGAAGACACAGCGGCAGCAGCCAGAGGAGCACCAGCAGCCGCAGGTGACACCAGCCCCGCCGCTCCAACCCGTAGATCCGAACTTGTGTTTCCTTGATTTTACTCACAAGTCGGAGACTGCGGGTACGGGCTGCGGGGCGACCGCGACGGACGCCGTCGCACCACCAGGCCGTCGCGCACCGTCACGCCAGAGGAAGACGACGTGACGAGGACTGTGACGGCCCCGCTCCCCCGCCTCTCGCCCCGCCCCGCTCCGCCGCGCAGGGCTGTGACGAAAAGACTTGCGGCGTATGGAGAATGTAGCGCGCCGCGGCGTCATCGAGACCGGCCCGCGCGCCTGGGAGGACGTGACGGCCACGTGACGGCCACGTGACGGCCACGTGACGGCCACGTGACGGCGCGGGGCGTGGACAAGACCCTGTGCTTCGTGCCCGGAGCAGAGCGGAGCCACACTTGTGGGGATGCTAGCGAGTCGTTCAGTTGCAAACGTATCTCGATTCGCCTGCATTCGCCGTGAGATGAGAATACTCGAGCGAGAGGATCGAACCCCCCGCCGCCGCCGCCGCTCCGCCTTCAGACACCGCGGGCTGGTCAAGATGGCGTACACCCAAGTGTGTGAATGTCGCACACTTGGAGGTCGGTGCATGTCACACACTGGTAGGTGTGTGAATTTTCCAAGAAATTTCTTGGGGAGGGGGGGTGGGCGAGGAGGGGGTGAAAGTGTGCGAATGGAAATTCACACACCTACAAGTGTGCGGCATTCACACACTTGGGATTTCCAGGAGGAGCGTGAATGAGCGTGGGTGTTTGTGAGAGCGAGGGGGAGCGTGAGTATGCGTGAGAGAGCGAGCGAAAGAGCGAGCGAGCGAGCGAGAGAGAGAGAGAGAGAGAAAGAGAGGGAGAGAGAGAGAGAGAGAGAGAGAGAGAGAGAGAGAGAGAGAGAGAGAGAGAGAGAGAGAGAGAGAGAGTAGGGCAGAGACGAAAAAGAAGATGACAGAGAAGAAGAACTATAGCGGTCGGTCTGGTCCGGTCCGGTCGGGGGCTGCCTGGTACAGCCGGGTTGAGGTAGTAGGTTGTATAGTAATGAACTACAACACGGGAGTACTGTACAACTTGCTAACTTTCCCTCGCTGGGCCATTTCGCCTGACGGAGCCGCTACTCTTCGGCATCAAGTCGCCCAGCTTATTGTCAAAATTCAGTATTGTAAAAAAAAAAAAGACTGGTTGTGACGAAACAAAATGTACTACCCCCGTCACCGCGTGACGATCCCTTGACGGGCCGCGTGTCGCACGAACAACGGCCGACTGACTGTGCGCTCCAAGGATGTGACGATGTGACGGCGAGACGTTACATGTGTAAAGTGTCACGTGTGACTATGTGTGATACCAATGTAAGCGAGTGATGCTCGCAAATACCATAAGTCCGTTGTTAATATATTTTTTTTATTACTGCTTCAAGTCTGTTCCATGTAAAATGCTACACTCGACACAGGCGTCACTGTTTCTTTTCTTTTTTTCTCTCTTTTCTTTGTGATTTTGCGACAGGTCATCTGCCTGGATAGCTAAACCGCTCTGAACTCTGAGAAACCTCTGCGCACGTTGCAACGCGGCGGGAGCGAAGGATTGCTGGAACGTCTAAGAAACGTTTTGTAAGAGTACAGTGGGGGAAAATCAATGTTAAAAGGTCTCTCCTGTAAAACTACAAAACCGTTCTTAGATTGCTTTTCGCATCGGCGGCATGTAAAATGCGAAGATTCCGTGATTTCCACTCACATAGCATTCAGTGCAGAAAAATGCCTATTCTGATTACCGCCCTTCAGTTCGTCGCTTTTTTTATGATTTCGTATATGATTTGTTTTTGTTGCTGAGTTTGTTGTGTTTCATGTTTCTTGCGTAAATAAAACTGTGACAAAATAACGCCTCACTTTCCACACCTGAATTTCACTCAAGAGTATATTTATTGTTGTGACAGATGCCGGAGTTTCTCCGGATATGATCTATGTTTTAGTATATTTTTATGTAAAACGCCTAGGATTATATAAGATTGGTTTCTTATAAGCTTGTGTAACCATTCAATGACTGGCGATACTGTCTGTAAAACTTCCCTTATTTCAACGAAGAAAATAAATATCCAATTTATTTTTTAAAACGAACTAAAACTAGTCTCGTCAATTAAAAAATTTCCGATTGATTTGTCACAGAAACGGGAACGTTATCAAAAGATGTGGCCACGCGGCGTAAGGGCGTGCGCACACAAGTCCGGGCGCCTGTGGGGTAGGCAACCCAATTGGCACGCGTGGCGGGTAGGGTGGCGGGCCCCCGGGCGATCAGTGGGGAGGGTGGCGAGCCCTGAGGAGGACACCCTGCAATGCCGCGAATATTCCGGGGAAAACTGTCAAAATGGAAAACTATACTTCTCTAGATTTTTCGGGGAAATAGATTTTTGGGGCGATATAAGTGATAGTTTACTGACTCCCCCGAGATTTTTCCATGAAGGGGGTAGTTCTCACGAGTTACGAGCCAATCCGCTACTTTCCTTTAACAAGGGGTATAAAACTGCCATCAAACCACATCAAACTGCATTCTTAATTTTAATTCATAGCGAGAGAGATTTTAACAAGAATATTTTTTTTCTTTTGAAATTTACCAATACCCTTGTCACCGAGGGTTGAGGGTCACCAATTACTCAAGTGCGAGACGTATAAGGGGGTGGCATTTACACAGTCATCAGTTTGTTTCATCACCATGACAAATACTTTTTTATGAAAATAAAAAGACCTAGAAACGTTATAGTTGGTAACTAGGAGTTGTTGAGTGAGTACTTTTTACGGACCTCGGCCCTAACCTGTACTCAGTGTCCGATAACTTTGAAAAATGTCCTACCACTACCTGTTACCGCTCGCAAAAATAAAATCGGCAAAAAAGTGTGTTACTTACCTTTATCGAGTCGGAGATGGACTTCCTAAACGACAGGACGCACGACTTGAATTCAAATATTTTGTTTTTAAAAAGAAAGGCAGGTTGTTCGTTAACACAGCAGACGTCTCGGCACGGGCGACTTGACTGCATATAGTTGAGGATAGTGCAGTGAACAGCTATTATTCCCAGACAAAATTAATGACACTTCTTCACCTCCACTTCTAAGTCGCAATCTTAAAAGAAAAATTTAAAAAATTAAATGGTGGTTGCAATTTTTTTAATGCAAGTCACGCGCGTCGTTATTAATACTGCCAAACACGAGACCTAGACTAACAACTCACATTTCTAGGTAGCTTTCGCAAAGTTCCGGCTCTGGTTCATCTCGTGGCGATATGATGACTTCAGTTCCAGCCAGACTAAACGTGAAATTTATGCAGTTTTGCTTCCTTGTTCACAGGGAGAGTCAGACGCCCTGGAGCAACGCAGAGCTTGCTGCCCGTTCCCTGAGACCCTAAACTGTGACGTCTACGTTTAAATATCTCACAGGTTAGATTCTCAGGTATGGGAGGCTTGCTGCTGCCGCTCGCCAGCCCGGTCCCAGTCCGAACAGCAAAGTGTAGCCCGTTTAAAAAATAAAATTCTTCAGATTTTGACAGAAGTCTTGTAGCGTTTCATTCAACTTGTCCCTCCCTTTCACGAAAATTGGCGTAGAGGAAGAACTACGCTAGTCACAAACGTTCTGTACAGACTGTCCGCACCGACGTGGAGTAGCGCCGGCCAGTTCACTGTACTCCGTCGGCATGGGGTATTGACACACTGATGCGACTGTGCGCGGTGGTAGGGAGAGGTGGGAACAACGAAAGTTGCGAATAATCCGTATAATTTCAACACAAAAGAGTTGGTACATCTCTACGAAACAAAATTCATTACTTGTACAGAAAACAAGTCAACAATAGTTTAGGAACTAAAACATTTCATACTCGATACAATCCTCAAGACGAACCGTAAACCGTGTTCAATCCAATATCGTCAACTGAGTGCTGCCATGTGAAGAAAATCAAACTTGAAAATTTGAAAACTCACAAGCACTGACAAAGAGTTCGGCTAGTTTACAGGAGTGAAAACTCCCAATACACATCTGCATCATTGAGAAATAACTAATAATTGAACTGAAATCAATTTAAGCTTTAGTTCAGCTCCATTTTTGTAAATAAAAATAGAATAAAAGTCCCATAACCAAATTAGATCTCTTGAAAACATGATTAATGAGTTTAATCAAAGCAAAATTATCTCTGTTCCATTAAAAATAATAATAAACAATAATAAAAATGTGACAGATTCTCACCAATATGTTTGATAAGTTTTTCAGTGAGCTATACCAAACCCGCTAGACATTTCATATAAAGAGATGATTTGCCCACAACCACATGAGAAAAAGTTAATGCCAATAAGGAATTTAACACTTCCCTTAAGATATAATAACAAAAAATAAAAAGAAAAGATAATCAAGGTACGTTTAAAACACAGCAAGCTTCAGAACTGTTGGGCCAAGGATTTCATTTTAAGTATCCCCATGATTTGTAGAATACCACACATTTTAAAATGGAAAACTAAATTCTACTTAATATAAACCTATGTAGCTTCACTGAGGTAAAATTACATTTAAGAAACCAGCTTTGTCAAGGAAAACCAAAAGAGGTTTTGTCCAAGGCTGCATAAGTTCCCCTACATGAGGTGATGGAATAAAAAGGAACAAGGTTGGACATTGTCATAAAACAACTGACACCGACTTAAAATTCTTATAGGCTTATACAATACAGGCACCAGCTGTAGAATGTTAAATATGATTGCTAAATCAATTGCCACTTCACCTTCTTGATTTGAAAGTGATTGGATGAAATCAATGACATCATTAATTGTCTTGTCAATTACACTACAATCGATGGGGCAACTAGTTAAAATACATTAATGCAAGATACTAAAATCCAGCTGGTGTTAACTACCATGGTTGTCTGTAACAGTCTTCAAATAATGCTAAGATTTAATTTAAGTCACTAATTTAAAGGCTTTCAAAATACGGTGATACTAACTAATAGATAAGAAAAGCCTCATCTCAAAGTATAATAATTTGTTACTGCTTTTGTTAAAACTATAAATAGACAAATCAACCTTGATATAGACTGAAGTTAGATACCAACAAGAAGCTGCTCAACTAAATTAAGAAAAATGTAACTTAAAACATTTCCGGAAGTACAGGAATGTAAGGCTCTAAGTACACACGCACCATTGAAAAGACTTTTGTCCAAAGAAAAAATCTAGTCTACGTTATTCAAAAACATTTCCTGTCATAGGAAAATGAAAACTTAAAAAGGGGGAGCAAAAAAAAAAAAAAAAAGTAAACAATAGTAGACAAAAATAAAATTACTGCAGACCAGCTCCAAGAATTCTATTGAGGTCAGGGCGGGCAGTGGGTCTCATATCAAGAGCCAAAACACTCTTTGTAGAGCGTGTCAGATGTTTGTGAGTTGCAAGGTTCCCCTGAGCATTATGAATCCATTCCCAGCAGGAATGGCAGAAATACCTGAAGCAGGAAGATTCCCTACAGAAGTACGGGCCATGCTGAACCAGACAAACGGAGCATGGAGAGTCTTCAAGGTAAGGAAGCAGCTGCACTTTCTTGCTAAACTGGTCCGTTTTGATTGTAACAAAGCGGGCATTGATGGCTTTGAAGAAAGAGCGATTGTTGTTGAAAGTCACTCGAGCAGATCCAATGGGATACTTGAATTTGTCAGTGTCAAGGCCTGCAAAGAATAATAAACAGCACTTCAAAAGAATATTCTTAATATTGTGGAAAAAGGTAATGGAGAGTTGAAACTGACCAGCATACACAACACCATCAAATAGATCATTCATGATGATTGCCAACCCATGTGCACTCAACATGCCGTGCAGACCACCAACAAATACAGTCTTCTCTGGGTCCAGTTTCTGAGAAGGGCTGCGTACCCAATTTGTGTCACTAATCATCCAAGGGATAACTTGAACATCCTTAGCTTTCATTCTCTTAGATGAAATCTTGAAATACCAGTTTCCAGTCCGACTTGGGAAATCAGACCGACAAGACCTTAGCAAGGCTTTCACCTAACGAGAAGATCCCATATTAAAATAACCTTACATATTTAATAAATAAATAGGTAATAAATTTTCAATTGGCACAGGTATTTGGAAATTTGAACTACCTGCTTTTCACATTCCATGATAATGTAAGCATATCCTTTAGGGGGAGGAACACCAGGCTGTTTACTGACAGGCCACTCTACTCTGATCATTCCAAACTGTCTCAGTCCATTTTGAAGAATAGATTCAGTTATGTCCCATGGCACTCCACCAAGAAACACCTAAACAGCCAATACAATAAACTTGTAATAATCATGCATAAAACTGAAAATGCTAATTGTTAAAATATAAAATCAAATTTAGACTTACCTTAACAGAGAAGGTAGGGTTCTCAAAGGACCTGGCAGGAAGAGTTCCGCTCCATGTGCTTACCGGATCACAGTCAGCAGCTGAAAGTACTCAAAAAATGAAAACAATGTCGAACAGGAATAAATTGCACACATGAAAAGGCAGACTCCACTCACCACCACCGCTCATCCGTTGGGTCCGATGGAAGTCTGTGCTAAAGCTGATCCTGTTCAGTGGGGCTGAGCTTGGCGAGGGTGGAGTACTGGGTGTATGTAAGGGCCCTGAGCCCCTCAGAGGGCTGGACATACACAGGGGTGAGCCAGGTAGGGAACCTGACAACGACCCAGGGCTCCAAGCCTTGTCAGGTGGAGCCAAAGGTGAAGACAGAGGGGAACCCAGAGGAGACTGCAGGAAAACAGAGAAATGACAAGAGAGTTAAGATGCACATATAATGGCAGTTTACAGTAAAATAAGCAGTTGGAATGAGAGGGATGGTATACCTGTAGTTGATCATGTTGGTAGTTGTACAGGTTTGGATTGTTGCTAGCAAGTGCTTGCAGAGCATGGAGGTTGGAGAGATTGGTCAGCTCCTGCTGGCGATGATCTCCATTGCTAGAAAAGCCTGTGGACAGCCCTGAGTCGCTACGGTTGCGAGTGTGAAGATACAGGCGGCTCTGAAAAAAGGAAAACCATTTAAGTTAGTCACACTGCACGAAGACATGACATTGGTGACTTCTGATACAACTAACAGGTCTCCCCCACATTTCTCACCATAAGATCTGACAAATTAGTGTTGTCCACACTTCCAATGCTTGAGTCAGACTCTGGAGAATTCGAGCGGGAATGCAGGAGATTTCGTTCCTCAAGTGCTCTTCGCCAATCTCTGCCACAAAGAAAAAAAGAAGAAAAAAATAGGTAAAAAGTTTAAAAAAAAAAAAAAAAAAAGATTTTTTGTTTTAAGGGGACAAAAATTGGGCAACGCAAATAGTAAGAAGAAGTAAACTTACGGAGTGCCAGGCGAGAAGGGTCCCGGACCCTGGGTGGTCGGGGAGGGGGAAGGCGACGGCGACAGTGGAGGGAAGGTTCCCGCCGAGTCCAGGCGTCCCCGGGCGCCCACGCCCACGCCCCCGCGCACCGCGGCCGAGGACTTCCCTGGCGTCGCCATGTCGTGAGGCAGAGGGCTGCCGGGATGGCTGGTCTGGTAGCCGCTGTCGTCACCCTGTCCGGCCCGGCCCAAACAAACAGTATTTACAAGCAGACGAAACCAACACCAACTCAAACAGCAAAGGCGGTGCAACAGTAGAAAGGCCGGCAGCATTGTCGATGCACCCCGCCCGTACCCGGCCAAACCTCAGGCTCACAGGTCGGAAGTGCACGAGAAACAGCTTGATGTCCGCAACCTCAACCTAAGGGAAGGCCAAGAAACACCGTCCCCCAGCACCCCACCCCACCCGAGATGTCACCTTTCCAAACTTACCGAAAATGACATGAAGAAGGGCTGGGAGGGCGCGGACTGCGACAGAGGGTGAGTGGAGGCGCCCCCCAAGGAGCCCTGGGGGGATCCCGCCTGCGACCCGGACCCCATCAGCGATCCGCGAGGCATGTTGAGCCCCAGCAGCTCAGCTATGGACATCAACGATTCACCTGGGGGCCGAACGAGACGAAACGTTACACCGCGGCCGGAAGAACACCACAACACCATACTCGCTGCAGCACTTACTGTCGGCGCCGGGAGATCTCGGGAAGATGTCGTCCAGAGCACCATCCATAAAACTAGGGTAGTCCGATCTGGGTGCGTCGTTTTGTGATACTGTTTCTCCCGCCTGTTGGAAAGAAAATGTATGAAGAGCGGCGAAAGGCTCTAAGGGTGCGAAAAAGTTAGGCCCCCATGACACCCCCTTCCCTCTCTACCCTATCAGTGACAGCGCACGGCGGCTCGCTAGCCGAGCCTCCGCCCCGCCCCGCCCTGCCCTGCCCCGGATTCTGAGAATCGGCAAAGAGGCCACCGCCACCCCAGGGAGCTACGAGGACGAACAGGACCCGACAGGCAACAGAGCACGAGTTGCGCAACTACTTGCGGACAATTTCGGCAAATGAAAACAAATCTGTCGGCTTTGAGAGGAACCCTATGAACTCCAACACGCGGGCTCAGGGGTGAAATTGTAACGACGGGCTAAACGCAGGTTTTAAACGCGGTCGGTGATAACAACTCCGATACCACCAGCCGCCCACCGAACACATGGCTCCTGGCATAACCCACACTCACTGGCGATAGCTCATGACGGCATGAGGCCGGCCCGGCCCGGCCCGGCCGCCCTAGGACTCGTCCCAGCTGATTCACAAATCAATGAGGGGCCCAAACAGCACCGGCCGGCGCGGTTTCGACAAAGTGATGAATGAAAACTTGTAGCGTCTCACGCAGTGGAAGCGGGGCTCCACACAGATTTGTCTGCAGGGGCTGTGAGATACTAGACTCTTATGCAAAACGAAAAGCATCGTGCGCCGCCAAGAGCATGGCAGCCCAGGAGACAGGAGACACAGACCATAACACGCCCCCTTTGACTAGGCAGGATGCACTCACCTGTTGCAATGAAGGCATGACGGATCCTACAAGACCGACCAGCTTTCCTCCTTTCTTCGTTAAACAACTCACTATTCAATAAAATGTGACTTTCAAATGATAAAACACGAAAGGGGGAAACTTGTCTCTAAAAGGGACCCAGCTCGTCCGGGACCAGAAACAACAGTCAACATGAGATAAAACTCGATTTTGGTTACTGGTTAAAGAATGAAATAAAATAGGCACACATTCCTGCTCCCAAGCTTGAAATTCTTCCGGCACATGAGGACGAGCCCGTCCGTCCACAGGAGCGAACCTTACTTTGCCGAGCAGTGCTAACCCTGGAGTGAGCTCAGAGGTGCTCGTGCTCGGGTCGGAGACAGGCAGCCAGACTATCCCCCCCCCCCTACCCCCTCTCCCTTCAGCTGATATCTGACGTCACCCTGTAGGGCAACGTGATTGGCTGTGTCAACGCATCAACACAAAAGTTGACGAAATTTGAATTATTTGAATTTTTCTAGCGTGCTAATAACGTGAGGGAAGAGAAAGAAAACGTTCCATGAGAGATTCCACATTTATCAAAAAAAGCAAAATACTCCACTTAATAATACAGATAACAAAGGCGATATCCATTCGAAAATAATAATGATAACAAGAGATATAAGTTGATGTAAAAGAGAAATGTCAACTGAAACAAAATGATATGATACAAATTATTAATATTTCTAATCTGCCAAGAGATGATTTTAATAATTTCATTAAAAAGTTAATACTCCAACATTACTCCAATAAACAGTGGAGGAAAATTGTTTGAAGAAGAATGCTGTCAAATAAATGTTGCAGATTTGAGAACAAAATCCAGGCATAGGAAGAAACTTAAGGATTAGAACAATATTTTGAATTTCACTAAAAAAAAACAATGCTCTTTTGGTTGATGAACCTTATTTCATTGTTTATGTAGAATCCTTGTCTAGTGTTTGTGATGACGAATCATGCATTTCAACCTCAAAGCTAAGGGCAGAGGAGCCTGGAGTAATATTTGCAAGCTCTGAAACATTTGGTGTGTCTCTCATAGGTGTCGCATTATCAGCTTCTTCGTCAATGTTCATACTAGCATCATCAGGATTCTGATCATCATATGATATTATTCTGTGCACCCGGGATGTAGATACCTTCTTACTTCTGAAAGGTGGCATTTTGTCAGGGGCTCCTATAAACACAAACAAAAAAGAATAAAACATGAATTTCAAATCAGACAGAGGTAAAGTCAATTCAGTTGAATTCTGTATTTTCAAAACTATGTACCCTCAAATGGTTCTGTGTCATCAACAAGTTGTTCTATAACATAAGTTAGCATTGTGGTACTGAAAGTATCATCACGACGGAGGCCTAGTGCTTTGTGAAAGCAATCAACAGCTTCAAGGGTGTTTCCCATCATGGCGTGTGTATAACCCATAGCAGAAAAAGTAGAAGGATTTAAAGGTCTTAAAACTAATGCCTGCATAAAAAAAAAAGAAAATAATTAAAGATTTTAAACTTGCCAAATAGAGTGCAATGTAACAGACAAAAAAAAATTAATTTAAAAAGAAAAAAACATTACTTGTTGATGATATTCTAAGGCAGTTTGGAACTTGCATCTTTTTCTAGAGACATGACCAAGATTATTTAAAAGTGGTTCCCACTTTTCAGCAACAGAGTCATCAATAGAGCGAACCAATTTGAGAGCGTCTTCAAAATGTTTTTCAGCTCGTTCATATCTGTAAACAAAGCAAGTGAATCTCATGCAAAAATAAATTTAGAAAAGCCTCTTTCATTACAGAAGGTCAAGGTCTTACTCTCTATTTTGAAAAGCTATCACTCCCAATTCGTGCATTACAAAAGGGTCTTGAGGGGCTATATTTTGAGCTTGTAAGAAAAATTTGTCAGCAAGTTTACAACTGTTTGTTAAACCACATTCTAATCCAATGTAAAGAAGAGGTAAATGACACCTGCAATATCAAAAAAACACAAAAATGTAAAATTCATACAGATAGGGAAAAAAAATATAAAAAAAAGAAAGAAGAATGATATCAGTAAAGTAAATAACAAATACCTACCCTTTCATTAATTGAGATGCCTTGAAGTATGCAGACATTGCTTGGTCATGTTCATTTTCGGCAGCAAAAGAATGACCAAATGCAAGCCAGGCTGGTCCAAATAATCGATCAAGAACAGTTGCCTTTGTTAAATATCTTCTTGCAGGGTCACTTTTACCTAGTAATTCACCAGAAATATTTAGCAAAAAGATTCAATGGTATTCAGTGGGAGAAAAAAAATAGTTACCAATAATATAATAATAGCAGCCAACTGCAAACCATGAAATAGCCATTTCTGGATGGAGATCAACTAATCTATGAGCTAAGTAAAACAACTCTGAAAGAGAGTTAAATTATAATTAGAAAGATCATTAACTTGTTCAAATTTTTAAAACTCAAAAATACTTTTCATAATATTTACGGTTGCTTTTATCCAGTTCTACTAAGCAGCCAATATGAACACACAAGCAGCTACTGTGATACGGATCTTTCTTAAGAACCCTGAAATCAAATGAAAGATTTAAAAACCAGTAATAATTCCTTTAAAGGAGAATTTTTCACCCTCCTGTTTCTTTAGTGCAATGAAAACATTTAATGAAAACTTACTCTTCTGTTAACTTCAAACAACTTTGGAATTTACAGTTGTAAAAAAGTCTTTCTGCCTTTGATACTAAAACATCTAAATTGTTTGGAATTAATTTGATGACAAGATTAGGTTGCGAGTCATCTAAACGAGGCACAGGTTTATGTGAATCAGTAGAACTTTGAGAAATATCAAGGGCTAGTTTGCTCTTGAACACAGACCCTGAGGGGCTTGCTGCTGTGCCTGAGACTGGTGTTTCAGGATACAGCCCTTGAAATTTAACTGATTTCATTTCTGATAATTGCTGAGGAGGGCCTTGATACTTGTTTAACTTTGTTTCATACAGCTGTCGTAGGAAAGTTGCTTCAGCTGGTGAGCTACATTGCTCAGAATAAGGAATTGAATCTAGAAGCTCCATTTCTAAACATCAGAAAAAGGAAAATTGAAAATAAAAATACATATACAAAATAAATTGTATTTTGAATCATAATCATATATTTGATGGAGAAATAGCAGGAACATACCTTCCCAAGATGACAACATGTGGTGTTGAATGAGAGCTTCAAATGCTTCATAGCAAAACACGTCACATCTTAGGGCTTGTCTATAACAGTCAGCTGCTAGTTCTCTGTTGTCCATGGCTTCCAAGACTTGCCCTTTGAGAAATAAGATACTACTCTGCAACTAGAGTAAATATTAAATATGAGAAAAACTTTCACTAAAATGAAAACAGTTTTAAAAATTCATGAAAACATAATTGCTTGCTAACATTGGTAGGACAATCTGCGTACATCATTCCATCGCCCATGGAGTCTATGCTTGTATTACGGGTTGTGCGGGACAAGCTGTTCTCATTCTCAACCATCGTCAGAAGCTGAAGAGCATCAGAATAGCAGTTTGCTGCCAGCAGACTTTTAACAGTTAAATAGTGGCATAGAGGGTGAGTCTGGAAATTGCAACAAAATGAAATAACTTTGCGCATAAAAACAAAATCACCGGCAGTTCATCAGTGACAAGCAAATTAACATACCTTGTCAAGCTCTTTACTACGAATCAAGTGAACAGCTCTATGATATTGCCGTAGATGAAACATACACTGAGCCAGCCAGTAAACGTCCTTAGGATCATCTTTTGAAAGAGATGCAGCTTTGTCTGCCCAGAATAATGCAGCATTGTATTGGTGCTGGGAAACGGGAAAAATGAAAAGGGGATTGATGCAAAAATGACAACTTGAAATATTACTAGCTTAAGAATGATTGAAACATAATTGCAAGAAATTCTTACAAAAATGCACAATAACTTAAAAATAAGGGAAGTTGGAATAGAAACAGAGAGCAGCATAACCTAAAAGATTTATTAGTAGGGTGTTACAAAATAATAAAGAAAATGGGAGCACAATTTATTTACCAAATCCAAGTACGACCGAACCAATTTCCTGAGCGTGTCAATATTGACTTGCTGATCACTTATGTTTTTCATTTCGCAATCCATATCTCCCCGCCCCGCCATCTTGGTGACTGACAGCAGCCGGTGGGTATTTGTTGTATTTACCAACACGGCCGGCTCCGGCATGAAAATGGCGGGAAAGAGTTCGACCAGCTTGGCTGTTTCGTCCTTTCTTCCATCCACGACAACCACCCTTCCCTTTATTTTTTAAGGGGGGAAATGTTGTCCAGGCTTTTAAAATTAAAAAATCTGTGTATTTATAAAAATAAAAAATTTATTCCTTATTCCTTACAGAGTTTTGAAAATTTAAAATCATTTCCTATTTCAAAAGGGAAACGGTGTAATTAAATGTATTAAATATAACAAAATGAAAGGTAGTGCGCTTAAATTCATTAAATATAATTTGATGGAGGTGTAAACTTTGGGGACAACCCTTCATCAGATTCTGAATCCCTAGCAGCTGCGCAAGTATGGCGACGTTTTTTCATAGTGTTAAAGGTGGCAGGTACTGGTGAGGGACACCCAACTGATTTACTAGAGTTGTTTAGCTGGGCAGTTGATGAGCATTCCTGAAGGTTTCCAAGAAGCTGGTTTGGTAAAAGCTGAGGAATATTCTCTTCTGAGCCATCATCTACAGGAAGAACTAGAACGGGATCAGTTTGAGTGGCTACACTCTTCTTCTGTTTCATTCCTCCCATCTGAACTGCCTTGTGTTCAGTCAATTTTCTATGGTTTTGAGTACTAAAGAAAGAGGGGTTGAAAGTTACACTACTTGACCGAGCAGCAGACCTCTCGCTTTCGGCACCTTCACATGAAACTTGCAGAGATTCATTCAAAACCTGCCCATTTTCGATAGAGTTCTTGGAATTTTCTTGACCTGACAAAGCAACATCACAATCAACTTTCTGGGAGAAAACTGATCCCTGTGTAGCTCTATTTGTCTTTTCAGAAAGTTGGCTTAATCTAGTCATGTCACCCAAAAAGTCAAAATTATTCTCTGTACACTCTGAAGGGCCAAAATTACTTCCCTCAGCAATATTCTCATGGTTTTTGGCCTCCATAATAGAATTTAAATCACGATTTTCACAAACTGTTACAGATTGCTTCTCTTTTTCCTCTACAAAGTTTGGATCTTTGTATTTAATAATAGTGCCTCTATTGTAAAGGCCATCAAATGACCAATCACTTTCATCCGATTCCGGATGTTCTGCGTCATCCAAAATATTTGGCAATGGGGCCTCCACAGGTGGAGCAGCAGACTGTGCTTCATCATCATCTTCATGTATGTTTTCCTTCTCACTCTGCGACTGGCCCTCTTCACCCCGCTCTTCACTTTCATCTTGCTGCGCCTCGTCATTCATCAGTTCCTCCTGCTTTTTCTGACAGTCTATCTGTTCATCTGCAATCAGTTCTCCTTCACTTTCATCTTTATCTGATTCCTGCAGTGGAACTTGTCTCTTTTCCAGGAGCTTAGCCTTCTCATTGTTCCTTCTTAAGATATCTAACATGGATGGTTTTTTAGGTTTTACTGAATTTGGGGTAAGAGTGGGAACATTAGCACTTGGAGTTTCAGGATTTTCAGGCATTGTAAACAGCTTTCTCCTTTTTTTAGGTTCTACTTTTTCTGAGGAGTTTTCATTTTCAGAGCTTGAATTTGAGGAGGCTGAACTATTTAATTCTTCTTTTTCTGGAGAACTTGAAGATGTATCTAAGAGAATAAAATTAAAGAACAATAGAATAGCATAACATTGACTGAAAAACAGACAGCTATACCAGTAATGATAATGATTCATGTTTGATGACAGCAAAAGTTTAAAATTAGAAATTTCAAAAAGTCTTACCTAATGCAGCAGTCTTGGTGACAGGTTTGTTTTGTAAGTGTTTGAGATAACGCTGCCTGATGGAATGCCAAGAGCGACCTACAATTTAATTTTTGAAAAATTTAGAAAGAAAAAGAAATTTAGTCCAATATCTCAGATGGACCACATACCTGGTATAATATTTCTTTCTTCCATATTTTGCCAAAATGTGTTTCCCCCTAATTTGGCATTTTTGCCATGTTTTTGGACATATTTTAAAATGGCATTGTCATCTTTCTCTGAATATGCATTACTGAAAATTAAAATTATGAGTATGATGTCATGGTTGCAATAGGAACAATGTATGAAGGCCTCAATTTAACAACTTACAGAATTGGGGGCCGGCGCCTTTTCGGGGCTGGGTTCACACCATTTCTATGTTGGAAATAGAAAAATTTATCAGTTAAAATGAGAAAAAATAATTATTGAGCAATAAAATTGTAGCTTTACAAACCTGATGTGGTGTACTACATCTGCTGGTAAATTGTAACTATTAATCAAGGGCATAATTTTTTTCAAGAAATGCTCTTTAAGACTTTGCCACGTGTGGTGGGGAAATTTCTAGAAGAAAAGACAGTGAAAAATTCATTTTGATGGTGTAAAAAATATTAGGTGTACATCTAACACTATCCATTTTTTCAGTTAAAACTCACTCTGCTCATCCTTTTCCAAAGAGCAGTGCCTTTCATCTCCTCGTAACCTTGACACTCCACCACATACCGCACCATCTCTTTCCTTTCCGTCTGCGTAAACTCACAGCGTCTATTTATTGAATTTTGAAAAATAAAACAAAACAAGGAAACCAGGACAAATGTTAAAATGGACGGGATATTTAAAATTTAAGCGGAAACCTATGACATATACAACATATCACAACTTACCTCCAAGAAGACGGTCGTGACTGGAACTGGGGTCCAGTTGCTTTTGTAAGGGATACCTTTGGTTTATTGTCATCATCATCATCAATATCATAGCTGACACTAGATACTGATGGCTCGGATATATCGTTTGCTTGTGACATCGTGGACTATTCTGATCCTGATCATCAACATAAACACTTAGCCGACCGAAACGTCCGAAACCGAACCAAATCACACAGCGAAATCACAACAACATATGACTACACAAAGTACCACCCTACGGGAAAAAAAAAACAACTTCAAACAGAAAAAGTTTTCTACAATTTTTCTGTGCGAAAACCTAGAGTAAGTTTTCTTTTATTATTCAATAATAATGAATAGTTTTTGACCTAGCCCTAGGTGCAGCCGATATCATTTAAAATATGTACTTTATGCTCAGCATGTGGCTATTCCGCATTGGTCACAGCCTTGCCGCTTGTTTTGTTTTGGTTTCAACCACCACAAACTAACCCCCCCCCCTCCCCTCAAGCCGTCAACAGTGTTAGGAGGCCATTTCAGAAGAAATTAGTGATCTGTGGTTATCTATCTGTAGGGTAAAATTTAGCCAAAATGGCTGATCCGCTTAGTTTACTCAGGCAATATAATGTCAACAAGAAAGAAATTATCGAAAGGGAAAGCCAAATCATTTTCGGGGAGTTCTCCTGGCCTAAAAATGTGAAGACGAACTACTTGATGTGGGGGTATGTGTCTTGGTTATATGGTTGTGTTTTCATTACTTTGTATACCTTTTTCGTTCTCACCTCCTTGTTCGACAAGTAATATATTGCTAATTTCCCGAAGTCACTTGCATATCATAGAGAAGGGCTGAAATGTCAAGTCTAGCAGCTTCTTGAATCTTGTAACCTATGTTTCTATAACACTAGGAAACACCTCCAATATGCCAGAGTTCCTATACCTTTTCTGATTATTCATGCCCTTATAGCTGTTTATTTGGAGATCTAACACATTTTTCACTCATCAACGTCCATTTTATTGATATTGTTATATTGTGATTTGATCTGTAATCTGTCATCTTGTATTGCACTTACTTTTTGTCAACTACCTTTGCCGGTTAAATACTTCGTTTCCTGGAATTAACATAGCCTGTTTTGATTTCAGTTCTGGCAAAGATGGCGCTCCCAAGGAATATTACACATTGGAATGCCTGTTATTTTTACTCAAGAATGTTGCTCTTACTCATCCTGTTTACGTTCGACAAGCTGCTGTGAGTAACTACAACTCTTTACAGTCATCCTCTTCATTTTGAAAATTACCTTGACGATTCTCTTTGTTTTTAGGCTGAAAATATTCCAGTTGTACGCCGTCCTGATCGTAAAGATTTGTTGGCATATCTTAATGGAGAAACAGCTACTGCTGCCAGTATTGATAAATCTGCACCTCTGGAGATCCCAACTCAAGTCAAGCGTACAGCAGAAACAGAAAGTGTTGAAACCATGGCAAAGAAGCCCCGCTTAGAAGAACTTCAAGTACAGCGAGTGAAAGAGCAGCTTGCCGCCCGTTTGGATGCACCCAAAGAGGCATCAGTCACGATTGACAACATCAAGTAAGGAAGCCTGAAATTCAGGCTCTGGCATGCACTGGCTGTACTTCAATTTCACCATTTTTTCCAGCGTTAAATAAAGTTTTAATTTTTTTATTTCATTAAGTAATAAATAAACATTTAATTTCAAATGAGGTCTGCTGTTAATGTTGCCATGTGTCAGCATGTGATTGTCAGACTGTTCATAAAATAATTTACCTACAATATTTCTAAGATTTTTTTGACTCACAGTAACATTCCAAACTTCCTATATGCTGTACAATTTTAAAATTTATGATTTTTCCTTTACCTCATTCAAACTTGTTTTAATGTCCAATTACTTCAAACAAAACCCAACTCATTAATTTTCCCTAAATTTCCCTCATCTCTGACCTAAAATTACTTCCTTGGACATTTTGAATCAGTTTAGAATATGTGTCATGGAAAGCATAACTGCATGCAAAATCGGCCATGTTTCTAATAAAAAATTAAATAATTTTTACAGATCTTTGTCTGAGGCCATGTCCGTAGAAAAAATTGCTGCCATTAAAGCCAAGCGTCTTGCTAAGAAAAGAACAACCATTAAGGGCACTGATGAACCTGGCTTGGGCTCAGATCTTAGAGGTATGCTTGATTTTGATGTAGATGTAACCAAAGATATTTTGTCAAGAGAAAGACAGTGGAGGACCAGAACAACAATACTCCAGAGCACAGGCAAGGTATGGACCGTTGAAATCTTGCAACTTTAGCCTTGAGTCAATTTTGCAGTGACTCTGTATGGTTTTTACTTCATTTCAGATATTTGCAAAAAATATATTAGCAATTCTGACATCCATCAAAGCTCGTGAGGAAGGGAGAAACAGACCACCACAACCTACTCCTGCCATAACTCCAAGAGCTACACCCATGCGAACTGTGCCCCAACCTGCTATGTACAACCGTTACGATCAGGAAAGATTTATTCGTCAAAAAGAAGGTACAGTTCTCATTCTTTCTTCCTTACCCTTATCATTTAGGATTTACGAAGGAAAAACCATATATTTTAAGTTTGGTTATTCTTTCTATTTCAGAAACTGAGGGCTTCAAAATTGATACCATGGGTACTTATCATGGTATGACATTGAAGTCTGTGACTGAGGGAACACAACCCAAAAAACCTGCACCTCAACCTAATCCTATGCCAGCTCCTCAAACTCAGGTAACTTTGTGTGCATTATTTAGAATTAATTGGTGTCTACCAATATTTCCAAGTTTCAACACTGACCTTTCATTTTCAGCCCCGAGTTGGTAATAGTATGAGCTCTTTACCTGCTAACAAGCGTCCATCAAGAACACCAATTATTATTATACCTGCAGCTAACACATCACTCATAACCATGTACAATGCCAGGGATGTTCTACAAGATCTGAAGTAAGTACCAACATGAAACTGCAGCATCCAAAACTCAAGAATTACAAAAAAATAAATTTAAAAAATGTGTTTTGCACTTTAACAGATTTGTTAGCACAGAAGAAAAGAAAGCACAAGGTGCTAAAAGGGATAATGAAATTTTACTGCAGAGGAGAAAGGATGGTGGATTGACAGTTCCTTACCGAATAGTTGATAACCCTGGAAAATTAAACCCTGCTGACTGGGAGAGGGTTGTAGCTGTATTTGTCATGGGACCTGCTTGGCAGTTCAAGGGCTGGCCATGGGGTGGAAATCCTGTTGAGATATTTTCCAAAAGTAAGGACTCTTTCTTCAAATATGATTTTAAAGTGGGTGTTAAACTTAACTTTTAAGCCACCTTTGTCATTTTTTTCCCCCCTCTCTAGTTTGTGCTTTTCACTTGAAGTATGATGAAATGAAGCTGGACTCCAATGTTGGTCAATGGGCAGTTCATGTAGTCCAACTTTCAAGAACGAAGAGGCATTTGGATAGGGCTGCCCTGATGGTTATTTGGGAGAAATTAGACAAGTAAGTAACAACAACAACAACAACAACAACAACAACAAAACAACTAAAAACAGTTAATTTCAGCTGATAATTAAATATTTCTTTTTTCAGGTATATGGTAAAAGAAAAGCCCCATCTTCGATTTTAGTCTTTTAGAACTGTCATTGTCTCACATTGTTGTAATATTTAAGGTAAAATTAAAATAATTTTAGTTTTCATCAATTCTGAAGTATTACATAGAGAGTTGGTTTATTCACATCATCCTAGAGAGCACAGCTCATCCAATTCAAATTCTTTCTTCATACAATAAATACAAAATTATCTTTGTCACATTGGGGTTCCTCATCATTGAAGTACATTCAAGCGCTGACTTAACTTTAATCAAAAGTCAAAGATTCTGAATACAGATTGAATCAATCATATCACTAATTAATACACATTAACATAATATCTCAATAGTCTTAGAGAGCATTATCAAATACACTTGACTAGATAATTTGACAGAAACAACAGTAACGACTGAACTACACTGAAATTTGAAGGGAAAAAAATGATTAAAATGCCTCCATAGGCCTGTCATGTGTAAATATGCATAATTTGAAAGATAGTTTGAGATACACAACTACAAACACCGTTGAGACAGATTATCACAACTACCATCGTATCTAAAAGTCAAAGAGCCTCACTCGGCACTTTGTGATATCAGAAGCTGCAATAGATGAGGCTATTTACACGACATTCACGCTGCCACCTTCCTCTTGATGGCCATTGGGACGCTCAACGGCAGGGCCGGGCCGGGCCGGGCGGGGACTCGTAGAAGAGAGATCACGTCCCCTGCTGCCGCCGGCCGGGCCGCCGCTCAAGCTCCTCAGGCGTACGACTGGTCGAGGGAGATGAACTTGGAGGAGGTGATGCCCTTGTCCACCCAGTTCCGCAGGCGGCCGCGCAGCTCCTCCAGGCTCTTGGACTTGGCCTTGTTGATGCGCTTGTACTTGACATCCTTGGGCTTGGTCACGGACCGGTGGTTGCTCATGACCCTGTTGTAGGTCACGACGTGGTTGGGGCTGGGCGGCACGCTGGGCGGTAGGGGCTCCGTCAGCACCTCGAGGCTGCTGTACTGGTAGCCCACGCGGCTGGTGGCCGTCGCCGTCGAGCAGGACGACTCGTCCACGGAGGGGGTGTCGTCGATGGACGAGTTGGAGTCGCCCTTGCAGCTCTGAGAGCTGGTGCCTACCAAGAAACAGAAAATTTTAGGTAACTCATAGAAAATACAGGGAGAACTTCATTTGAGCCCCAAACTCCAGAGCTGGGCAGCCGCGGGGAAGGACCGAGGTACTCACGTCTAGAGTTGCGACCAGGGCCAGAGCCGGGGCCTGCGTCCGCGCGCTCCTGGTCGTCCACGGCGGCGGGGGCGGGCGCAGGGCTGGCGGCGGCGGCCGCGCTGCCGGCCGCGCCCTCGCCCTCGCCGTCCTCCTCCACGGAGTACACCGTCTCCAGCACCTCGGGCCGCCGCAGGAAGTTGAAGCTGCAGTTGTTGGTCCGCTGGTACTGCTGCTGACGCCACTTGGTCGTCGGGGACTCGACGGCGTCCGAGACGCTCCGCGCCACCGAGGCGCCGCCCCCGCCACCGCCCCGGAGGTACACCGGGTGCTCCTGGTCCGAACCGTGGCCGTCCTCCATGATCACAGCAGAGTCGCTGTCGTTCAGGGAGTCCAGGTTCGTCTCCCCCGTCGGGGAGTCCAGGTCGCCGTGCGCAGCCATGTCCAGTCCTGCGGAGAGCGAGAGAGAGGGTAAGCCCGCGTCGTCAACCCCCTGCGTCAACCCCCTGCGTCAACCCCCTGCGTCAACCCACTGCTGCGTCAACCCACTGCTGCGTCAACCCCCTGCTGCGTCAACCCCCTGCTGCGTCAACCCCCTGCTGCGTCAACCCCCTGCGTCAACCCCCTGCTGCGTCAACCCCCTGCTGCGTCAACCCCCGCTGCGTCAACCCCTGCTGCGTCAACCCCTGCTGCGTCAACCCTGCTGCGTCAACCCCTGCTGCGTCAACCCCTGCTGCGTCAACCCCTGCTGCGTCAACCCCCTGCTGCGTCAACCCCCTGCTGCGTCAACCCCCTGCGTCAACCCCCTGCGTCAACCCCCTGCGTCAACCCCCTGCGTCAACCCCCTGCGTCAACCCCCTGCGTCAACCCCCTGCTGCGTCACCCCCCTGCGTCAACCCCCTGCGTCAACCCCCTGCGTCAACCCCCTGCGTCACCCCCACACTCACCCGCTTCCTGCAGCCTCGTCTGCAGCAGCTGGATGGTCCTGGCCTGCCGCTGGATGACGGCCTCGCGCTGCGCCAGCATCCGCCCGATGTCCTTCTGCTTGCGCACGAGGCGCGCCTTGAGCAGCATCAGCTGGCCCGACACCACCTGCAGCTGGTCCTGGCTGGAGCGGGTCACGTGCGCCAGGGCCTCCTCGTAGGCGAGCGCGCGCCGCCGCCACTTGAGCAGCTGCTTGGCCTGCAGGGCCGCGCCCGCGCCCGCCCCCGCGGCCTCGGCCCCGGCGGCCCCGCCCCCCTGCGCGCCCTGCGCCTGCAGCAGCCGGATGGTGCGCAGCGCCTCCTCCAGGGTGTCCGGCGTCAGGTTCACGGCCTCCACGGCCTCCTCCTGGGGCACGGCCTCGTCGAGCGCGGCGCAGGCCTCGGCCTCCGCGGCCGCCGTGTCCGCGCCCCGCGGGCCCGCCTCGTCCCTGCAACACAACAGTACACTGTCAAAAACCTTCACTCACATGTGGGATGCCATGAAAAACACACACGCTAGAGTAACTTTTATTTTCTCTGTGTTCTGGAATGTCATGTATGTAATCGGATCTCCCGCCCCTCTCCTATCCCTTTCAAAAACTCCAGGCAAATTAGACTGGACAGGACAGAGGCAGTGGCGGCAGTGGTAGCGCGGGGGCGGGGGTGGGGGCGGGGGTGTGGGCGGGGGAGGCGGTGTGGGGCGCAGCGCACGGGCGCACAAGTTGATAAAAGAGGGCGCATTCTGTTCAGGCGGGGTCAAGCGGTCGAGGGGCCGCTCGCTGGGTGGGGCGGGGCGGGGCGGGGCGGGGTGGGGTGGGGTGCGGCGGGGAGGCCCTGCAGGGCTTTAGTGGGGTAGGGTGGGGATGGGGGAACCCTGTGATATACTGCGGGATTTGGGCTTTCGACCAGCGCACACCGGACCCGACCGGACCTGGGTACGAATGCGCGGCTGCGAAAGGTGAGGTGAGGTGAGGTGAGGAGGGCACAACCCTTGCCCCTCCCCGCCCCGCCCCGCACCGCCCCACCCCACCTCAACCCGCCGCGCCCGCACCCCGCACCGTCCACCTGGAATTCTTTCAGGGGGATGTGAGGCTGTTCAGGGGGTCGACTGGACTGAGAATGACAAGAATTACTTTGGGAGGTGAGGAGGGAGGGAGAGGGAGAGGGGGAGGGACAGAGGTAGGGAGGGGCGTCAAGAAAGACGGAGGAAGCCAAAAGTGAATTAGAGAGGGTAGGAGGAAAGTTCGCGCTCTCTTGTTCTCGCTCTCTCTCTCTCTCCCTCCCGCTCTCGCCCCTGGCGTGGCTCCTGCTCGCCCTCTCCCGTGCTTCCTCCGAGAGAGATGGTTGTGGAGGGCGCCGGGGCGCTCTGCGCTGCGCCTGTGTGGGGCGGGGCGGGGCGGCGGAGGGCGAATGGCCCCGAGCATTCCTGGCTGCGCCGCGGCGGGGCGGGGTGGGGCGGGGCGGGCGACAGCTGCGGCCAGGCTACCCAACCCCAACAAGGGCCACGGGGTGGGGCGGGGCGCCTCACCCGGGGCAGCAGAGGAGATAGGGGTGAAATGGGAAGCAGCAGCGGGCGGGGCGGGGCGGGGCGCGGCGGGGCGCGGCGGGGCGGGGCGCGGCGGGGCGGGCCGGGGCCGTAGCGTGTTCCCACATGTTGCCGCTAGCAAGTCAACCCTTGCCTGCGGGCCAATGCTGTTGTGGTCGTCGCCGATGCGGCCTAACGGGGGGCTGTGTGGGACTGTGTGTGCGTGTTCTGGGGGCGGGGCGGAGCGGGGCGGGGCGGGGCGGGGCCGGCCTCTTCTACGTCCTATCTATTATTTAGTCGCGAGCGAGCGAGTTTGGTCCTCCGTCGCGAGCGGGGTGGGGCTCGGTGGGGTGTGAGAGCACATGCTCTCCCCGCCCCGCCCCGCCCCGCCTAGAGAGTCTCTCTAGCCCCGCCCCGCCCCGCCCCGCCCCGCCCCGCCCCGCCCCGCCCCGCCTCGCCCCGCCCCGCCCCGCCCCGCCCCGCCTCACGCGACGGACAGCGATCTTCCCAGGTATGAAATGGGATTATGCAGTGGAGGAGGGTCAGTAGTAGGGAACCTGCTCCACTAGAGAGAGCGAGAGAGAGCGAGAGAGAGAGCGAGAGAGAGCGAGAGAGCGAGAGAGGGAGAGGACATTCCTTACAGAGGGGCACAACTGAGTGCTTCGCGCAGACCAGCGTCCTCTACTGCGCTGTGCCCTCTCCGACAACGGATGTCAAAATTTATGTCACTTTCACAAACCGCTCGAAGAAAAAGCAAACTGACGTAAAAAAAAATTCCCGCAGAAAATGAAATTTTTTCTCAAAGCATTTTCGCTACCACTGTGTAAGCGTTACAGTCTCCACTGTAAGCGTGACCTCGCTCGTACGCTCGTACTACCGCTAGAGCGTGACCTCGCCCGTCCCGTTACACGGTGAGCCCGGCCTCGTTATTTCGTAGCGTTACAGTGACTCACCCCTTGAGCGCCATGGCGTTACTGGCAGTCCGCAGCAGCCGGTGGGGCCGCGGGGGCCACGGGGGCGCGCCCCTCTGCGCCCGCAGCAGACGCGCCAGCCGCCCTGCGAGAGACAAGAGCACATTAATACTAGCATTATTATTTTTATTATTATTATTTCTCATCCCGCTGAAAAAAAAAATTAAAATTCTCCTCTCCGTCGCGCTGCGCTGCGCCACCATCGCCATTGTGTCGGACAGAAAACGACAACAACTCGAGGAGGAGAAAGAGCGAGAGAGAAACAACAACAAAGATGCCAGTGGCGGCATGGCAGGGGGAGGATGGCGGTCGGTGAGACGGGGGTAGCGCCTCACGCTCGTCACAATACCGTCACGTTACAACCGACAAAAATCGCAAAGCAAAATCCGTTTCTACACACGCCAAAATCTCCCCCAAAAACAAAACAAAAAAAAAAATTAAAATATTGTAACACTTACACTAATTAAACTAATGTCGATAACACTCCCGCGATAAGCAATATCGAGTGGACACGTTGACAGTGACGTCGACGATAACCCTGACGGTCACTGTGACGGTCACGCCCACACTTGGTATAACAGCGCGATGGTGACAGACGATGACGAGGAGGATGACGGAGGCGGTGACGAGCTCCTTGTCGCTGACGGGCTCGTGCGCGCGGTGCGTCCGCTCGCTGCGGTGCCGGAGACGACACTGGCTCCCCGGAGTCTCCGGGCGGGGCGGGGCGGGGCGGGGCGCTGGAGGAGAGCCCTCCGGACCTTTGGACCCCGCCCCGCCCCGCCCCGCCCCGCCCAGCCCCGCCCCGCCCCGCCCCGCCCCGCCCCGGGCGCGTGTCACTGCGTGTCCGTACCTGCCCGCACCCGCCCGGAGTTGTTTACCGTCAATTCATGCCGAGGTAAACGCCCTGCCTCCGGGCGGGGCGGGGCGGGGCGGGGCGGGGCGGGGCGGGCGGCAGGTCGGAGACAGGCTGACACTAATCCCATACGGGAGGCCCATCTCCCTCGCGCGGCCCGGGGCGGGGCGGGCCTGAGCCAAACGTGTGAATGTCGCACACTTGTAGGAGTGTGCCCGCGGGGCCGGGCCGGGCCGGGGCCGCAACTTTCTGAAGGGCTGTCGCCATACGGTTCCGGGCCGCACGGTGCGGTGTGGTACGCCCCTGTATCGGGACCGTCGCCAAGTTCCCCCCGCGCCTTCACACGTGCCACAGTCACAAAGGCGCACCCGGCGGACATGCGCCCCTATACTGCTGGCTGCGGGGCGGGGCGGGGCGGGGCGGGGCGGGGCGGGGCGGGGCGCCCACTGCAGGGCGGACGTACGGACGGCCCCGCCGCACCCCATCCTATCAGCATCTCCGCCCTGCAGTGGGCGCCCGGCCGCGCCTCGCCCCGCCGCGCCCCGCCCCGCCCCGCCCCGCCCCGCCCCGCCGTATCTCCAGGACGGTATCTTGGCGCGGTTGCCCCGCCCTGTCCTGTCACCAGTGTCACCAGGTTAGGCGGTGTGGGGCGGGGCGGGGCGGGGCGGGGCGCGGTGGAGAACACTGTGTTATCGGGCGTCAACGTTATCGGGTGCGCGTGCGGTGCGGGCGCGAGAGAGACGCACTGCTCGCTCGTTCTCTCTCCACCTCTCCTCTCTTACTCTTGATCCAAGAGAAGAGAGAGCCAAGCGTGCGTAAAGAAACAAACAAAGAGGGAGAGAGGGAGAGAGAGAGGGAGAGAGAGGGAGAGGGAGAGAGTGAGGACAGGAAGAAATAATACTTTGGAGAATGAGGGCGACGCAAAGAGGCGGCGCTTCTATTATTAATAACGCCCCCGCCTGGAGTGAGAGGACAAAAGGCCGCTGTTTACTCTCTCGCTCGCTCTATCTCGCTCGCTCTCTCGCTCTATCTCGCTCGCTCTCTCGCTCTGTCTCTCTCTCTCGCTCCGCATTGCGACGGACATCAGCGAGCGCATTCCACGTGGAAATGGACCCCTCTACCTCTGTGTCTTTATAGTCAGCCGTCATCCACCCGCGGTGACAGCGGAGGGAGCGAGCGAGGGAGCGAGCGAGGGGGGACAGAGAGAGCGAGAGAGAGCGAGAGAGAGCGAGAGAGAGAGAGAGCGAGAGAGAGAGCGAGAGAGAGAGCGAGAGAGAGAGAGAGAGAGAGAGAGAGAGAGAGAGAGAGAGAGAGAGCGAGAGAGAGCAAGAGAGAGCGAGAGAGAGCTAGCAAGAGAGAGCGAGAGAGAGCTAGCAAGAAGGAGCGAGCGAGACCCGACAAGATCCCTGGGCGTTCTATACCGGGGGGTATTAATCGCCCAGAAAATTAATACCCCCCTGTATACCGAGGGGGGTACAAGATCCGGCGAGACCACGCGCTGTGCGAGGGTAGGCTAGGGGGTACAGCCCACCCACGCTACGGCTGCCTTGCTCCTCCTAGCCTAGCCTAGGGCGGCCGCCGCGCCGGTGAGGCGAGCGCCTGTGAGCAGCGGGGTAGGCAACCCGGCGGACGGGCGCGCTCGGCGGGCCTGCAGGCGCCGGCCCCCGCGCCGCAGACTGGTAGCGAGCGGAGGCGCCCAGGCGGAAGACCTGGGGGGGGGGGGGGGAGGGGGGGGGCCTGTCCTCTGTCCTGTCCCACCGGCCGCGGCCGGCCCGGTGCGCCCTCCGTACCGTCCGGCCACAGTGCAACAAAGGTACAAAGTCACCGCCGTCACACCGTTACAAAAAAAAGAAAAAAAAAATAGATTGAACATATGAATCTACATGTAGATACTGTTTTCTGAAGTGTTGTGGTAATGCGGGAGTATCAGCACAAGCCACCTCTATCATGTGTACTATGCTGCGATGAAAATTTAAAAATAAGAAAAAAGTACTTTGCTAATCTGAAATAAATAAATCATGATTCTGGTAAAAATGGTACCGTCTACAAAACGAACGCTATGGTCGTCGCGGACTACGAGTCACAAGTTAAAACGGTTCAGAGAAAGAGAGGTCCGAGAGAGAGAGAGAGAGAGAGAGAGAGAGAGAGAGAGAGAGAGAGAGAGAGAGAGAGAGAGAGAGAGAGAGAGAGAGAGAGAGAGAGAGAGGCGGTGCGCTGCGCTGCCCTGCACACAGACTGGTCTCTGTAACGGTTCCCTTCCCGCCGGGTAGGGGGGAGGGGGGGCGCTTCTCACTTCTTGGCCGTCGCGGACCCCCCCCCCCCCCCCCCTGAAGGGCAGCAGAAAACAGGTGACGCTCCGCTCCGCCGCGCCGCCCGGCCCGGCCTGGCCTCGTCTTGATCCAGTTCGTCTCGCTGGACCAGAGAGCCGCTGAGCGTCGGCTCGCATCTGCCGAACACTACACTTCAGAAATAAAATTACAGATTTAAAAAAAAAATTATAAAACAAAAATCTAATTGAAAATTATGTGCAATTGCGATTTGGGAACCAGGCTCGTGCTGCATTTGACGACAGAAACTAATTCAACAACAGTTTTAAAATTTTTCCTCCAATTTTCTTTGCTCTTGTTAGGTTCAAGTTCTATCTCTAAATAATTTTTTTACAGCTTTCAAGCAAGCCGTCTTCCCGCCAACTTAGTGTGAATGGACCGGCGCCTAGCAGAGAGAGCAGAGAGGGCGGGGCGTGGCGGGGCGGGGCGGGGCGGGGCGTTCCCACGGAGGGCCGGGGCGGGCCGCTACCAGCCTATTAGTTCCTCTGCCTGACGGGCCGGGCCGGGCGGCGCAGTGGCCCGATCATTAGCAGCGCCACCAGCCTGCATAAAGTCGTACGGACATAACGTGCGCCGACCCGGCCCGACCCGACCTGTCCCTTAAGCGCACTCACAAAAACAAAAAAAATTACCACCAGCGCAAAACACCTACCCGCAAAAAAAATTAACATCGTTTAATTTTTCTTTCGGAAATCACTGATTTACGGAATAACCTGGCATTAGGTTGCTGCTGTTAAAGCGGAAGAATATCCGGATACCGGAAGTGGGTCGCTGCCACGGGAGAAAAAAAAATACACTGTCAAGTATCTAGCTTTGCGGATGTGTATTTTCTCTCTCTCACTTCTCCAAAACACCAAACAGGCGGGGGCTCGGTGGTGGTACGGAGGGCGGTGTGAGGGGCCTAATTAGAATTGTAGATGGTCGGGAAGTACGGAGTGGGGTGAGGGGAGGGGAGGGGAGGGGAGGGAGGGGGCCCGATACGCGAGCGTACTGTTATGCTCGCGGTGTGCAACGTACTGTGCACTACCACGTGACCAGCAGAGCATCTCTCTCTCTCTCTCTCTCTCTCTCCCTCTCTCTCTCCCTCACCTGAGCAGCACGGTTCACCCATTATAATAATACCCAAGCGTTATTAATCCCAGTCCCATTACGGTGCTGCTCGCACCGCCGCTGACGCCGCCAGCACCTCTCTCTCTCTCTCTCTCTCTCTCTCTCTCTCTCTCTCTCTCTCTCTCTCGTCTCTAAGCTTTTATTCGCACTTCTAACTTTTTTTATACTTATATCCCTCTCTACTGAGCACGTCAGGCTACTTTAATTTTTTTTTGCTGTGTGCTATGATGTGGTGTTGTTTAAGTGAGAACTCGGAGAGCTCGGCGAGAGGAGAAAGAAAAAGGTGTCATCGTGAGAGAAAAAAGTGAATGAGTATTTTTTTTTTTATCCCAAGGAAAATTAAATGCGCCCTCTATTTAACTTAAACCCAAACTCCAGTCGCATTTCTCAAAAACATTTTTTTCGCATTCATGAATTTTGTCGAGCGGTGGTTAGTACCCGTGTGGTCTTGTGGACTCGGTCAGGTGGAGGAGCCCTGAGGAGGCATAATGCAGCGAGTCAGTAAGGCTTCCTTACAGCGCTCGCTCTCTCTCTCTCTCTCTCTCTCTCTCTCTCTCTCTCTCTCTCTCTCTCTCTCTCTCTCTCTCTGCGAGGTTGGGGGCGCGTAGGGGCGGAGAGGGGAGGGGGCCACATCAGAGGGAATGGCTTCTTGCTCCTCCTCGGATGCTACAGTAATTATTAATCCTAAACTCGCGGATTCGGCCCAACCCCGCCTCACCCCGCCCCACCCCGACAGCGCCAGTCTAGAAAGGCGATCCTTCTTGTAGTTTGTCGAATAAACATTCGATCTCTTACCAGAATAAAAAGACGGCTCTCTAAGTAATGAAAATAACGAAACAAAAGCTGTAAGCGAATTTTAAATTTTAGCGCCAACTTTACTCGTTTCCTTGAAAGTTCGCGTTACTTCCTTCTCTGCTTTCCTCCGACTCGGGTGTCCCTGACCGGGCCGACCCAGACAGAGAGAGAGAGGGAGAGAGAGCGAGAGAGAGAGAGAGAGAGAGAGAGAGAGAGCGAGAGAGAGAGAGAGAGAGAGAGAGAGAGAGAGAGAGAGAGAGAGAGAGAGAGAGAGAGAGAGAGAGAGAGAGAGAGAGAGAGAGAGAGAGAGAGGGGGACGTGCGCGGGGGAAAGGGTGGAAGGTGTGTGTAGCCATGGCCTTCTAAGGATTCGCAGTGAATAGTATGCTCTGGGGCTTGCTAGGGGACGAGAGCGAGTATAGCAGAAAGCAGATGAAGAGTAGGAAGAAGATTAGGAAGAAATTTATAGGGAGGAAGATCGGGAAAAGAGTAAGAAAAGCAGGAAAAAGACTTGGATATGAAGAAGCAGAAGAACACCAGGAAGAAGAAAAATAAAATGAGGAAGAAGTGGAGCAATTTGCTGGCGCTGTGGTCCTTGCTCTGCCCTGAGACAAAGGTCCTTTGCAACGCGACGGGCCCGGGGGGGAGTGAAAGAAGCTCAAGTACTCCACGGCCACCGTCACCACCGCCCCGGCCCGCCCCGGCCCGCCGCAGCGTCCAAAAGTTTTCAAGGATCGTTTACCCTTTCGACATGACTATCGGGAAATTATCCCCCCCCAATTTCCCCGGCCAATCTCCGCGCGCCGCGCCCGGCCGCCGCGGGCTTGTTTAGCGGTCATGGGACGCGCGAGAGAACGCTCTAATTAGGATAAAGAAGATTGGACAAAAAAAAAGGTGAATTGACGCACTTTTTAATTTTTTTTAAATTCCCGTATTGTGGTGTACAGCTTGCAAACTTTATATTTAGGCATAGAGCCAGGTCTCTCTCTCACACACACACACACACACACACACACATCCCCCCGGGCGAGCAGTCATTGATTGCGATCGCTTTCCTATAATTCTAATCGCGCAAAACCGGTAAGACCGGGGAGGAGAGGGGGGAAGGGGCAGAGGGGCCAACGGCCTGCTAGCCCCCTGCCCCCTCCCCCCTCCGGGGGGCCCCCAGCCGCGCAGCTGCGGTCGCCCTTTGTCTTGCACCGGCCGGTAGACCGCGTCCTTCGCATCGCTCAAGGAGCTGGCCGCCCCGCCCCGCCCTCGGCCACTCGGTGATAACTCTCTTGGCTCACAAGTTCCGTTCCGGGGCGTCCTCCAACGATGATATTCACACATCAAGTTGCAAAAAAAAATCCGTTGCTCTATTTGCAGATGATCGATTTGATGCAAATTTAGAATTAAAAGCATGCCAAGCGAAAAATTCTTTTAAAGCAAATATCTAAAAATTTACTAAGGTTTTTATCTTTTTTTTGACATGACTATCGATAGGGCACAGCAGCAGTCACACAAGAGGAGGAGGGGGAGGGGCCATGTAGACACTGATTTTGTAAGGCTGTCCTGCACCAGATTCTGCTCACATGCAAGCACCTGTGGGTCTGCGACGGGGTGGGGTGGGGCGGGGCGGGGCGGGGCGGGGCAGGGCGGGGCAGGGTGGGGTGGGGGTAGAGTGCGGTGCCCGGCTCGGGCGTTCCTCCCCGAAATGCCGCATCCCTCTGTACGCTAGCACGAGCACCATTTTCCCGGCAGAATACTGTAACGCACTGCACACGGTGAGAGGGGGAGGGGGAGGGGAGCGAGAGAGGAAGGAGAGGAAGGAGAGGAAGGAGAGGGAGAGAGGGAGGAGAGAGGGAGGAGAGGGAGGAGGAGGAGAGAGAGGGAGGAGAGGAGAGGAGGAGGAGGAGAGGAGGAGAGGAGAGGGAGAGAGGGAGAGAGGGAGGGAGGGACCCAGGCGCGCAGAAATGGAAACAGCGAACCAAATTATCTCTACCCCTCCCTCCCTCCCCCCGGCCAGACGCGACAGTAGTACATTTTCTGTCCACGCTGACGGAGAGAGAAAACCCTCTCTCATTCTTTCCAGAACAGAGAGCATCCACACGTTTATATTTTTCCCTGTTTTTCTATTTTAGCCATTTTGCAATTTTGGCCAATTTTACCAATTAGCACCAAACTTCCCCAACACGAAAACTTTCCTGACAATCCTTTTTTTTTGTTTAAAGAAGGGGAGGATGGTAAAATAAAGTATAAAATTATACCGGTCACTTTGATGTATTCAGTCGGGCCAGCGATTCCTCGCCAACACAAAGTACACAAGGTGGGGCAAGGTGGTGTTCTTCCCTCTGAGGCCGGGCAGCTCCGAGGGGCGGGCGCCAGCTGCGTCCAACCTTTATTGAGAGAGAGAGGGAGAGGGGGGAGAGAGAGAGAGAGAGAGAGAGAGAGAGAGAGAGAGAGAGAGAGAGAGAGAGAGAGAGAGAGAGACGACTGCAAAACAGAGCAAAACACGACTTTCTTGTTCTTGTCAGGAAAACACTTAAATGCCGTTGCCATGCTGTGGGTAGGGCACCCCCCCCCATACCTCTCCCTTACCTCCACTTCGCGCCGTTTCGCGGGTCGCACCGCCCTGTAAAGTACAAAAGCGGCCGTGCCGTGCCGTCGCCGTTGTGTTGTCTTTACGGGAAGGCGCTGCAGTCAGAATCCACTTTGTGGGGCGGGGCGGGGCGGGGCGGGGCGAGGGGCATTTATTTTGCTCTTTTATCGCTCTTCTTGTTCTGCTCATGGCCAGGGCCGCACCACGTAGTGCGAGGTGCGTAACCAGTTAAAAAAAATTACTGTCTCCATGACCAAAAAAAAAATCAAGAAAGAATAAAAATCGAGATCAACTTGAGCAGAAAATGCGTAAAGAGCAACGAAATTAAAACAGCGCGCAGCGAAAAAAAATTGCCAAAGCCAGAAAAAGTCAAAAGAAAACAAAGCAAGGCAACTGAAACAATGCTTCTCTCTTTCTTTTTTACGAGAGAGAATCGCATTCACGTGACGACAGTATCGATGCGCGACGACTGACTGAGTCCTTTCAGTCGCTCATGAAGGGGGAGCTATTGAGGCTGTTCCATAGTGTTTTGGAGCGGTGTGACGCAACCGGAGCAGACGACGCAACGAGGGGAGGGGGGGGGGGGGCGTCTGGTGCTGACGGATCAGGAGGGCTCCCCTAGCATGTAACGGGCGTACGGGCGTACAATCCTCCAGGCGTGTCGTGTCCCCTGGAGCCTCCAGATCCCCGTGGGGACACGCAGCCGCGTGACACACATTGCGCTTTTTATTTTTTTTATCTCGCGTTGTTCGTCACAGTTGGATGACATCGCGACGAGGTGCGGTTTGGGTGGAAGCGTGCGCGCGCAGCTCAATGGCGGGTGACGTGCGGCCGGGTGACGGGAGCCGCCGTCACCGCTTCCTCGAGCAGCCGTCACCTGGAGGGCCACCCACGGCGGAGAAGGGTGAGTCTGCAGCGGGACGCCCCCAGGACCGCCCCCAGGACCGCCCCCAGACAGGCCCGCCCCCAGGCCCGTCCCCAGGCAGGACCGCCCCCAGGCAGGACCGCCCCCAGGACCGCCCCCCGCTAACAAGAGCGCCCGCTCGCTGCCTGCTTGTTGCATCGGCAACAGGTTATCATTTAGCTTGGCAGCAGGAGGTGTCGCCGCTGTCGCAGTACACTGTTTGCGCGGAGAAAAGATGCACGCCGATGTGCCATGTTTCGGCGCGATGAGCGTTCGCGTGCTCTCGTAATACTGAGCAGGAGAGAGAGGGAGAGAGGGGCAGAGCGAGAGAGGGAGAGAGAGACAGAGCGAGAGAGGGAGAGAGCGAGAGAGCGAGAGAGAGGGGCGGTGCTCGTTGACACGGCGTGCCGGGCCGCGCCGCAGCCCGACCACAGGTTTCCATTAGGCGAGCAACAGTGTGTACTTGACGGTGTTAATGACCGCCTCGCGAACACGGGCCAGGGCGGGCCAGGGCGGGCCAGGGCGGCCGCTTTTAACTAGCTGAGCCGGCGCGGCGCGCTGCAGCAGCTGCACGACAGCGCGGCCCGCGCCCGAGCGTGGCGCGCGCAGAACTATCAACAAAAACAGTCAAATTCGGACTGTTTGCTTTAGAGCGGGTGAAAAACTACCTACGTCAAGTAAAAAATTCCAATAAAAAAAATTGTGGAGCGTTTGGTCTCTCTTGCAGAGACGGTCGGGACGAGACGAAAAAAAACATGCCTCAAGCGGTAAGTAAAGAGTCAAATTCGACAGGCATTGCGAGAGTCTAATTCTGACCAAGTAAGAAGCGCTTGCTCGTAACTTTCTTAAATGTAATTTGCGTAGTATGGCAAATTATCAACATTGGCTAAGTGAAAATTGAGAATAGATGAGTTAGGCGGCCGGATTACGCATGGAGACTATCGCAAGGACGACCCAGTAAACATGGAAAAAGGGAGAGGGAGGGAGGAGGTGCGTTGTTTGCATACTGTGTGTTGAACGAGCTCGGTTCGTGGCGCGTGCAGAGTGGAGGGGGGGGGGGGGGCAACACTGCATACGAGATGAGCTGCATAATATACGTAACCATCTCCGACTGACACAAAACCACATGCGCAGTCGGCAAAAGCAAAAAAAATTGATGCAACAGTTTACTTAATGTTCCTGTGTTTTATATTAAACAGGACTGTATTTCAAGGTGTTGTCGTTTTAAGACAAAAAAGGAGGTATACATAGTGGTCCATTATGTATATCGACGTTAAAAAAATTGCGAGGGGGTCGGTAAAACACTGTTTAAATTTTGACACAATTTTAACCTATTGAAATGATTATTGAAAATTTAGGACATGTGTTCTGCTGAAGACGAATGATAACGGTAAGTACTTTTTTTGCTGTGTTGCTCAGCCCCAGCGCTGGGTCTGCATAGAAGGATACCTCTCCTGGGCAGCGATATGCGAGCCCAGCCGTATACACCATCGCGTCCGACAAAGACAACACAACAAGAAGGAATCGAATCAAAATAAAAGGAAGGAGAGAGGGGGGAGGAGGGGGGGGGGAGATAGCAGAAAGGTACGGAGGGGAGGGGGCACTACACGGCACATACGGCGATCGGGGAGCGAAAAGGAAGAATAAAAACAACACAACACCACACGACGTAGTGTGAGATACACGGCGAAAGGGGTAGAGAGGGGGGAGGAGGGGAAGGGATATGGCGAGGGGAATGACCCATGATCTCCGAGGGCGGGGGGGGGCGGGGCGGGGCGGGGCGGGGCGGGGCGGGGCGGGGCGGGGCGGGGCGGGGCGGGGCAGCGGTCCAGCACCTGGTGCCCAGGACAAGGCGCGGTGGTGTTGCTGGGCTCCCGGGGTCCTGATCTGCAGGACCGACTGGAGCGGAACACTGCAAAAAATATCTTTCTACTCAGATTCAATTTTTTTTTATTTTTGTTTGGTTCTAAGAAGTAGATTTACTGGTCAACCACGATCCATACAAACGTTACGAGAATTTTATTCTTTTCGGGAACGAAGTCTCGCTCCAAACACTCATCGTTAAAAATGGATAACTTCGTACATAAATCAGCAGAGGGACTTGGGGAGGGTAGGGGGTGTTCCAGAAGGCGTTCCGCGTTCGCTTTGACGACAAGGGTGCGTGCGAGAGGAGAGGCGGGGCGGGGTGGGGCGGGGTGGAGCGAAGTGGGGCGGAGTGGGGCGGGGCGGGCCAGGACCGCCTGAACCAGTCAGAGCGTAACTGCCGGCTGTAAAGCCAAAAGGGTCCGGAGCCTCCTGGAGGGTAGGCAGCCAGCGCGGCTCCAGTTAGTGCCCTATCATGGCGCGGGGAATGGTCCGTCCCAGAGAGGCAGGGGAGCGAGAGAGCGAGCGAGAGCGAGCGAGAGCGAGCGAGAGAGAGCGAGCAAGATGACGAGCTATGTGTCGTTATAAGCCTCCACCTCCTCCTCAAGGGTATACGTAGTCCGTTCTCTTGCAAACCGAAACCATTTCCATACATTTTCATCAAACTAACACATCCTACAATTTTTTATCAGAAAAACTGGACTGTTAAATTTGTGCCGTATGTTCAACAGGCCATAAATGTTTGTTTTAGGCGGTCACCTCGCTCCGGAGAGAGAGAGAGAGAGAGAGAGAGAATTAAAGAGAGAGATAAAAACAGACGCCACGCGTCCCCTTCTCGTGTTTACAAACAGGTAAAAGTTGGAGAGGAGATAGGGACGCAGCGGTAATCAGCAGAGCAGGAGAGAGAGAGAGAGAGAGAGAGAGAGAGAGGGATGATTCCGGGGAGAGGAGAGGTGCGCGAACACCAGACAAAACCCCAGCTTTGGCTTCGGCTTCCACTATTTGTTCTCCCACTCACGCCTGCCGCGCGGCTCGCTTCCACGTGCAGCCTCCCTCCCTCCCTCCCTCTCTCTCACCCTCTCTCACCCTCTCTCGCTCTCTCTCCCTCTCATTCCCCCTTCCCTCCACGTTGCACTCTGCTCTATACTCCACGGACAGTTTGGAATATTCGCCCGCCGAAAGTATCGAGCCGAACAGTTTGGCGAGACCCGCGACCCCGACGGCAAAAGTGCGGGGAACTGGAGGGAAAGGGAAAGGGGAGGGGGAGGAGGGGGGAGAGGAGGAGGAGAGGAGAAGGGGAAGCGGAAACACGACAAAATCGTTCTGCCATGATTTCTGCTCTGCTCGCTCCTCTCTGCTTGCTGTGGGGCTGCAGGCTCAGGTGTAGCAAAGTGCAAAGAGCGAGAGAGAGAGAGCGAGAGAGAGAGAGCGAGAGAGCGAGAGAGCGAGAGAGAGAGAGAGAGAGAGAGAGAGAGAGAGAGAGGGGGGGGTGGCGGGAGGGAGGAAAGGAGAGAAGAGGGACGAGCACCCAGCCCACCCGACGCCACCACCGCCCCGGGAATGTACGCCGTGTGAAAATACAGAGGTACTCTGGCAAAAATAACAAAAGTTTTAAGGATGTGAATGAAACGCCCACCTCCCATTTTCAGACGCTCCTTTTTTATTGTTGTTTGAATCTAGGCTCCCCCGGGGCTGGGGGGAGGGGGGCTGGAGCGGCGTATTACATATTCCATTAAGAGAGGGCAGCTGCGGGGAGAGGGAGAGAGAGAGAGAGGGAGAGAGAGGGAGAGAGAGGGAGAGAGAGAGAGATGATAAGACAGCCGGCAGGAGAGCGAGATATCGGAGATGTTGGCTCCTCTCTCTCCTCACATGGCTTTACCGGATTATGTGTCCCCCCCACCTACCTTACGACACGTGTAGGGGCGCACACTATCTTAAAAGTAATAGAATTCTTAAATATTAGTGATCCGAAAAAATCACTACAAATAAAAGAAAAAGAATTATTTTGATGAAGTATTATTTTGTTTTAAATCCTAGCAATGTTTTTAAAGTAATCGAGTCAAGGTGTTTTAAAAATATAATTTTGGTTTCTTATTTCCTCACAAGCCTTACGACTTATTTTTGCCAGTATTATTTCTTTTTCATTTTAGAAATTTTTTGTGAGTGGTTTTGTCTGAAATTTTTTTTGGGGGTCCGGACCCCGACCGGACCACAGGATAGGGACGGTGTGGGGTCAGGGGGCGGCGGCCACTGTGTGACCTCGCGCTCAGGGCGAGGCGAGGGTGGGGCGGGGCGGGGCGGGGCGGGGCGGCTCGCAGAGAAAGAGCAAGGCAAAGGGTGGAGCCGCGGGCGACGCACAGCACACACACACACACATGTCTCTCTGGCGGTGGCTTTTGACGACCGGAAAAGAAAACACTGTACCGGTCAGAGGGCTTGCCTCGGGTTCAAAACCGCTCGGCGGCAGCAATTTTTGTGTGTGTGTGTGAGTGTTGGTCGGTCTCTATAGCCGAGAGCTATAAGGGCTGGCCTGGCCCTGCCTCCCCCGCGAACTCCAAAGAGAAAGGGCGGAGCGGGAGGCGGTGTGCCCGCCCCGCCCCGCCCTGCAGAGCATCTTTCAAGAAGAGGTTTCCGGTGAGATTAAAGGACTCAGCTCTGACCACGCCGAGAGGGAACGCCCCGCCCCGCCCCGCCCCGCCCGCCTATACCCTCTCTGCTCTCGCTAATGAGGCGAAGATGAATCGCACTGCAAGGCTGGAACGCCCCGCCCCGCCCCGCCCCGCCCCGCCCCACACCGCCATCTACTCAACTTTTTCCAATAATAAAGATCACGAATATCCGTAAGACCGACAAAAATGTATTTCTCCCTAACTTTTTCGAAGCTCCGACGAGGAAGATGAAAGTATAAAATCAAACAAAAAAAAATATTTTCTTCTGAGAATTATTTTGATAAAAAATTTAAGACGGAATATAGTACGGAGCAAGTGCCGAAATGACCAATCAGAACGGTAAGTTTCCATATCGTTACTCGCCGCTGAGCCTAGCGTAACGCACAGGACCGTAGCGTTACATTACGGTTTGAACAAGAGGCGCCCGCCCCGCCCCGCCCCGCCCCACCCCGCCCCGCCCCGCGGAGGGACGGATCCGTTGCGTAACGCCAGATGCAATTAACGTCCTCTTTTTTAAGCGCTTAATTCGTTAAGCCCCTCAGGGCGTCCTGGTCCTTTACTCCCCCCGCCCCCCGTCAAGCACCAATCAGGAGCATCACAGGGCGGGGCGGGGCGGGCTGACGGACACACGGACACACGGACACACGGACACACGGACACGATAGTGTGACGGCACAGGTATGCCGTCTCCCACACCTCCCCGTGATTACGACCCGCAGGTCACTTACTCTCACTCTCTTTGTTGTTTGATGAGGTGACGGCCGCCCCGCCCCGCCCCGCCCCGCCCCGCCCCGCCCCAGATCAGAGCACCAGAGCGCCTCCAAGGACGTCGGGCGGGCGGGTGCAGCGCCCTGGCCTTGCTCCTCCTCCTCCTCCTGAGGTGACGCGCGGCGCAGGGGGTTTAGTTCCGCTTTCTCGACAATCTCATGGCACGCGTGGCCTTGACGCCGATACCCCGCGTCCCTTATATACATTTTTTTTTGTTAAAGAAAAAAAATATAAAAAGCAATTTTCCCCTCGTCATGTTGGTTGGGTTCACCTCGAGGACGAGCACGCGGGCACGTGTGGTCTCCGGGACGGAGGGAGGTGAAGGAGCTACCCCCAGGATAACAGTCCCGGGGGTAGCGTCATCCTAGGAGGGGGTACCGCCATCACGCAGGATGATCATACCTCCCCTCGCTCCCGCAGGCCTAGGAGGGGGTACCATCATCACGCAGCACAGAGCACCCGCGGGCGGGGTGTCCGGCCGTATAGAGCCCCCCGTGTAGGTAGGCAACCCGCCCGCACAAGTGCCTGCGGTACAGCATACCTACAAGGTCCGAGCACACGCTCAGCCCAGCCGACCAGTGCGCGCGGCAAACTTCGTAATCAAGACACCGCTGGCATTCTCTGTGTTTTTTCCTCTTTTCCCGCTGTAACGCCGTTGTAGGGAAGAGAGTTTCCGGCGCTCCCGTCCCGTCCCGTCCCGTCCCCCGGCCTCGCCCCCGACCTTCCGGTCCCCCTCGCCTCGCCTCGCCTCGCCACGGTCGAACTCGATCGGCCGGCAGAACTTGTAGGGCGTCGGGGCGGCGTGGACACACGAGTAGTTAGTTCAGGGAGGTTCCAGTGAAAGGACAGGGAGAGGGGAGGGGGGGGGCACAAGACGGCTCGACCGCATCCTCCAGGCCGTCAAGACGGGACGTGACGATGTGACGAAGCCAGCAAACTGCAAACCGCCTGGGCGTCTTACCCCAGGCGATTTGTGGGATACGGGGGCGGTGTGACAATGTGACGATGTGACGATGTGACGAAGTGACGAAGTGACGAAGTGACGATATGACGAAGTGACGATGTGACGAAGTGACGATGTGACGAAGTGACGATGTGACGAAGTGACGATGTGACGAAGTGACGATGTGACGATGTGACGAAGTGACGATATGACGATATGACGAAGTGACGAAGTGACTATGTGACGGTGTGACTATGTGACGGTGTGATGACCAAGCTCACCGCGTCCCGTCACACCAACAACCACGTGAGCAAATCCCGTAAGCATTTGGCAGCCACACCGCCGTCCTCCATTCACATTCAAATCGTCCTTATCCAGACATACACACACGGTATAATCCCAGAGGAAAACGCCGAAACGGGCGCGCCGCTTCACACCGGTAGGCAGGCGCATTCACATTGGCGTTCGCACGGGCTGGCCCGGGGCGGGGTGTCCATGGCGCCACTTTCACATTCGTTTTCGTGGCGCGGCGCGCGGGGTGTTGGCGCCAATGCTTATCTGTTTGTGTTTCCCACCCGCCGCACCGCGGGGGATCAGTTTGCAGCGGGCGCCCCGCCCCGCCCCGCCCCGCCCCGCCCCGCGAACTCTCTTCCGGGTGTTTGATGCATGCATAACAGACGCCGTTAGGTGTTCGCAAACGCGCTGCAGAGATGAAGATTTATGCTGCGGAGTTTACTACAGTTGCCCGCGCGGTCAAATAGGTCAGCGAATAAACAGTCCTACCTAGCTAAGGAAAACAGTCAAATTTGACCAGTCCCAGTTAGTGAACAGTCACACTCGACCGGGAAAAAAAGTAGTGGAACTCAAAAGGGAAAAACAGTCAAATTCCTCAGGGAAAAACAGTCAAATTCCTCAGGAAAACACGGTCAAACACGACCGGATAAAACAGTCAAACTCAACAGGGGAAAAAAACAGTCAAATAACTTGACAGTCGGCTACTAAGCAGTCACACACTCGAGGTCCTGTAGCAGGTTCCCCGGGCGGCGGCAGCTGAGCCCCAGTGGCCTCGTGGCCCCGCGGCCACGCGGCCAGGACGAGGCACAGACAACTTTTTCACGAGATTGGGCGGTAATAAAGCGTGAGCGGGGCGAGCTCAGGTGAGAGGGGCGGGGCGGGGCGGGGCGGGGCGGGGCGGGGCGGGGCGGGGCGGGGCGGGGCGGGGCGGGGCGGCCCCCAGCAGAGCGCGTCGCTACCGTTATATTATAATTGTGATATCCGAATGCTAGCCGTGATTTACTCGCGAAGCGTATGGGATAAGCGTCTCTCTCTCTCTGTTCTCTCTCCCTCTCTCCAGCTCGGAGCGCCGCTCCCGGACACAATCGCCTCCATTTGTCCCAATGACACGGCAGATGGGGGGTTACTTGCGCCCACCTGTAGCTCCTCCCGCCCGCCCGCACTGGAAATAACCCCAGCTTCTGAACGTCTGAATGTTGCACACTTGTAGGTATTTTTTTTTCTCAGAGTGAGTCGTCCCTCCTCCCGTGACGAAGCCATTTCCCCGGAGAGCTCTTCGTCACACACGCACACACACACACGCACGGACGAGCGGAATCAAAATCAGAGTGGAATCTTGTTCCGGCCCGCTCCGGCCGCCAGTCTAGTCTGGCATAGCGTGCCCCGGGGGCGCGGGGCGCGCGGGGCGCGGGGCGCGGGGCCGTCTGCAGACAGACCATGGCAGACGGACGGACAGGTGCGGGGAGGAAGAGGGAGGGACGGTGGCGCGTCCGCTGTCGAGCTGTCTCTTACTCAAATGGCCAAAAATCCCAAACTCGATAAATATAAAAAATAAAAAAAATTCAAGGCATAGGCAAACTTTTTCTCTTGAATAATCAGGCTTTTTTTTTTTTTTAAAATGAATGAAATAAGTGAAGGGTCCAGTGAGGGAGATGGCCGTGGAGTCCCTCCTCTTGCGACACGTCCAGCCAGAGCCCAGGTCTGCTCTCGTTGTTGCATTGTGCATAATGTATTTATTCACTTATCTCCCGCGTCCGCCCAACATATTTCAGCTCCGGAGAGGGGCGGGGCGGGGCGGGGCGGGGCGGGGCGGAGCCTTACCGGATGTGCGCTGCACGCACTGCGCCCCGCCCCGCCCGGTGCAAGGGCGTTAGCCCCGCCCCGCCCCGCCCCGCCCCGCCCCGCCCCGCCCCGCCCCAGCCCGCAGTGCGCGACGCGACGCGCCCTTCCAGAGGGCCCGGCCCGGCCCGGCCCGGCCGCCCCCAGCCGCCACCTCCTCCAATAGCTATGGATACTTGTTGCCTAGTAATTAGAGTGCAATCCCGTGCAAGCCGCAGGGCGAGGCGAGGCGAGGCACCGCAGCACGCCCAGGCCAGGCGATATCGTCTGTAATGCAGGTCTTTAGAGCACCAACGCCCTGCCAGCCCCCGCCCCGCCCCGCCCCGCCCCGCCCCGCCCCGCCCCGCCCCGCTAAATAATGGCGTCTTCCCAGGCGAGCGGTGGCGGTAAACGACTCTTATACCATGGTACACACACGTACACAAACTCACCTAGGCACACACACACGCCGAATTAATAGAAAAAATACATCTCTTTTTTAAACAATTTCTTTATATTTTGTAATAAAAATGTATTACTTCCTTTGCAAAGGCATCAAACCTTTACCAACATGAGAGTAAGTTATATTCCATATGTCTAAGCGGTGCTAAGTCACGCCTGGGTATCTCCAGTGCTATAGCGTTAGCCGGCTAGCTAAACGTTAGCTAAACCTCCGGGAGGAGGTGGCGTGTTCCGCGTGGCTAATCGACAAGGGGACCCTGTCCGGGCATGACTAGGGGACCTAATTCAGCAGCTAATGAATGAGCAAAACGGTACTGTCGTGGCGGGGTGTGGCGGGGCGGGGCGGGGCGGGGCGGGGCGGGGTGGCTTGAGGTAGGGCATCGTGACTAGAGCTCCCCGCCGATGGAGCCGCGAGGTGACCTGGCGCCACACGGCCGCAGAGCATCGGAACACCGGCAAAAAATTTGCCTCCGCAAAATAGTTTTTTTCAAAACTTTTTCTTTCTTTTTTACTTTTTTTTACATGCGACTGGATTTTTTTCTTAAGCCCCGCACACTATTTTTGAGGTAAGCCCGATGGCTGTAGAGCTGCTGCTGAGTGCCTACAGCGCAGCGCCTCCACTGGAGCGATCGCTGAGCGCTGCAGCCTAATTTGCCGGCGATGCGCGCTGGAGATCGTGACCCGCGAGCAGCGGTACCGGCACCGCGAGCAGCGCGAGCACCGCGAGCAGCGCGAGCAGCGCGAGCAGCGCGAGCACCACGGGCACCACGGGCACCACGAGCACCACGAGCACCACGGGCACCACCACGTGTACCGCGAGCACCACGGGCACCACGTGTACCGCGAGCACCACCACGTGTACCGCGAGCACCACGTGTACCGCGAGCACCACGTTTACCAAGGGCACCACCACGTGTACCGCGAGCACCACGTGTACCGCGAGCACCACGTGTACCAAGGGCACCACCACGTGTACCGCGAGCACCACGTTTACCAAGGGCACCACCACGTGTACCGCGAGCACCACGTGTACCGCGAGCACCTCGAGCAACACCACGTGTACCAAGGGCACCACCACGTGTACCGCGAGCACCACGGGCACCACCACGTGTACCACGAGCACCTCGAGCAACACCACGTGTACCGCGAGCACCACGTGTACCGCGAGCACCACGTGTACCGCGAGCAAAAGGCGGGCCTGAAGGACTTCCCCGTCTCAATGCGTAGAGATGTGAAAGAAGCAGCGGCAAAGCTGGCCGCGGAATTTTCCCCTAAATACACCGCACGAATCCTAGTAAAACATATTAATCCGTTGGCAGTGTGCTAGGCGTCCGTCGTCTGCCCGCGGCCCGGCCCGGCCTGGACTGCACCGGTCGCGGACGCGACGCGTCACGTTCGGAAATCACAGCGTGATGATCGTCTTTAGGCTCTTAGTCCGTAACGCTTGCAAGCCGTAACGCCATTGGCCGCTGATTGGCCGGCCGGCCTGCATCGTCGTGCGCGATTGGACGCACCCGGGCCGGGCCGGGCCGGGGCCGCGCCGACCTCAGCAGGACCGGTCATATATAGAGAGTGGTCGTGCCAATTGGAAAGGGAAGACCAGACTTGAACCGCTTTACAATTTTTTTTAGTGTCACTTTTTTGTGCGAATTTTGATTATTTTTTGTGTCCAGTGACAGACGGGAAGAAGTCCACAGGGGCCGGGGCCATTCTGATGGTAAAAGTGTGAATCCCACTGGCTGGTAGCACCCGGCACCACCGCGACCGGACCGCTCGCGGTAGCCGCCCCGCCCCGCCGCTGTAGAGTTGTGGTTTGGCTTTTGTGCCGCACCATGAGAACTTGATAGATAATTCCCGTTCCGTTTGGGCTGTGGAGATAGCGGTTCAATCCCGAAGGGGGGCCGGCTCGCGCGGGGCCGCGCGGGGCCGCGCCGGCTGGCTGGCCGAGGCTTACAGGGCCTATAGGGGCCGCCATAGGAGCCCATGGCGTAAGCTTTCTGTGCCATCAGACCGCGAGAACCGAGAACCCCATGGAGTCCGAGCCCTATAGCTCATGAGCAGCCCACGGAAAGTATAACCAAAAGCACATCGGGTTGCATTCCACGAAAACAATAAAAAAAAATATTCACAATTTCAATAACCTAGATTTTCTGTCTTGCAATAGATGTACTCCAATTTTTTCCCCCAGAAATATTTAAGTAGTTTTCGACCAAGAGCCATGGGTGAATGCGGGTTGCCTACCCGCCGCTCGTAAGGCGCAGAGGGTAGGCAGGCCCGCCACACTGCTCCCCGCCGCACCCGGTACATTTGGGCGGCCGCGCTACCTGGAATGTGTGATTGCGCGCCACGCCGCGCCACGCCACGCCACGCCACGCCACGCCACGCCACGCCACGCCACGCCACGCCACGCCGCGCCACGCCGCGCCACGCCCGGCTTTGCCATGCTGTGCTACGTGATGACAGATCCATTCCCATTTCCCCTTCTCTTTCTCTCTCCCTCCCTCTCTCTCTCTCTCTCCCTCTCCGATCAGCTGATTCCGCTGCGGCGCCGGGGCATTCAGTCAGTCTCGCCGTGAACCTGTCCGTCTGAGTAGAGGGGGGGGGGGCGGGGGGCACAAGGCACGCACACACACACACACACACACACACACACACAGAGGTACCTGTACCACACAGTACCGGTAACCTCCTCCCATTGCACGACTGCCACTTCTATCAGTACCCGTACCGTACCAACCAGTATGTTCTGACTCGTAAGCCTTATATTTTTGGAATATATGAAATAACTTTAATGGAATATATCCGACATGGAACAGTCCAAGTTTGCCCAAAGTTTGCATGTGCGTGTGTTAGTTCGTTTTCTTCCTTCCCGTTTTTTTTTTCTCTCCCTAAACCCCACACATCGACCCCACCCCTGTGCGCCCCTCTCCCCGCCCCGGTGGGGTCGGACTCGCCCCCGCCCCGGCCTCTAACCCCATTAGTTATTGAATGGAGAACACCGGGCGAACGACACGTGAGGCGGCGGGGCGGGGAGCAGGGGTACCAACAGGGTAGCCAACAAGGTACACACACTTGAAAAAAGAAAAAAAAGGAAGGACCCCAGCCGAGGAGCGACCTTACACCGGCTTCATTTGCGTCAGAGGGACACCAATACAGCGCTTAGTTTTTCTTCAGTCGACACCCCGCTACTTATTAGTCAGATTTTCAAAATGACACTTTGATGACACTTGATTTTTTTGGAAGAGTATTATACAAGTGTACAAACGGAAATTCACACACCTACAAGTGTGCGACATTTACACGCTTGCGGGTTTGCAGTGCAGGACAGGTCTCTCTTCCAACAGTGTACGTCTCGTCACACGTGGCTCCCCATCAGGCTCCAGTGCGCACCTGTCGTGTCCGAGTGAGTGGAGCGGGAGCGGAGGTCCCTCCAGTCCGGAACACCCCGCCCCGCCCCGCCCCGCCCCGCCCCGCCCGGACCTGCACACTCACAGAGGAAGCTCCGCCGGCTTTTGGATATTTCATTTTCTACGCCCTTCCACCAGCATCTCCGCCACCTGCCAAACCCTCAATCGAGGGAGGAGGATCACCTAGGAGGAGGATTACGAGGAGGGGGATCGACTAGGAGGAGGATCACCTAGGAGGAGGATCACGAGGAGGGGGATCGACTAGGAGGAGGATCACCTAGGAGGAGGATCACCTAGGAGGAGGATCACCTAGGAGGAGGATCACCTAGGAGGAGGATCACCTAGGAGGAGGATCACCTAGGAGGAGGATCACGAGGATGAGGATCACGAGGAGGAGGATCACGAGGAGGGGGATCACGAGGAGGAGGATCACCAGGATGACGATCACCAGGATGACGATCACGAGGAGGAGGATCACGAGGAGGAGGATACGGACCTGCTCTCCACGCCGTTCCGCGTCCCAGTGGCGGCAGGGGAAATAAAAAAAATTGCGGACATGGCGGTTTCGCGCATGACAACTCTCAGACATACGGTTCTATACACGGGGACTTCCGAGTCGAGCGAGGTGAGTGACGGGACGGGGTCGGGGACGGGGGTCGTCACGGTGACGGCGGTGACACTCACCTTGCCATTGATGCGCTGTCGCGCCGGTCACGGTCACGCCCGCGTCACGATGGTGCGCATGTCACGCTGCAGCAGCAGACGTCACGTCGGTTGTTGTGACGCTGTCACTTCTTTCTTCTCCACTCGGCCGTCACAGTGGCAGTCACAGAGGCAGGGGTGTGACGAGCCACCACAACACAAATAAAAACAAACACCGTCGATCCAAATGCCCCGGGGGCGGGGGGAGCGCGTCACATGCCGTCCCGTCACGGGGGACGTTACGGGTGCGCCGTCACGGCCGTCACGCGGCAGGGAAGTCCAGGGGCACAGGCGTCGTGCGGCGTGCTGGCACAGGCCATGCGCGTCACGCGGCCAAGCGGTACTCAGGGTCGCAGGGCGGACCAGACGACATCTGCACACCGGCGGCCTGCGGGCAACTGACTGAGCCCGGCCCGGCCCGGCTCGGCAGCCGGAGCGCCGCCCCACCCCGCCCCACCCCGCCCCACCCCGCCCCACCTCGCCACGCTTCGCGTCCTTCCCCGCCGCGCCCCGCCCCGCCACCCCCCACGACTTGAAGGGGGGGCGCTCGCTCACCTGCTCTGCGCTCCCCCCCCCCCTCTCCCCTGTCCCGCACCTGGGCTTGGGACTTAGACAAAAAAGGCTACTTGGTGCCTTTTCCTGAGCGGAATTTTTTTAAGTGTCGGCTCGAAAAATTGTTCGCACAAGAGATACTTTTCTGGGCGTTTTGAAAGAAGAAGAAAAAAAAACAAAAAACACGGTATTTGAACCACTGCCCACCTGGTGGTAGAAGCAGTGTCGATGCGAATGATGCTAGGCGGCTGGCCTAGCACTGCCCGGAGAGCAGGCGCACTCATGACACCGGGTTCGTTTCTTCGGTGACTGTGGCTTCTCGCGCAGCATGACTCCTAGTGGTCCGGCATCTGGTACCGTGGCGTCGTAGCCGTGCCGGCAGAGTGTCCGCGCGGAGAGTCGCAGGACAGAGGTTCGAATCTTACCAAAATATTAAATTTTTCTGAGGACAACAATTTGGAGAGTGGAATTCAAGCCCCCCATTTCAACCGAGCTCCCTCGTGGAATAGCCGACGGTCTAGTGGTCTAGTGGTGCCGCGAAAGCCGTGGGGTGTCTGTGAGACTCGGCACATGGGGCCTGGTTCAAACCCAGGTAGGTTCTTCACTGGTAGCGACAGCGGGTTGCCAGGAAGTTCCGTCCCGTGCCCACGACTGGTGGTCGGTCGTGGGGTCATAAGTCCTAGAATCTGGCTCCAAAAATAGCTATTCCATGCTCTGGGGACAGGGCAGTTCGGTTAACCACCGTACGACTAAATCTGACAGTACGGGGATCAAATCTGTCGAATTGCGCGACAGGATCGCGGCCAGAAAAGCACCGGTTCCCATAAGAACACCGAAGTAGTTGGCTGCCACGGGGGGTAAAAGCCCTGTGCCTGGCGGGAACCGCAACCTCCTTCGGGAGGTTTACTGTCGCAAAAATTTTCCTTGTTTTCACGCCACCCTTCCACTTGCAGAGCACGTACGTAATTTTTTAAGTTTAAGCTCGAAAATGTCTGGGTGCTTTTGATATGTTGTTGCCCAGGTTTCAAAACGCCCCAAAAAGTATATCACACCGGCAAGTGTGCGAAATTAACACACTTGGGTTTCCAGTGTAGGGTCAGCTCGTCTCTAAATTCCAAAGAAGTGAAAACAAGATGTTAGTTGCAATAAATTTTATTTGTTTTAACAACTTCAACATGACTTGCATTTGTATTCCCAACAATCTCAATGCTGAACATTTTTTTAAAAGTTGTTTTCTCAGTTTAACAACAGGTAACTGTGGAAAATTCAAACATTTGATAAAAATCTTTGTTAAAATTAAAATGAATTGACCACAGTTACTTCACAGTATTTTGAAACATGATGAAAGGTTTTCACCCGTTACCATGTAATTCTTAAAAATCAAGATGAATCATCCTGTCTATCATCTATTCAAATTTGTACTTTGACACTTGCGTGTACCACAACATATAAAAAAATAAAAATAATTTAGCAACTGCATCTGAATTATGCTCCCTTTAAATTAGATATATGACAACATTGCTGTCATATAAGACTGTAACAGTTGCTTAACTAATCAGATACTACTTATTAACAATATATACACAGAGGGAGGGAAGCTAAAAACAAGTTAATCTCGAAATTTAGCATGTATTATTTAAAACGCACAATAATTTATTGCAATAGTAAAGCTAGCTTGGCTTAGACCAGCTAAGCCTTGAGCATGATAGTTCATTTTATGCATTCAGACTTATCTCAAAGATTGGAACAAATTTGATCATAAAACACAGCTGTTTATTACTGTCTTACCAGAAGATAACAGGAGCATCCAAAAATATCTTATTCAATCACATCTCATAAATTCATCGTCATTCATGTGCCTCACAACCTGATGTAATCACTAAAATGACTTCACATAAATAACAGATCACAAAATTAACAATGACAATAACGAGGGAATTGGGTGCCTATAAGATTGCTCAGCAGAAGATAAATAGAGGATTGCACCCTGACAATGACGTCATAAAAGATCAGCTACAGCTCACAGACTTAAGAACACAAGCAACCTTTTCTTCAGTCATTCTATGAAGGAACACAAAAACTTAAAGAAACTACTTTAAGAGCTTGTTCAACTTCATTCAGATACAAGGGGTAACATTGCTTACATTTGACATATTTGACATACTGTGGTAGAGTCCAGGTACCATGTGCATTACCACGATTCACAGCCTGTGGATGAAATGGCAACTAGAAGGCAAGAGAAATTTCAATTCTCCTGATTATACTCTCTTTGGAATGAAAGTTAGGCCTTGTAGGCAAAAATCCATTTAGCATTTTCAGACCCTACATTTGAGAGAGCAGATATAAAGCCATACTGATACCGAAGCATACTCAATTGTTCTACTACTTATTATGACTACTATGACTGTTGGTCCTCGCCTTGCTGTGATAGGGAGTGCAACACATGTGCTCGTTGTTGTGCATTCAGGCCCCTAACCATTTCTACAACAGCATCCACAGCAGCATCGGGACACTCCTGAAATATTAATAAAAAATTAGTGCTGCCTGGGATTGGGAGATTTAATTGAACACATATTGGAAAATAAAATACCTCAACAGAGTTTTTGATGCCCTGTACAACAGCATCCCGCTTCACAAAACCAATATTTCTTGAAACGATGGAGTGGGAAGATTGGAGCTGCGACTCAAACCAGCCAGCCATAATCTCATTATTCTCCCACTTGTAATCCTAAATTAAGAAAAAAAGATTAGCCGAAAATGAAGAGGGGGTTTTAAGATTTGAAAGGAAAGCTTAAAACAAATACCTACCTCTGTTTGACCCTGATCCTCAATAAACCACCGTCTTAACATGACCTTTGCTTGTTCATCACTCAGATCCTGCTTAACACTTGTCAGATCTTTAAGAATTTGATTTTCAAACAATACTCGTTTTAGTCGCCAATACAAAATTTTTCGTGATGCTCTCCATGGTACAATATCCTATAATAAAAATAAATTCCTTGAAAATTGGGTCTGATAAATTCAAATATGGTTCCATTAAAAGAGATATACTTACACTTATGCATCCCTTCGCCTTCATTCTGACTGGTGTATCATGAAGATCAGCAAAGTGCACAGCAACTGGATGGAAAAGTGGCAATAGGAAAGCTTCACGTTCTTTTACTTGCTTGTCAATTTCAGCCTTCTCTTCTGGGGGTAGGTTCGCAGCAGCCATTTGCTTTGCAACAAGCTGGGCGTATTTAGTATCTAAACGTTGCATCAGCAGTTTCTGATCCTTTGGTTTAAATTTGACTTCAACAATACCCTCAGCTTCTAGAACTCCACCCCTGAAATTTAAGATGGTAGAGATAAGCATTATTTTCTAAATGGAAAGAGAGAGACATGATATCAAGGATTTAGAAAAATGTATTACCTGCTGTCAGGGTCAGCAAACATCTCAAGATGTCTAGGGTTGATGGTTGTGTCAAGAACAGCCCATGCACCTCCTCTCAACTCTCCATTGGGAGGAAGATACACGAAAATGGGCTGCTTGTACTCATGCAGAGCATCAACAATATAGGCACCAAATTTCATAACCATTTCATACATGTCTGAATGTACAGGCAAAAAAAAAACAGGCAAAGTTAGATGCATAAGCCTAAAATTTCCAAAACAAACAGAGTTTAAATTTGAAAATACTGACCTTTCATTCCAGAGGAGAAACCTCTCCAGTTAGCAAAAATTAACAGAGGCAGGCCTTCGTGGCTGAAGTCTTTAATAGCCTGAGCCGTTTTGTAAGCAGAGTCGGGGAACCAAACTTGTCCTGCTTGTGACACAGTCTAAAGCAGAAAGAAGTTTCACAATAAAATGTCAACAACAAAATTTATCCTTAGAAACATGATTACTTTTTAATGTAATGTTACCTTTGCTTCACTATCTAGATTGGCAGGATCAGCTGGATGAACAAGATTGACTGTTCTTGTTTCCACTGCAATCACTCCCATGGGGATACCACCAAGGCGAGCTCGGCCTGTGATGACAGTTTGAGCCCATGGACGCATAATTTCTTCCCAGCTACCATGGTCAAAGAACCCGTGTTCCCACTCTTCAGGGTTCACTGTTTGAAACAAAATTAAATTATGAGAAAATAACAAAGGCATATTATAAAGAGAAAGGCACAGAGGAGTTTATTCACTGACATGGGTTTTGCCTTCCACCAAGCATCCAGCGGGGATCGTAGGGAGCCTTTGTTGGCATGTAACCAACTTCACGGTCCACAGGATCTGCTGGCTCAATCATAGGGACCATAGAAAGTTTGTCCTAAAAAAAATTAAGAGGAAAAATGTATCAATCTATGTACAATACAATACTGCTATATAATATGTACGACCTGTTTAAATTGGAAACCAACCTTAGGCATAAAAGAAAGCCATTTCAGCATGGAGTAGATACCATCCAGATCGTTTGCATCAGTTTTGTGTGTCACACCATTGTTGTAGACAATTTGTGTACCTCCAAGCTGGTTATTTGAAGCATAAACTTCACGACCTAAGACTTTGTTCAAAGCTTGGAAACCAGTAAGAATGATGGGGGAGTTTTCAATCTGGATTAATCGCTGTCCAAGACGAACAACGTATGATCCAATACCAATAGCACGGCATGTGACCATTGAAATAGTTACAACTTCGTTGTAGGCTTCAGATGTTTCACCAGCGATCAGACCCGCATATTTCAAGTTCTCCACACCAAGACCATCATCCTTGCCTACAAAAATATGATACAGTAAATGTTAACTTCAGCACGCACTACAAAGCATAATATTATACAAAGTAAACAGAACTTCTAGGGACTTACCAATGATGTCTGTAATCTTGTATCTTGACTCGCCTTGATCCTCAATGAACACGGTTGACACAGCATTTAATTTATCTACTTTAGCATAATCATCAGAGGTCAGATAGATGTACTTGAAACCCTGCACAAAACAAATTGCATGTAAAAAAATGATTCTGTCTGATTGGAAATTGCAGAAATCCGATATGAACATCTTGACTAGGCTTGTCTTGTCTTACCTTGTCTGGCTCTTCAGGATCTTCCCACGCAATTTTGAAGAGTGATTTAATTTCATTGGCAAGGCCAATGCGAGCACCACTGTTGGCAGATATGTACAATCTAGGAATCTTCAATTCACGAGCTCTCTTTGAGGCCAAATAGAAGACCATATCTTCTCTTGGACCAAAGGAGCCAACAAGGAAAGTCAGGTCATTTGCGATTAAAATGACTTCCCGACCCTTAGGATATTCAGGGGTGTACATAGTCAAGCGCCAGGCGACCATGCCAACCTAAAAATCACACAGCAATTAATAAAAGTATTATGCAAAATTTTCAAATATCTAAAAATTATTTACAATTTATGAAATGTTAAAAATACACTTACATTGTTTTCTCCTGGTAATCTTATCTGCTCAACAAGTTTATCGTCGTTCTCCATAACCAGTTCAATATAATCCAAAAGCACGGAGGGCATTGCAATATCTTGTCCTGGTCGTTCTTCTATGTATTCCTTCCACATACGTTCAATCATCTGACGGAACATGTCTGGGAAGTCATAAACATAGGTGGTACCAGCAGTCTGAGCCTGGAACCTCTTGAGTTGGAGGTAATCTTTAGTGACATAGGGAGTGGAAATAGGGAGCCCATGAAGAGGACCTTGCTTTGACCCAAAGGATTCGAACTTGATCTGTAAATTACAAAAATAAAAATCAGTTCAGAAACCTCTGTCACTCTACATCAAATATTGTAAAATAATAATATAAGTATAATAAGTCTTACAATTCCAGTATTGGGATCAGTAACCTCCCTATACACACTGATGTCAAGGTAGTAACCACTGTCATTGGTAATGCACAGGCGAATAATAGAGCTAGGACTTGAAGGAGTCTGACGGATAGTCATTTTTAATTCTGCCTGTCTGACACGCAGTTTCCAGAGACGAGGACCATAGCGCATGACCATGTTTGTCACACTCTCTTCAATCTATTGAATATAAACAAAAAAAAAAAAAATGAATAAAATAGCATGAAATAAAAATGTTAATAATTAATATACTCTTTTAGTCTTTACCTTGGTGGGGTCTAATATAACAGTGGGCACAAAGTTAAGGAAGATATGGTTGCAGTCTGTTCTCTTGGAATATGGGTGGGAGAATGCCACTTCCAGCTCATCCATGGCTTCCAAAAGCACTCTCTCAGCTTCATTGTGCAAGTATTCAAATGATGCCTCTTTGGTAATTAAATCAGAATGTCTGATGATGGAGCGAATGAAGAAACGGAAGTCTGTGACTTCCTGTCCCTTTGCAACCTTGGCACGGCCAAGGTAGAGATGCATCTTACGATTGCTGACAGGGAGAGCCTCCAAATCATAAGTACGCATTCTGGTGAGCTCAAGCTGGAAAGCCATACCAGGTTCCAAGTGCCGATAAATTCGATCTTCAGCAAAGTCATCACGGTATCTGTAGGTGAAGAATTTGGGGAACTGCCTCTTGTTCAGGGCAAGGAAAGTAACACGGCGGATGCAGCGGCGCTTCAACTCATCCTTGTTCTCCTCACACCACCTACCAAACTCTCGGCTAAGTTGTGAGTCTTCAGTATCACCATTGTCCTTCACAGCTACACACAAAATGTGCATGGGCTCCATTCTCTGCTTTACTTCTGCAGGCTGGTCGCCAGAGATGCTAACATTAATCGAGGTGCTGTCCCTAGATTCACTCCCACTTTCAACTGCCTCAAGGACTTTAGCAGAGATGTTGGGAAGATTAGCCTCATCCTCAAGCAAGTCCAAGATATCCTCGGAATTCGAACGGAAAGCTTCAAATGAATCAAAGGCAGCCATGCAACCAGCGCGCTGGAAGGAATCGATGAGAGGAAGCTCTCCTTCATTGGTGGGCTCAGAAGTAGTGCCTTGCGGCAGCCTGTTAGGGTGAGAAGACGGCAAGAGGAACTGGAAATGCACCACACTAACTTCTTGTGAGGAGATTTCTAAATGCTGCAAGCAAGTCAGGTCGTATGAAATGTATGCTCTTCTAACATAAACTTCTAAAGCAGCATTGCACACTGCTTTGTTAGTGTGGTAGAAGAAATCATGCAGGATGTCAAAGATAGAGGTTTCAGATTGAATAAGTTTCTGAAGGTTTTCTGGATGGAAGTCGTGTCCATACATATCAACAGCTGATAAGAATATAGATTCCATTTGGTTGTGTCTCAGTTCATAGGCAGGTTGGTGAGCTGCGATCAGTACTTGACGAGCTCTGAGGGCAACTCGCGAATGCTCTGACCTATTGAGAGTGGTAAGTTCATTCAGAGTGGTGGCCAACTCATCAGTCAAGCCTGGTTCATTCGCCCACAGATGGTCAATGAGCATCGTAACAAGCATGTTTTTCTTTGCAACCTGACTGTGAGAGAAGATTGTGCCAGTCACTGTTGCCATATTATCTTTGAAGTTCTCTTGGAGGGCTGACACGCATTTATCATACTGGCCCATTTGGAATTGACTTTCAACTGCATAGTACTGTCTCAAAAGCTCATGCACGGCTGTCTTCATTCTTCCTCTAATACCATTTCTATACCTCTGTACAAGCTGTACAACACCCTGAGTAGCCATGAAGAACACATCTCGCTCAGCGCGTTTCTGAAGGGTAGCAGCATGTCCGTCAATAACACTGGCAATTTGCTGGCTGGGAAACTGTGCCAAGACAGATGTGATATTTTTCTCATACGAGGACATAAGTCTCCTAATCTTCTTTTCCACAGGCAGAGGGATACGTCCAGAAATTGAAGCAATAACATCCTGAAGCTCAAGTAAAGGCAAGCTGGGGTCTCTCAAGGAAGACATAAACTCCTTTATAACATCACGCAGCCGTGCCCGGTGATAGGGCTCTGGGAGACAGTATCCAGCCAAGATGTTTTCCAGCATAGTTCTGTACTGGTTGTGAAGGGTGTTGAGTTTTTCTCCATGGACACACAGATTGTTCTCCTGAGGGAACTGGCCCTTGTACTCTTGGGCAACGGTCACCAGAGATGCATCATCCAGCTCAAGGTGGGCAATAAGTGCAGCAGCGTCTAGGACCGCTCCAGGTCGCTTGTGGAAATAGATTGTCCCGGACTCATTACACACCAGAGTCATGACCATTTTCATGACCTAGAGAAACAGAAAAAGAACTTTAAAAAATATGGAGAGGTTTGGTGTGATGAAAACAGAAGAATATCAGACTCACCTCAATTTCAGCATAGGCTTGACCTGCTGAGATGTGATTTCCATCCTCAACCAGAATGGAAACCAGCTTACCAGTGGAAGGAGAGCGAAGTTGAGTGGGGTCATTTTCCTTCTCAAACACGCAAGTCTGGTTTCCTATCACAACACGATACCTATCAACCTCTTCCTTCATATAGGTTGTAAAACTGGAACCATCAACAGAAAGTAAAATTCCTCCATCGGAAAGCCTGTGAGTTTCAATTTCTTTAAATGAACCATTCATAATCAGGAAATAAGAGTTCGGTCCAGATTTAGTGGTTTGGACCTTGTACTTGTAGCCTTCATGGATCAGCTCAACATTTACTATGTGATTAAGCATGTTGGCAGCCTGAATTTGACCCCTAAATTAAAACAGAGGATTAAAATATAAAATAAGATATTTTTGTAAGAAATCAATTTTTATGAAATGTATTGCAACTTCAAATTCTTAAAGGAATACTTGCTTTTCAAGTGAAGTTTGGAAACCCTGGAAGGCATCCAGGACCTTGGCATCAGCAATATGCAGGGCAGCACACATCACACCAAGAAGCACATCTGGCTTCTCAGCCTGCATCCGTTCCTGAATGAGTTTGTCTAACCAAGCAGTGTCAATGGTGTTATCCTGGAAGCTGGGTGTCTCCAGAAGAGTAATGAGGTACTCAACAGTGGTACGGAAATCACCACGAATAGACAATTCTTTCAGGGCAATGACAAGGTTCTCTCTGGCTTGTTCTCGGTTTTCTCCCCAAGAGAAACAGTGACCAAATTGTGAATCAGCAAATTCATGAAGACCTCCTGAAGCTGCCACTGAGAAGTATCCCCATACATTTTTGGAAGAACGGAAGTTCAACTCTTGAACAGTACCAGAACTGGGTTTGAAACCTTGAGACGCAAACCAAAAAAGTACAAAATCCATTACAATTATATATAGATGCATACACTAAAAAACATTTTTAACAATTCTTTCAAAAAAATTAAATTATTTAAGAAAGGGAAAAAGAAAATTATACAATAGAGATTAAACAATGTCACCTACCTTCATCAGGATTTTCACTAGTAATACGAGCTGCAATAACATGACCCCAAGGCTGAGGTTTGTGCCTAGGATTTTCAAAATCGATGGCACTGTCACCCCATGGAGATTCACCAAAGTAGAGACGAATATCTTTGATGGCACTCAGTGGTAAACCCATAGCAATCTATACAATAAAATACAGAAAGAAGAATTACCCTTTTTTTTACTGACAAATAGTAAAAGAAAAAGACTGGAAAAATATAAATACCTGCAATTGTGCAGCAGGAAGGTTGACATCAGACACCATTTCTGTGCAAGGATGTTCTACTTGAAGACGAGGGTTCAATTCCAAGAAATAAAAGTTGCCATCTGTGTTGTATAGGTACTCAACAGTACCAGCACTAACATATCCCACCATTTTTGCCAATCTCACAGCAGCCTGTCAACATTCACAAAATAAGATATAATACTTAATACATTACTGGCACATAACAGAAAATAAATAAATAAGGAAAAAAAAAAAAAAAACCTTTTCCATCTCTTCAAAAACTTCTGGAATAGCAATAGCTGCAGGTGCCTCTTCAATGATCTTCTGGTGACGACGTTGAATAGAGCAATCACGTCCGAACAAGGAAATAGCATTGCCATACTGATCAGCAAGAAGTTGCACCTCCAAGTGACGGGCACATTTTGCCAGTTGCATAATAAAAATGGGTGAGCCAGGAACTTCTGCTTGAACCTGTAAAAATAATACAATTATTCCCCCCAAAAAATTAGACAAAAAAAAAAAAAAAAAAAAAAATGGTAAAAAAAAATTAAAGTAACTAAGATATATGAAATTTGAAGGAGGGAAAGACCATACCTGTCTGAAAGCAGTTGCAAAGTCTTCATGGTTTTCAACTTTACGAATACCTTTGCCACCACCACCCTCAGAAGCCTTTATCATAATTGGGTAACCAATTTTCAGAGCGGCAGCTGCACCTTCTTCTACGGAGGTTACACAACCTCTCCTGTACAGCTCGTTTGAAATTTTAATTTTATTGTTTGAGTATGTGGCAACAAGCTCTGAAAAAAAATTGGATTCATTTTGAGTGATGTCAATGCACTTAGCTTGATTTTAAAATGACAAAAAAGACAACAGACTTGATACAGACCTGATCCAGACCATGGCAGAGTAGGAATGTTTGCAGTTTGTGCGACAATGCTAGAAGCAATTTTGTCTCCAAGTGCCCACATGGCTTTTTCGGGAGGACCAATGAACACAATATTGTTTTTGTGCAACAGTTCTGGCAGTTTAGGGTTTTCTGACGCATGTCCCCAACCAGCCCAAACAGCCTAAAAAAAATTAAAATTCACAGAAATTTAATTTATATTTAAAAAATTAAAAGAAAAAGAGGAAGCAAACAGGCTTAGAGACATGAAATAAATTTATGGTGCATTATTTCAGAATCAAAGTTCTCACCTGTACTTGGTTTCTAATGGCAATGTTAAGAATGAGCTCAACATTTGCATAGTTATTGTTGTTACTTCCGCCAGGAACAGGTACATAGAGATCAGCCATTTTAATGAATTCAGCATTTGCTGGAAACATACAATATTTTATAAGTTTTGAAATCATACTTGGAATAAGTAGTATTAGTGGGCAGCAATTAATTACAGACCTTTAAGATCCTCAGGAGTGACCATGACAACAAAACGAACAGCACGCTCATTTTTGAACATTTCATATGACCAGCGGCGAATAGAACGCATACACTTAACTGCAGCAATTCCATTGTTGGCAATAAGGACCTGGGGAACAACAAGCAGTAAGGTAACAAAAGCAAAGATACCCAGTTTGAAGAGCCATCTTGAACCATGGGACATTGTACACACAAAACCAATATCCAAACTTTAAGTTCCCTTACCTTATTAATAACTTTGGTACCGTTGAAGCGGCGCACAAATTCCTCAGGAGTGGCAACTGTGAAATCTTTATCTTGTAGACGTGGGTGCATCACAGTCCCCTGGGACATAGACGGCCTAAAACAGACAAAATATTTTTTGTAAATAATTAGATAGATAAATAACAGTTTGGAACTGGAAATGTCAGGGCTTGAGTCAAAGCGCTACAAAACCAGGCAAAACATTAAAAAAAAAATATGAAAACTACAAAAACCACACTAAACTATATGAAGTGATTGCTAACAGCATAGGCGGAGGCGGGGGACGCCGGACCATGGCGCGCAGCAGGCGCCCCCAGAGCGTCGGGGCGCTGGGCATAACGGCGCCACCCCCGGCACCCCCGCCACCGGGATGACCCCGGGGACGTCGCGGTCCTGGGCGACGCTGCAGCCGGGACGCCCGGTCCCATGGAGGCCAGACAGCTGACTGCCGACGCCGGGCGCCGGCGCGGCCCGGGGCGTCCAAAGGGCATACTAGCGTCGTCCCGTCCTTCTCCCGTACACTGGACCCCCGGTGCCGGCCCGGCGCCGCTAGACGCCGCGGGCGCCCCCCCCCCCCCCCCCCCCCGACGGTCGCGGAAATAGACGGGGCGCCGAGGAAGCAGTAGCAGAGCAGAGGAGCTGCAGCAGCAGCCTTACGACTGCCACGGAGGGGCGTAAGTGCGCCGCAAGACGAGGAGGGCGGCGGGAGCCCCACAGTGCGGGGCCATACTTGTAAAAGCGTGAATTTTCATTCACACACGTGTAGACGTGAGAATCACACTTGTCCGAATGTCACACACTTATTGCCGGGCACCGTGTAAGAATGAAAATTCACACTCATCACGACGTCATTCATTGACACACTTGGGTCCCCCCTCCCGCAGAGCGCCATCAAGTACCTCATGCCCTCCTGGACGGTGCCGCCGGCGCCGGCGCAGTGGCCGCACTGTTGGTGCCAGGGCGCGCGCGCCACCACCATCGCGGAGAACGCCAAGACCCCCGCGACAAGACCACCGGTAAGGCCTCGAGTGAGACCACCACAAGTAAGACCTCAAGTGAGACCTCGAGGGAGACCTCAAGTGAGACCTCAAGTGAGACCACACGCAACGGACCCTCGCGAAACAGCACTGCCGGCCGGCCGGGCCGCGCCACAGGCAGCAGCCGCAGCGGGTGGCCGCGGGAGTGTCTCAATCCTGGCGACGCGAGGAGAGGAGACGTCACGGACCAGACAAAAACAACGGCGATAGCAAAAGCGTGGAGTAAGAGTAGTAATAATAATAATAACAGTGTGGTTACGGCAACGGCCGCCAAGTTCGGAGCCGATAATGCCGCGGCCGCAACGTGCGACAACTGATTTTATTTTCTCACGCACCTTTTATTTTTCTTTCAAAAAAATTAAAAATTAAATAAAAGAAGGTTTAGCAAAATTTCAACAAGGTCGTGAGAGGCAAAAGCGTTGAGTTATAAAACGATTATTTTTTTTTTTCAGAGTATTCCGATGACGAGGCAGCAGACTCCGGAGGGAAGTCCCACCTCCACCAAGCCAGCGCATAAAAAGTGCCTGGCAACCAAAACTTGAAATTCCTTTCAGAAAAAAAAAGAAAAAAAAAATTCTGAAGACACAAAAATCCACAGGTTGCGAGTTACACAGAACTCTCTATACGGCTTGGATAATATATATATGTCGAGGTAAAGTAATGAGCGAAAAGAGTGTTAGAGTGCTCTCCAACTCCAGCCCCGCGGCTGACCGTCCAGCCCCGCCCCGCCCCGCGCGCTCTGGGCTCAGCTGACGGGGCACTCCCCGCCCCGCCCCGCCCCGCCACGGCCGCAGCGAAAAACCGGGACAATATAATAGCGCGAGTGGCGTGCACAGAGAGAAAACGCAAGTTCATCCCCGCGGGGCGGGGCGGGGCGGGGCGGGGCGGGGCGGGGCGGCACTCGAATGCACTCGAACACGTCCGTCCGCAAGCACCGGCCTTAGTTCACACACTTGCCTCCCATCACCCTACCCTGTCCAGGCGGCACACTGGATGGATCAGATCGGACACTCCGCTAGAATGGACGAAAAATATTTATGGACTGGAGGCGAGAAGATTCAGTGTGCTGAAGGAATTAGCACCCAGTTTCAAGACAGAGGGAGATGCGAGGGGGTGAAGTGCGGGGGTGGGGAGTGGAGTGGAGGAGGGGGGAGGAGGACCCGAGTGCCAATAAAATGAATGGAAAGAAGGAGGGGGAGGGGCCGGATACGCAAGACGTCAGGCGATACCCTTTGGGGGGGGGGGGGGCGCCGTCGCGTACCTCAGGCCGGCGTGGTGGCCGGACGACCACATGCTGGCTGTGCTCGAGCTGCTGGGCGGGCAGGACAGACGTCGCGGCGCCCGCAGACCGCACGACGGCGTCGGGACGGCGACGGCGACGGCCCGTCGCAGACGTCACACAGACGTCGTCACAGACTCGCTCGTCGGCACGTCGGTTGCGCTACGGTGTCCCCGGGCGACTGCCGCGCCGGCTGGAGCGGGGCGTGGCGTAGCGCGCACTGAAGAGGAGCGCCCCGCCCCACCCCGCCCCGCCCCGCCCCGCCTTGCCCCGCCGCACCGCGCGCCACAACCACTTTCCCCTCCAAAACACGGCGCCACGGTAGCAGCAATACCGCGGCGGTGCACATACCACGCATACCACGTGGAGCAGTCACACACGCCACGTGGAGCAGTCACACACGCCACGTGGAACAGTCACACACGCCACGTGGAACAGTCACACATGCCACGCGGACGCACTGGAAAACCAAAGGAGTGACCAAAAACCTTCCAAAGGTGTCAAACTTTAATCACCCTTAGGGTCTTTTTGACGCCATTGCAAGATCACGATACCAACACATGACCCCTATAAAGGTGTTAGGGTTGTTAAGTCACTCCTCGGCTCTACCAGTAAAGTCGCACGCGCCGCTGAAAAAGTTAAGCCCCGTGCTAATCATGAGCGCGAGGGGGATGGAGCTGAGCGCGCGAAAACCCTGCGCGCCGCACCGGTCGGGCTGCCTACCTGCGCGGGCGCTCTCTGGGGCATGAGGCCACCCCGCCCCACCCCGCCCCGCCCCGCCCCGCCCCGCCACGACCGTGACCCACTCACGCCCCAAACAGGCCAGACCACTTGTTGCACGTTTCTCCAGCCTGGCTCCGTCACTTCCCGCCGGCGCACCGGCGCGCCGCTGCTGCTGCGTCAGGTCCTCCTCCTCCTCCTCCCCGCCGTGGAGGCCGTGCGCGTGGTGTCGTACCTGACGAGGGTCCTGGCCAGGGCCTTGGGGAGCACGCCGGGGAGGCGCGGCTGCAGCGCCCGCAGCGCCGGGATGGACGCCCGGCGGCGCCGCCCGCGCCCGTCCTGGTCGTGGCGCTGGTGCGCGGGCAGCACCCCGGGGGCGGGGCCGGGGCCGCCGGGCGGGCCGTCCAGGCCGAGGCCCGCGATGGGGGAGGCCGCGGGGGCGGCGGGGGCCCCGGGGGCGCGCGCGGGGGGCGGCGCCGCCACCGAGGCCGCCGCCCCGGCGCCGTCCACCGTCACGCCCGCCGCGCAGCACAGCAGGTCCTGGAGCTGCATCGCGACGCCGCCGCGACGCCTCTGAGTCACTCCGCGGTCACTCCATGTCCACCGTCATCACCACCACAAACTGCTTTTTTTTCCCAATACGCGAAACTGCGAGTGGCTATCAATGAATGAATGAATGAGTTTTCGCGTAAATCGTCGCAGTCATTCTGTTCGCTGCTGCTAATGGCGATGTGTGTGTGAGTGTGTGTGTTTGAGTGAGTGTGGTGGACCCTGTGAGCTTCCCCTATTGCGCAAAGAGGGTGTGTTGGAGCGTGGAAGGAGTGGGGTAGGGTGGGGTGGGGTGCAGTGGGGTAGTGCGGGGCGGGGCGGCACAGAGCACGCCGCCGGCGGGGGTGGGGGGCGGGGGCGGGCGGGGTAGGTAGGCGCGGGAATCTCGAGCGCGTCGCGGAACAGGTTGTGAGCGTGAGCGTGTGCGCGCGTGCGCGTAGCTCGTGTTGTGCAACAGCGTGTTGCGCACGCCCCGCGCCGCGCCCCGCCCCGCCCCGCTCCGCGCCCGCAGAAGAACAACAAGACGGCCACTAGCAATCACATCCGAGGCTATGACGCCGGACGGGGAGGGGAGCTATCCATCGGTGTGTATACATATTACCCCGTCTGCTACTGCACTGCTAACGAGCACAGCCTACGTATTTATGGCGGTGTAATTCCTTTGCTCCAGGAGGAAATTAATGAAACACTGCGGGTGACGGGATGGGGCGCGCGCGCGCGCTGACAGCCTTGAGCTGACACGCGCCGACACTGAACGTCTCATGAAGCCTGTCTGTCAGTTGCGGGAGCTGACCCCACTGAAAGTGATTCGCGAAACACAACCATTAGCAGCATGAACAGTGGGAACCAACACGAAAACACACACACACAGTCTGAAGGAGCCTCTCACGAGCACACACACACACACACGCACGCGCTCATTCACGAGTGACGCGGCGCGTGCTACACGGCACGCCTCGGTACGCAAGACTGACATGCCGGCCGGGCCCAGGCCGGACCAGGACACCGCCGCCCTCTCCGGAGCATAGCCCGCCCGCCGGGCTGGGGGTGCTGGGGCGGGAGAGAGGGAGGGGGAGGGAGGGAGAGGGAGGGAGGGAGGGCGGAGAGAGGGAGAGGTAGGGAGAGGGGCCGTTTGGCGCTCCCGCCCCGCTCCGCTCCGCCGCGCCGCCGCGAGCGCGCCCTCGTGGAGACTCGCCACCACCACCACCACCACCAGGTTGTGCACATCGGCGAGGTCCTCGCGAAACGACAAGAGAAGGGAACGCTCCCCTCCCGGCCCCGGACAAGGCGGTGCCGTGTCGTAATAGGGTTATCCTCCGCGCGTCTCGCCAGGCAGGGGCGGAGAGGGGCGGGGCGGGGCTCCGACCTCACCCGACCGCGCCTCCTGGTAGCGCGACCTCGACCTGCCCCAAGACGACCTCCTACGCGGTCTCCACCTCCGGGGTGAGGAGGAAGAAGAGGAGGAAGAGGAGGAGGAGGAAGAGGAGGAAGAGGAGGAGGAAGAGGAGGAGGAGGAGGAGGAGGAGGAGGAGGAGGAGGAGGAGGAGGAGGAGGAGGAGGAGGAATGAGGGAGAGTGCAGTGATCTGTGTGTTTCTCCAGAGACGAGCGTCCGGCCACTCCCAAAGGCGGACAGCGGGCGCGGCGCAGTGGGGTATGTATGTAGAAGAGCCAAGGTCGGCCAAGGTCTACGGCCTGCGCATCGGGAAACGTCGTCTGCTGGAAAAGCATCGTCTGCTAGAAAAAGCGTCGTCTGCTAATATAAAGCGTCCTCTGCTAGATGAGCGTCCTCTGCTGGAGGCGCGGCGCACACGTGTGCCCACCGTACCACGTGGTGCAGCGGTGAATATTTCTCATACCAGCCGTGACGCAGGCAGGCAGCGCGGCAGACCGGTTCCGGGGCGTACACTTCACCTCTGCGAGTCCCACGGGAGTTCACCCGCCCTCCCCCTCCACCTACGCGCCGCGCCGCGCCGCACCCGGGCAGACGCACTCCTCGCGCGGAGGACTCGCGGCGCGCCTGGCGGGTAGGCAACACATCCAGCACGCCGGTAGCGCAGAGATGCGTGCCCGCCCGGCGCGCCTGCACCCGAAAAATAATAATAAAAAAATACTTCAAAAATATTTTTAAAAAAATTTGCCGGAGAGTCCCACACAAAATTGTCGCCTAATGTCACCTCAACGCGGCGTCGTTTGGTTTATCCAACTTGAGAGCGAGAAACCAGACGAGCGCGCGGGCGTGTTCCAAAAGGCACTGACCTGCGCTGCTGTCTGCTGGACGACGGCCAAGCAGAACAGCGCTCGAGTCTAGATCCAGGTACAGTACACTGCCAACTGCCAGCCAGCCACGAGGCAGGCCCACCCCACGCCACGCCACGCCCCGCCCCCCAGAGGTCCCGTGCGCGTGCACCACACGCCACGTTACATCCTAGTTGCAGGCGACACGCGGATTAAAACGAGACGGGAAAATGACAGGGCTGGCCTTGATAATGTCGGTGTGCCAGCTTCCACACGGTAGAGAATATCGAAAGGAAAAGGAGTAGTTTCCTTCCGGCCGGCCGCAGCACGGTGATTCCGAACAGCGTTCAGTAGTGTCCTCTCTCTCGCTCCTTATGGCCGTGACGCATCAGTGCGACAAGGACAGGTAGACTGTGCGGCATCACCCTACAGAGGGTACTCACTTGAGCCCGCCGGTGGAGGGCACTGAGAGCGTGTTGCCTAGCGCCCAGGCGGGCACGGAGGAGCTCGGCGACACGGGCCTGGACTCGGGGTGGATGCACGTGGCCTCGGTGCCCGCCGTGCGCCAGGACACGGGCGACGGCGACCGGGGCGGCTCGGCGCCCTCGCCCTCCGCCTCGCCGTCGCCGCCGACGATGAACGTGATCCTGTTCATGCTGGCGCCCATGCACTACCAGCGCGCAACGAGTTTTCCTCTTGACGATTTTCCTTTTTTTTCTTCACAGGGGTTTTCCTTTTACGAGTTTTCCAGTACTTCCTCTTTTTTCCTACATAGAGATGTTAAGGGGAGAGTTGTAGTTCCGGCGACAACACGCGGAGGGTAGACCACGCGCGCAGGGCGCACCGAGTCTGGTTCCATTCATTCATTAAGACACGCATTCATTCATCCATTCATTCAGTAAGACACGCATCCATTCATTCATACAAATACACGACATCCCTTCATTCATAGATCCGACCCGGCCCGTGCGGCAGCGCGTGCTAGACTAGACTGGACCTAGGCCTAGATCGTGTGGGTGCAGGGCAGGATGCAGGCCGCTACACGCCTGCGCGCCGGGCCGGGCCGGGACTTGGCAAGTTTACAAACACACAAACAAGCAAACAAACAGCAGGCGCAGCAGAAGAATACAAAACTGCCCGCCCCGCCCCGCCTGACCCACCGCCCTTGACCGATCAGAAGGACTTCCCGCACCGCGACCGCAGCACTGCCACGGTATCTCCCCGCTGCCGAAACTATCGCGCGCGGCAAAGAAGCGAAAAAGTCAAAAATCTTCCGCTTCGACAAGATTTGATCCCACGGGTTGTCATGTCTCCGCTGCAGATGTACGAGGCGCCGCCTATGGTGACCGCAGCGGCAACAGCGTTTTAACCGCAAAGCTCGGCGAGAAGAAGACGAGGAAGAAGAAGAAGACGAAGATGAAGAAGAAGAAAAATAGGAAGAAAAAGAAGAGGAAAGGTCGGGAAAACAAGGTTTGCGCGGCGTTGTGACGTGCGTCTGTTACCCCCTGGGACCCCTGGTACCTCCGGGGCGCTCTGCGCGCGCTTGCCGTGCGCATTAGCGCGGGTGGGAGCGAGAGGGGAGGACCGGCCCGGCACCACCCGCTGCGGGTGCGAGCGAGACAGACGGGAGGAAAAGGTTCTACACGACCTTTGACACGCGCGCGTCAATGCGAACCGTCAAGGTGACGCTAGCCTGTAGCGCGGACACCTAGGCAAGCAGACCGCTGCGCTCGGGAAACCCGATAAGTGTGAGAAATAAGTCCGCGTGTCCTCGCGGCGGCCTGCAAATTATTATAAAAACCTTCCAGAAAGATAAAGGGAAAGTTTAAGAATCTCAAGGGAGAGGGAGAGAACGCGGTATCATGTACGGACAGACTGTAAAGGGGGGGAAAAAAATAATTTGAAAACAACAGCAGCAGCGAACGGCGCTGTCTGTGTAAGTGCGACTGCATGCAAATCGTATAGCAAGGTGGCGAACAATGACACTTGCTTTGGGCGCGTCCGAAAAGCCACGAAAAAGCGAGAGAGAGAGAGAGAGAGAGAGAGAGAGTGAGAGAGAGGGCGAGTGAGAGAGAGAGAGAGGCATTTCAGATTCTCCCGGGTGGTGGCGGAAGCGGCCGGGCCGGCCACCTCACAAAAAGAGGCGCCCGCTCGTCCCCAAGGCTCCCAAGTCCCTCCTCGCCCCGCCCCGCCCCGCCCCGCCCCGCCCCGCCCCGCGCACCTTGCACACGTGTGGTAATCGCACAAAAGGGCGTTTCGCCGCCGCGCGCTAAACTGCATAAAATATCGCAGTGGGCCGATTACGTTGTCAGCGCGCGCGCCGAGAGAAGAATCGAATCGAACCGCGCGCGCGCGCAAATACAGCGGGGAGAAAAAAGTATTAAACAGAACAGGTTCGACGCGTCGGAACTGGCGGCGATAAGTAGCGTGTCTATGAATAAAGCTGGAATTGCAGTGGTAATCCGTCCGTACGCAGTGAGGAGGCGGGATCATCAACTCCAGAGGCCTGCCTGGTCAGAGCAGCCTTGGACCAGGCCGCGCGCACCTCCTCTCCAGACACCTCTGACCGGCGCGTCCTCCAGCAGCTCCACGTCGAAGCTCGAGGCCAAATTTTCCTACGTCCCCCACGGCCATTTCTACACTTTCCTGCGGCAATTTGTTTTGTTTTTCGCGCGCCCAGGCATCTTGAACGAGACGTACACAGTAAGATTGGCAGGTACCCTATTCCGTGGGAGGACATACCGACGCCGGATATATAGCTCGCCCATTTCGCAGAGATAAGATGATACAAGATAAAAAAAATATTAAAAAGTGGAAAACAAATCGTACGTGACAGCGAAACCCCCTCGGAAACCCCTTACAAGCGCACACAAAAATCGGGGTAAAAATTAGAAAAAGGGAAAACTTGACTTATAAACACTTTGCCACTTTTCTTATGGCCTATCCACTCCAACGCCCATCCATCACACAGCAAAAAAAAAAAAAAAAATATCACAAACACACATCCACACATTCACTGCCGCTCTAACAACGTGCACTCCTTAGAGGTAGTAACATACGACTACACACACGCACACACACACACACACACAGACTCGGCGCGCGCCGCCTGTCGGCGCACCTGCTCCTCACGATAAGACCGACCCGCGGGCCTAACTCAACGCGACTGACCGGCGAGTCGCAGCGCAGCGCCGCGTCTCATCCACAACCATACGCTGCGGTGGGAGAGCGGGCGGGGCGGGGCGGGGCGGGGCGGGGCGGGGCGGGGCGGACAGGTGAGCGCCCCGCCCCGCCCCGCCTCCCAGCCCTTTCCCCAAGTGTGATTCGGGCACTCCAGTGACGGGACCAGCACCGTGCCCGTCAAGTCGACGCACACAGCTGGGAAAAATTAATGCAAAATTCCTACTGCTTCCACTTAAACTTTTTTTTTTTTTGAAAACGCCACACGAGCAGCGAACAGGTGGCTATGACGCCAAAAGTTTTAATAAAAGTAAAATCTATTTTTTTCCCCTTCAGAAAAAAAATTATAGTTAGCTTGTCTGACGTCAATAGTGCGACGACATTTGAACAGAATTTGAAACCCCTAAGCGTCTCTAAAAATAATGCTTAAAGTGCGGGGCGATTTGGTCTCCAATGGATTTAACACGGGGGCGTGACCACATAGTGGCCATGCCGCACTTAAGGTACGTATTGGATCCCTAGCGCGAGCCGCATTCTGAACACGAGTAGTTTCCTCTCCTAGGAGTAGGGCGGTCTGTTGGAGATGGAGCCGTGGAGCCGTCGTCATTGTGTCCGCCCGGGCCGGGCCGGGCCGTGACCACACTGTGGATGTGGGTCAGCGTGACAATGCGCTGCCCGCGCCCGGCCCGGCCCGTTACAGGCCCGAGGCGGCGCCGCCGGGAGGGTAGGCCACCCACCCGGCTCCCCCAGTCACAACAGACAGCAGACGACGCTCCGCTCCGCGCCGGAGCGCAGCGGGGCGGGGCGGGGCGCCGTCTGACGGGCCGCCGGGGAACTACCGGGGCCCTGGCGGGCGGGCGCGCCCCAGCCCGGAGGATTCGAACCGCGGCGCGGAACCGGCCCTGAGAGCAGCGCGCGCAAGTGGAGGCGAAACCACGCCGACCGAACGAGAACCACACTCCACATCTCATGCTCCCAGCAGAGAAAAACAAATACAAAACGTGAGCAGCAGTGGATGAACTAGTCAGCTGCAGGTGCACAGGTGCGAGACAGATGGCGGCAGGTGGACAACAGGTGCGTGCTAGGTGTCGGGTGCGCGACCAGAGAGTCACTCACCAGCCCGCCCTGTCCGCCCTGAGCACGACGGCCGCGGAGTTTGAGAGGACCGCGATGAGAGAGTGTCCAAGACAGGAAGCGCAGAAGAGGGATAAGATATAAAAATAATGAAAAGTGGGTGAAGGTTATGACAATGTGATGCACAGGGCGTAAGTAGTACAGTAAGAGCGGGGTACCAACCGTCACGACGCAAGACACGTAACGCCAGTGACGATAAAGGCTGTAACGCTTACATAACGTGACGGGCGAGACCAACGCGATAACCCCGAACGGTACGGGGGTACTGCCCCTCCAGAGTCAGGGGTGAGAGGGAGAGAGAGGGAGAGAGAGAGAGAGAGAGAGAGAGAGAGAGAGAGAGAGAGACAGAGAGAGGGAGGGAGAGGGAGAGGGGAGGAGGAAGAGATGGAGAGGGAGGGCGGAGGAGAACAAGATAATGAACCTTAAGCACTCGACCTAGGGCTGAAAAAAAAATTGTCGCTCACCTGAGTCGGCGGCGGCGCTCGATGAGGTCCGCCATGTTGTTCATCGAGTTCCTGTTGCTGGACATGCCCGAGTTGGAGGTGAAGGACGCGGACGACGGGAAGGTGTCGCCGCCCTCCTGGTGTTCGGCCTCCGTAATTTCGCCATTCTAAAACCGAAAATAAAATCACAATTTTATTTTACCGCTTGGCAAAAAAAATAAACACTGCAACAGCAACAATTTGTACCCTTATAAATCTCCGGTTAAAAAAAAATACAAATGATGTTAAGTTTGTGGACGCTCACCTCGTCCTCCTCGCCGACGGTGAAGTTGACGGGGTGCCTCTCGCCCTCGGCCTCGCCCTCCATGTTGATGGTCTCGAAGCTGCTGCCCGCACTGCTACCGTCCTCCGTGTCGACCTCGGCCTCCCGCTTCGTCGAGTCTGGGGTTCAAACACCGACCAAAACGTCACTTTTTTTTTTCCAATTTTTTTTTTTTTACATTTTTTTCCTTGATTTGATACTGTTTTGATTTTGCAGCGATGACCTATTATCACCACTGCGATGCACTAAAAGAAAAAGGCGAATTTGTACGCAGAAACAAAATTGCAAAGGAAAAGTTGCGTTTGTGACGATTTGCAAAAAAGTAAAGATGCGCTACAACCTTGGCACAAAGTGACTAGCCTATCAGTCTCTAAGACTTGCCTATCAGCACCTGACCCCGCCGGCCACCCCCGCCCCCACTGCCACGCCCTCGCGTCGCACTGGTCTCGATAACCACCGTGACCCTACCCGAGCTCCTAACAAGCCGACGGCCAAAACTTTAAATTTAGACCAAGTTGTTTTAAAGGATTTGCGCCGTATGATAAGATTACTACGAGGAATTTACGGAACACTTCTTGCTAGGCTGAAAGAGCTCCCGGCGAATTTCGCTTGAAGATACTTCGTCAAGAACTTCAATAACCTCAGTCAGAAAAGCACAAGTATGCCACACAAAAAAACACACACTAGCACTAAAACAAACAATATCGCATCCTCCTGGAGGGATCCCCTGCATCCAGACGCTGAAACTTATTTCCACTGCGCTGGCCGGGCCGCGCGGCGCCCCTGCTGGGTAGGCACACCCGCTCGTCACCCGTGCGGGCGGGACGGTATCACCGCACGACCACGGCTGACTCCGTAGCGTAGCCCACACGGCACTTATATTTCAATATTTAGCCCCATAAATGTTTTTTAATAGCGCACTAACAGAAATAAAATCGAACTTCGCACGCGGAAAAATATATGTCACTTTCAAAATTTCACATAAAAATTACTTAAAAATTTGGCATTAGTTAAAAATTTAAAAGAGAATCACAGAAAGTAAAACATAAAAATAAAACTGTCATTGCACTAAATCTTGCACTGACCCACCGCACGCCCTTGAACTACACGCACCAGCACACACACACACACACACACACGCGTCACTAGGCGCCCACCCTCTGGCCGGCACCGGCCACTCTCTTTACCTCAGCGAAAGCGCTCTCGCACTGAGAGCTCTCGCCTCTCCTCTCCGCTCCGCTCGGCGTTCGGAGAGCGCGAGGGAAGGGGAAGTGGGGGGGCTGGTCTCACTCGGCTCGCTGATGGCAGCGATGTGATCCTGATTACGGCGGCACGGGCAGAGCGGCCAGCCGGACCGGTCAGCACGCGGCTGACACTCATCAGCTGATCGAGAGAGAGAGAGAGAGAGAGAGAGAGAGAGAGGGAGAGAGAGAGAGAGGGAGGGAGAGAGGGAGGGAGAGGGGGAGGAGCAGAGCGGCCGCGGCGTGCTCAAGGCGAGTGGGCGTGCGTGCACTGAGAGTGAGGAGTGTGTGAATGTCACACACTGTCAATAATTTTCATTCGCGTGCACTTGAAAAAGTATGACAGGTGTAGTTCATGCACTTGCAAGAGTGTGACATTCACACACTCTGCTGAGTGGGCGTGCGTGCACTGAGAGTGAGAAGTGTGTGAATGTCACACACTGTAAATATAATTTTCAGTCGTGCACTTGAAAAAGTATGACAGGTGTAGTTCATGCACTTGCAGGAGTGCGACAGTCACACACTCTGCTCGTGTCGAGTTTAGCGTGCGTGTGTGTGTGTGTGATTGACGTCACACCGTGACATCACACTCGAAGGACCTCCTCCTGAGCGAGGTCTTCCCAAACTGCTCCGCTCAGCGCGCGCTCCAATCAAAAAGGTCACTCCGTGGAAGCCGCTGGCCGCGGGGTGGGGCTGGCTGGGGCGAGCCCGCGGTGCTCCACAGAACTGTCCCACCCAACCGTATATTACTTTATATTATTTTATATTACACAATATTACCTGTTACTGGTAACATACGTATACCACGTCGTACACGGCTAAGGAGTTGACGACCCCTCAATAAAAACAGATCCAGAAAAAAAAAAAAAAAAAATAAGTTTTGGTTTTTTTGTGGCGCTATTTGACGAGACTTTAGCGGACACCGTAAGGAGCCACTTTTCTCTGAGGCATCAGCTGCTAGCCTGCTGGCTCGCGTGTGGTGGTTTAACCCAGTGGGAAAGAAGACGAAATAGTACACGGCAAATAATCGAACCCCGAAATGACGTACACTCAACGACGCGAATCACGCGACAAAATGCATGTCGACCAAACACGACTCGAACTGTCACTCAAGAACACAGACAGACAGACAGAGAGACAGACAGACGGACAGACCTAGTCGTGACTTTGCACTCCTCCGCGGCCCCCTGGAGGGCGCCAGGAACAAGAAGAGGACCGCGGTGAAGGCGACTGCCGCTGCGGCCGCGACCACGGCGTCCATGTCGTCGGCGAGCAGGGCAGGAGAGGAGAGAGGGGAGAGAGGCCCCCCGAGACACAGAGCACGACGACGAAGAGTCCACCGCCCCGCCCCGCCCCGCCCCCCACGTGCTCAGCGATAGAGGGAACACCCCGACGAGTGGCTGCGCGGGGCGGGGCGGGGCGGGGCGGGGAGGTACTTGCACTCGGGAGGTACCAGGTCGCAGTCGCCGGCCGGCCGGCGCCCACCGGCGGCACCGCCTCGAGGACCTCCTCCTCTTCCTCCTCTTCCTCCTCCTCCTCCTCCTCTACCACCACCTCCTTTTCCTCGTCCACGCTGCCGTCGCGACCATGGCCTTGGGCGTTGATAGAGAGAAAAGTCTATGGCAACAAAGGCAGTGGGGCGCGCGCACACACACACACACACGTGATGCACCCGTCGTACCCGAGGAGTCTGCGCTCTATGACATAGGTACATGGCCGGGCCCACAGGTGGGGGGGAGGAGGGGGAGGAGGAGGTGGAGGCACTTGAGAGCATTAGGGGAACCCTTCAGTCGGCACTAGGGGCCCCCGGTGACCGATCAGCTCGCAACCACGCACCCACCCATCAGTCGGAGATAGCGCGGGCGGGGCGGGGCGGGGCGGGGCGGGGCGGGGCGGGGCGAGGGAGGGGCCCCTAAATACATCGTGTGTATATCAAACCAATAAGAGTGCTCAAAAGGCAAGGCCGTACGGTTCGCCTATCCTGTGTGACCGTGCCACACCATAAGCCCTGATGCCGGTCGCTGCGCTCGGCCCGGCTCGGCTCGGCCCGGCTCGGCTCGGCTCGGCTCGGCTCGGCTCGGCTCGGCTCGGCTCGGCTCGGCCCGGCTCGGCTCGGCTCGGCCAGATCGCCTGATGTGTCCACCACAACACGACGCTAGGCCCCGCGGCACATCTCCCGACACAAAAGCCCGCTAGCGGCCCAGCGCAAGGACCCACACCAGCGACACCTGCATCGTACACTGCCAAATTATTTTAATTTTAAATAAAACAAAAATGTTTCACCTTGAAAAAGCCTAACATGGAGTGTAAAAAATTATTATGTGACTACATCATGCCTCTGGATGTGCGTTAAATAACCCTTTCTTTTCCAGTGTTCTTTAAAAAATTAATATACTTTTTTCCAAAGTATTTGATTTTTTTTCTAAAACTAGATTTAAGGGACATTAAATGACAACTGCGCCCCGGTGCCCGTTGCGTCGTTACCACACACACACACACACACGCAATGTGCCCGATGAATACGCAGCGCTAGCACGCGCCGTCAGCGCGGCGCACTAGTAGCACCGCTGTCCAGTGCACTACTAAAAAAAAAGGTTGATTTGAAAAAAATTAATTTACAAATTACTTTATAACGAGGTCGTCAATGAATCGCATACGATATCAATATGTACGGGCGCGCTTGAGAATTACACAGGCGGATCTAAAAACAGATTTAAGTGCGCAGTTGGAGAGAAAATGCATAGTAAAGACGAGTTTTGAGGAAGTGTGACAACAACACATCGTACACACGTGGTACGGACGCGCACGTGCTGGCCACCGACCTTATTTTTTTTTTAACGCACACGTTTTTTTCTAGAGTACTTCAAATCACAAAATTGCACGACACTTGAGAATACTTTTATAATGCAGGTGAAAAGAGGCCTCCTGCGGCGGGGCGGGGCGGGGCGGGGCGGGGCGGGCTGTACTGACGCCGCTATGTTAATGGTATGGTAAACGATTAGACATGGCGACAGTTAACACGGGGACCCCCAGGGCACCGTTCGCATGCAAACGCCCACAAATACCCTCGCACCCACACTCAAACACACGCTCATTGCACCCCGCGAGGTGAGGTCGGAGAAAATAAAATACGTCATCAAAAGGGAATGACAAATTCTAGGTCAACTGAAACAATTCCCGATAAGGTAAGAAAAAAATATTGTGATGTGCAGCACATTTATAAACGTTTTAAAGTGATACGTTATTTTCGAGGAAAAAAATTGGAGCGAATGTTTTGTTATTTCGTTTCGACGCGGGCGGTGTAATGACCGGCGGGTGGCGGGGCGGGCCAAGGGCGCTAGCTCCGACAGAGAGGTGTCACATTGGTTCACACCTGCCACTGGACACCCAAGTGTGTGAGTGTCGCACACTTGTAGGTGTGCCAAATCCCTATTCGTACACTGCTGGTCCCCGCAAAAGTGCGCGAAATCCCCAGGAAAAATTCGCACAACGCGTCCGAAAATGCGAACAGGAATTGACACATTTGCAAGTGTGTGACACTGGGCGGTAGGCTACGCACCCTGGTCGCGCTGCAGCTGCTCGGCTCCGACTGTGAGGTGGGCGATCACTGTCTTGGCCTGCTCCAACATCCACATCACAGGCACCACCCGATGCACCGCCTGCCGCCTGCCCCGCGCGCGACTGCCAGGCCCTCGCGGTGGTACAGTCCGCACAAGCCCGCCCGGCACCCTGTACAGTCCACGCCGCTCCGCTCCGCTCCGCGCACGCGCGAGGACACCGCTGGACTAGGGCGACGCCGCGAGCAGCGCGGCGCGGGCCGCGAGGCGGGGCGGGGCGGGGCGGGGCGGGGCGCGGGCGGGGCGCCCCACTTCACCTTACCGGCCGCCGGCGCGAGCACCTGAGCGGATCTCCCCCGCCCCTGTGCACCTCCCCGTCGGACACCTTGCTCCAACACCTCCCCGTCGGACACCTTACTCCAGCCTCCAGCCCCCTCCCCGTCGGACGCCCTGCTCCAGCCCCTCCCCGTCGGACGCCCTGCTCCAGCCCCTCCCCGTCGGACACCTTACTCCAGCCCTCCCCGTCGGACGCCTACTGCTCCAGCCCCTCCCCGTCGGACGCCCTGCTCTAGCCCCTCCCCGTCGGACGCCCTGCTCCATCCCCTCCCCGTCGGACACCCTATACTCCAGCCCCTCCCCGTCGGACAACTTACACTGAAAAAAAATATTAGCTCAAATAGCTAATGCATTAGCTGGTATGGCCTTAGCTAATAATATTAGCTGCCTTAGGTAATTATCAGCTGTAACAGCTGAGATATTAGCTCTCACAGCTGCCTAGGAAAAACCCATAAGCTGTGAGGGAAAATATTTTGACTGTTACAGCTGATAATTAGCTAAGGCAGCTAATATTATTAGCTAAGGCCATACCAGCTAATGTATCAGCTATTTCAGCTAATCCATTTTTTTCCGTGTACTGCAGCCTCTATACACCTCCCCGTCGGACGCCCTGCTCCAGCCCCTCCCCGTCGGACACCCTATACTCCAGCCCCTCCCCGTCGGACAACTTACTGCAGCCTCTATACACCTCCCCGTCGGACGCCCTGCTCCAGCCCCTCCCCGTCGGACACCCTATACTCCAGCCCCTCCCCGTCGGACACCTTACTGCAGCCTCTATACACCTCCCCGTCGGACGCCCTGCTCCAGCCCCTCCCCGTCGGACACCCTATACTCCAGCACCTCCCCGTCTGACACCGCCCCCGCCTCCATCAGCCTCCAGCAGACCGCAGCTCACTCCGTCCAGGCTCCCCACCTCCTGGAGGCGCAACCCCCCGGCCGGCCGGCCGGCCCGCCGCGCAGGCCGGAGCGGCGGGGTGCCTACCCCACAGGCGTCTCTACCCTCACCTCTCTCCCGCCGCCAGCCCGGCCCGGCCGAGCCAGATGCGCAGTCAAGAGCAACGTAGAAAAGTGACCTGATCAGATCAGGTCTTGGAGGACGTCATATCACAGCCAGGAGGCAGGGCAGGGCGGGGCGGGGCGATAAATCTAAATGCAGTGTCTGACCGCGCCGGGGTTAAAAACAATACGCCGTAGCTTCCGAGGGGCATAAGATACGCTACCGGAACATTCCCCAGGCCCGCCCCGCCCCGCCCCGCCCCGCCCACACATGCAAAGAGATGGTGGTGAAGCGGTCGAGATAGCAGATAGGGGTCTTTCGATCCATCGCACTTCGGTTTCATTTTTTTTCTCCTCTCGTTCTCTACCACGTCAATTATTATTATTTTTTTTTTTGTATGCTGGTGCTAGCGATATAACCCATACCATTTTGAAGGCTCCCCTATCTCTCTCTCTCTCTCTGCTCTTAGATAATACGGCGACAGAAAACAGCCAGGCTGATCATTACGTAAAACGATATGGATTTATCACGATCAATGCGAAGGCTGCTGCCGGCAAGGTGATGCCCTTCCTACCTCCCCCCCTCCCCCCCCCCCGTCCAACCCCTTCCCCCCCCGACCTGTGACGTCCCCTTGCGGGCCCCTTATTGGTCTTCCAGTGCACTTTGTGGACTCCACTCAACTTCCGGTTCCTGCAGGATATACTCCCCAGGCACTCTAGGTCCACCACCACCACCACTTTGCAAAAAAATTTAGCGAGCACTTTTTTTTTTTAATTTTTACAAAACAGCCCTTTGCCTTGTGTGGGAGGGCGAAATAAAAGTTTGCCCCCACGAGGCGTTTTAGCATGTAGGACAGGAAGCAAGATGCAAATGCGACCCAAACCGAGCAAAGCTGACGTGCAGGGCAGGGGCGGGACATATCAAAGTCCAGGGGGCGGCGGAGGGGGGCGTACAAACACAGTGAGAGTTGCAGGCAGAGCGGCAGTGCACAGGTCAGAAGGAAGCACGTCACCTGTGAGGTGTCATAGGTTTGTCTGTGACGAGAGAAGAGGGGTAATTTACTTTTATTTTTTTCTTGTCGGCGGTGGGGGTTGGGGGATTACTACTGAAAGTGTAAGTGCTACCTACGCTGCGCTACGTGGACGCGCAAGAGACTGTCGTTTTCATTAAGCGCCCCGATCTTTGACCCCCGGGCGCCCGCGCGGGTCACTGACCCTGGCGAGGTCACCGCAGCCCACCCTGAGCAACGCCACACACTCGTGCAAGGCAACGAGGGCCTGCCTACACTCCAAAAAACAAATGTACCGCGCGCAACAGTCGAGAAAAAATAAAATCCCGGGTGTGGTGACCGGGCCGTGCCGGGCGCCTCCAGAGCGCACACTACTTGTCGTCCGCCAGGGCTGCACTCACCTGGCGGGTCCGCACGTGCCTCGGTGACGCCCTGGTCCTGGTGGGGGCCGTGCGAAGGCTCGGCGGGGGCGGCGGCGGCGGCCTGGTCACCGGTGGCGGCCGGCGGAGGCGGCTCGGCGGCGGCGGGGGCGGACGTGGAGGCGGCGGCGGCGTCCACCGGGAATTTCTTATAGACAGTCTTCTTTTTACGCTTGGCCATCCCTGGCAGGCAGCCTTTGAACAGAGGCACGGCGGGTCGCGTTGGCTGCTAGGCTGCTCGCACTCCCTCCCCGCGCGGGACCCCTCACAGTCGCGGACTGGCCGCGGGCGTGGCGGGGCGGGGCGGGGTGGGGCGGGGCGGGGCGGGGCGGGGCGGGGCGGGGCGGCGGGGGCCGCGCCGAGGCCCGGCGGGGCTCGCCGACGACGGTGGAAATCAGCGGCGACAGCGAACGGCGCGCGCTGCAGCCGTGGACACCGTGCTCGCCGACGTGGACCATAACGCGCGGTCTGCCCTGGCCCTACCGCGGTGCCCAGGACGTCCACGACGACGTCCACGACGACGTCCCCGCCCCCGCGCCCGGGCGACGCTCATGGAGTCACGCAGTGAGTCCACGCCGTGTAGCGTCACTCCGCCCTGCCCTGAGTCACCACACTGACTCTTACGGCCTAACGTCACGGTGTATATACTACGAAATTCGCTTACAAGGGGAGTACCGGAAACCCGGAGATGTGTGAGTGTGAATTTTCGTTCATCCGAAAACCGTGTGGTATGAGCAGGAGTGTCTGCACCTCGTGTCCAGGTCAAAAGTGGGCGTATGTCCGCGAGCAAACCCACCACCAGCGCCACCTACACCGCCACCACCACCACCACCACCGGCAGTCATGACAGACACCGCGACTTCCGCGATCTCAGCCCAGAACAATAGGACGACGGGGAGGACGCATGCACCCGCCTGCCGCAGGGCCTCCACGTGCAGGGCAGGGCCAGGGCGGGGGGAGGGGGAGGCCACAACCCGCGCCGCCGCACCGCGCCGCCCGAGGATCGATAGCGTTTAAAAGTGGCGCGCGACCCTCCCGGCCAGCGGCGCGCTGCCATTGGCTGGGCGGGATCATACGACCCGTACGACAGCCGGGGCCGCCCGGGCCCGCCCCGCGCCCGCCCCGCGCACCCCAACCCAGCGCCCCTGGCACCACGCACAAGCCCGAATATCAGCAAAAGCACAAGTGACACAAATATCGGGCCCGCGCACGGTGCTCAACTCGGCCCGCGCCGGGCGCTGCCCCGCGGCCGCGGGCGGGTCTCGAACCCCGGACACTCGCCGTCGCAAACTTACCTCGGGGACGTAAACACTGCGCACCTTGGGCTGCTCACGCGCTGGTCCACATCACAGACGCGCTTTTGGACCCGGACGGTCTCGAACCTCGGGACGTCACGTCGCGCTCCGGCTGCCCGGAGGTTTCAGTCATCCGGGCGACTGGAATCTACCCGGAAACAAGTCCTCCGGACGCGCATAGTTTGAGTTGAGATACGCCGTGGAGGTTAAGTGTTTTCCTCCGCTGGACAGTCGGACAGCCCTGGGCACCGCCTTGTCGCCGGACCGCTAACGGCCCGCACTCACCTCGCGGGCCTCGAATTTGGATGGCCGAGGCCGAGCCCGGCAGCTGATCTCTCAGTCAATTTTTAATTTTTTCAAAAAACACTTAAATTTTGCTCAGAGTATATCTGCTGATATGATTTGGGCTAGACTTTGGCTGGGCTTTGCTCTTGTATCTCTTGCATACGGTGCTATAAGAAAAGAAACATCCAGGAGTACGGGTAGGTGCCCTTAACCTTCGTGCGCCGGTGTTAGTTCTGATTACCTATAGTCATCCAACTGTTGTTAAGAAAATTCATCATTTAAAATTCGTAGACGCGAAATAAAATCAACTAAATAAATTTAATATCTGTTTATTATCTCTTTTTTTGTGTCATATTTTTCTCACGTTTCAGACCCAGTCAAAACTCTCTTACCTGGTGAGATTCTTCGTTGTTGCGACTCACCAGAGTCTAGGGAGTTACAGACTTATTGCTACAATGGCAGACCAAAGCACATACTGCACCTATGGCAAACAGTATTTGTGAGTATTCTGCTAACATCAAAGCTTTCAAGTAATTTTTGCCAAAATGTAATATTGTCCTGTGGTTTTAATATTTTAGTTAAGGATAAGAAGTAGTGATGATAACTTTGAAGTATATGATGGGGACTCTCCAGAAGCTGTTCGGGTGGCCTATGAACAGCACCGATCTTCCTGGGGTTTTCACGTTCTGTGGGGACAGCAGAGAGCGAATGAAATAAAACTACCTGCATTCAACCGTAGCTGTATTGGAATAAGCAGCTACTCTGATTATTCTGTCCACCTTCATGTAATACGTGAGTAGTAAACATAAACCTCAAATTTATGTTGACATTATCTTCCCTGACTTCTGTGCTCTTCATTGTAAGTTGGATTTCAGGTGTTGACTATTGGCGAGTCTTGCTTTTACTTAGTGGACTCCTCTTGTTTATTTCTGCACCAAGGCTATGTGAAAATGCATTATTTTATTACATATGCGGCATTTCATTTGGAGTTACTGCTTCTGCTTTCATTGTCACATATTTCATTAGCAAGCTGCTCCCTGGAGTAAGTTAATTAACTTCCTTAATGCCCTTTGTTTGTTTTTTTTGAGAATTTTAAGCTAACAAATAATATAATTCTTTTCAACTTTTTGTTTCAGAAAAAATTTCTAGTGTCTCCATTTTTATTGGGAGGAAGTGCTGTAGGGATTTATTTATGGCGAATGATTTGGGAAAACCTTCGCTTTATCCTTGTTGAGTACAGACAGTATGTTTTATCGTATTTTGGCATAACTGGCCTTATTAGTTTTGTGATCTGTTATCGGTACGGTCCAGTCACTGATAAGCGCAGCAAAAATTTGATCAAATGGTCACTTCAGGTAAATCACTTGACCCATATTCCCTCCAATTTCATTCAAGGCTTCTTTTGTTTTTTTTGCTTCATAATTAGGTGCATGTTTAGTTTCATTGCACTAGAATTTTTATTTTTATTTTCCATGACAGGTTTTATCCGTGGTTATGGTGCTTTTGAGCAGTCAATTTCAAGAAGCCACTGTTGCAATAGTTCTTCTTCTTTTTGCGTTGTACAAATTTCCCCGATCGTTGGTATCCAAGGCCAGATCTCAATGGTAAGGACTGGACTTTTGAAGGAAAGCCTGAAATACATTTCTGTGATTACAGATCCCCTGATCATCCTGCTAATGCTAACGAGAAAAATGAAAAATCTTCTAAAAAATCTAGAAAGAATAACTAAGATATTGTCATTGTTTAACTGTCACATTCCACTCATTTTTACCTCAACCATGCTTTTTATCTGTTTATTATTTTCTTTATACTCTTGACTATTTTCTATAATCATAGGATAGATTATGGAATAGTCTATATGTAAATATAACAATAATCCTTTTTTAGTTGATGTTTTTTGACAACATAGTGCTAAACTCTTGAGTCACATTTTCAATCAAATATGAATTTAGTATATTAAGTACTGGGTGTAGCATTTTCTTTTCAATTGCATGCCAAGTAGGAACTCTGTGGTAAGTTCTGAGAAGTAGCAATTTGTCATCCCATGTGTGAGTGTGTCATTTTCATTTTGTCCTGCCTCACATTTTCAGCTCATTTGAAAATACTGCACATTTTTTCCTATATTTCCTATTGCTTTTTTTTCTTTCTTTTCAATTAGGCTTCGTCATTTCCCACCCAAACCAAAACTCCTGTCAGAAGACCAGTATTATGAGCAAGGAGTGAGAGAGACCCAAAAAGCTTTGGATGAGCTTCGTGGTTATTGCTCAAGTCCTGATTGCAACCAATGGAAAACAGTACTGCGCTTACAGGATCCTGTGAGGTAGGAAATCATAACTAATAATTGTATTTGTATGAAAACATTTTTTTTTCTCTTACACACTGATATCCATTAGCTAACAAACAACCAAATCTTTCAGGTTTGCAAATTTTGTTGAAGGCAAGTCACACTTAGATGACAGTGAGGTGCTGAATTATGAAATTGCCACTCCTAGAGAACTCGATTTTACTGATGAATCAGAATCAGAATCTGATTCTGATGCTGTTATGACTGAATAGTTAGGTAATATTCTGTGAGACCTTTCCTATTTGGGATTTTTTTCTCCCTTTGATTGGTCACCATTAAAACTGCCATCTCACTAGAAATTTTCCCCTAAGTACAAATTTGATCTAAAGTAAGAAAGATCAAAAATCTCTTTTTGAGAAAAATGTTCTCATAACCTTTGTTTTCATTGTTTTATACCATGGGTATTCTGTGATTTATGTAGGCTATTGGATATTGTCTATCTGCATTCTGTTGTCTCACACTTTTAAAGTATTGAGCTTCCTTATTTCTTTTAAATGTGACAGTAGTTTGTTTGTTTTGTATTTTTTGTAACACTTGTGTTAATCCCTTATTTATTAGTTTGTTATAATTCCTTCCATGGGATGTTAACAAGTATGTGAAGAATGATTTATCATTTCATTTCTCTTATCATTACTGTATTTCTAAAACTTTTTTCATAAATATTTTAACTTATCTCCAAATTTTATGAATTAATGGTATTACTTTGTATTTTTGTCTTATTGTTGAGTGATTGTTAATATTGCCTTATCTCGATCTCTCCAGCTAGTCAACTTATCTGACTGATGAATGGATAGTTACATTATTAGTTGAAGGTATCATATCAGTTTCACAGGCCCACTGCTGTATTTCATTTTCTTGAGGAATGACCTTTGCTCATTGTATCATTTTTTGTAATGTACATCATTCATTTGTAATAAAATTACATTAACACTAAACTAATATGTGGTGCTTTTAGTATACATGCTACATGCCCATACCGTGGCCTAAAGGCCTGAGACAGTTTTGATATTTGTAAGTAAAGAACTCATCATATGAAAACCAGAATTTTATTGTGAAACAAGCAGTAATCTGGTACCTTACAATTGACAAAAACTACAGTACACTGTTCTATTTTTTAAGTAAGTATCTTTCCTAATCCAATCAGAATTACTTCACAAAAATAATCAAAGACAAAGTTGCCTCTAGCTATAAGCCTTAATTCTCAATTTATATTTCACAGAGAGGTATTAAGAATGTAAGACTTGGGCAAGATGGTCTTTGTCATTTTCCGATATGTATCTACTGCAATCATGGCCCTAACACTGTGTAAGCACAGTAAAAATAAATCACACCAGGAGAAAAAAAATCGGTACAAGAATAAATAAGGTATGCAGGAAGACCATCACACTTAAAATCGAGGTGTGTAAATGTGTGAATTTTCTAAGAAATTGTTAAATTTGCCGACAGAAATTCACACATGTACAAGTGCGTTACTTGCCGTAGCCCTGGGAGAAGCCGGGCTTCTCGAACTCGGGCTGCTTCTCCTGCAGCTGCTTGCGCAGCACCTCGTTGCGCTCGGCCTGCACCAGGCTCTGCACGGGCTGCGCCAGCACGCCGCGCACCCAGGCCGCGTCCACGCTGGAGAAGGCCGTGGGCGACATGGGGCCCTCGGGCAGGGACACCATGGACGGGTGGCAGCCCACGTCCCAGCTGTAGACGCCGGCCAGGGCGAGGCGGCCGTCGGGGCGCGGGCAGGCGAGCGGGCCGCCGGGGTCCACCATGCACAGGTTGGTGCCGGGCTGCGTGGCCAGCGCGCACACCTGCGACCCGTGCATCTGGAAGTTGGGCCCCAGGAAGGTGCGGCGCAGCTGGCGCTCGGCCTCCTCCGCGCCCATCAAGCGCGCCGGGATGGCGTTGAGGCTCGAGCCCACGTGGTTACCTGATCGGAAGGTAAGTCAGGAATTCATTACCTTTGGAATACTGTACCGCGAGGGAGGGGCGGAACGAGTAATGGGATATGGAGTGTAACCAACCCGAGGGGTCCCTCACTCCAAGAAAAAAATCAGTGTATCCCCTTAAAATAATCAGGAGAAATTTAGAGAAAAATCAAGACAACATTAGAAAAATATCAGTAAAAATCCAGGAAAACCGCGGGGGAAAAAAAGGAAAAATCGGTGTACGCTTGAATTCACAGTGAAGGACCCCTCGCATCGTCCTTGCCCCCAGGAAGACTTCGAACTACCTCAAACTACCCCCTGGATTACCCCAGATTACCCTCGGCTTACACCCGTTTTTATTTTTTATTTTATTTAAAAATTTAAATTTTTGAAGTTTTTGTACCTTTGAGAGCCTTGAGTCCCCAGCCGGTGGCGACGCAGTTGTTGGCGGGCGCGGGGGCGGCCAGGTTGGCGCCGCCCGCCTGGTCGTCCTCGGGGAGGCACACGGTGCCCACACTGCCGCCCAGGGTGAGGGGCTCGGCGAGGCGCAGCACGGCCTGGTCGTGGTGCAGGGAGGCGGCGTTGAAGCCCGGGTGACGCGCGACGGCGGCCACGCCGGACTGCTGCGCGCCGGGCTCCGCCAGGCCCATTCGGTGCTCGCCGGCGATCACCACCAGGTCGGCGGCGTCCTTGTCGTGCACGCAGTGCGCCGCCGTGAGCACGGCGTCGCGCGACAGCACGGCCGCGCCGCAGATGGGGTTGTTGTCGGCGCGGTGCGCCACGATGGCCTGCCACGGGTACTCGCCCGGGGCGGCCTGGCCCGCGGGCAGACCCGCCGGCCGCGCCACCTGGCGCCGCTCCCCGCACGCCTCCTCGGCCTGCGGCCCGTACGAGGGCTTGGTGGGCTCCGGCTGAGGCTGTGGCTGAGGCTGTGGCTCAGGCTGTGGCTGAGGCTGTGGCTGGGGTTGCTGAGGCTCAGGCTGCTGAGGCTGTGGCAGAGGTGTGCGCTCAGCGGGGAACGGCGGCAGGGGCCTCGGCCCGTTGAACGGCGTGTCCGGCACCGGGGACGGCGTCGCGGCCGGCTCGGCGTCGTCGGACGACGTCGGCTGAGCAGGCGTCGGCGCGGGCAGCACCGTCGGCTGCGGGGTGTACGACGGCTGCGGCGCCGGCTGAGGGGCGTACGTCGGCTGAGGGGCGGGTTGCGGGCGCGGCTGAGGGGCGTACGTCGGTTGGGGTGCGGCGGGTGGCTGCGGGGCGTACGTCGGTTGGGGTGCGGGTTGCGGGCGTGGCTGAGGGGCGTACGACGGCTGGGGTGCGGGTTGCGGGGGTGGCTGAGGGGCGTACGACGGCTGGGGTGCAGCGGGTGGCTGCGGGGCGTACGTCGGTGGCGGTGCCGGTTGAGTTGACGGCAGAGGCGCGTATTTAGGTTGGGTTTGGGGTTGAGGAGCGTACGTCGGTTGAGGCGCCGGCTGGGGTCTGTTGTAGGAGGGTTGAGGGGCGGGCTGTGGTTTGTTGTAGGACGGTTGAGGTTGGTACGTCGGTTGCGGGGCGGGTTGGGGTTTGTTGTAGGCCGGCTGGGGAGCGGGTTGGGGTTGAGGGGCGGGATGTGGCGGTGGTTGCGGCCAGTACGTCGGCTGAGGGGCGGGCTTAGCCGGCGGCGGCTGAGATGGTGGTTGAGAGGCGTACGTCGGTTGAGGAGCCGGTTGAGGTCTGTTGTAGGACGGTTGAGGGGCGGGTTGGGGGTTGTTGTAGGAGGGTTGAGGAGCGGGCTGCGGCTTGTTGTAAGATGGTTGAGGTTGGTACGTCGGTTGAGGCGCCGGCTGCGGCGGTTGAGGGGCGTAAGTCGGCTGCGGGGCGGGGGCGGGGGCGGGGGCGGGCTGCCCCTGGCCGTAGCCCCCGGGTCGGGGCGCGGGGGCGGGGGCCTGCGCGCCGTAGCCAGACACCGCTGGGGGCGGGGGCGGGGCCGGGGCCGCGGGCGCGGCGGGCTTCTTGTCGCCCTGGTTGTAGTACAGGTTGGCCTCCTTGCTCAGGTTGGGGTTGGTGGTGGGCTCCTCGTCCTGCCCCTCCTGGTAGGGGGCCGCCTCCTCGCAGCACACTCCTGGCCCCGCCTGGCCCGCCTGCGCCTGGCCGGCGGACGGCAGCTGGCAGCCCTGCAAGCACACGCGCACCGTCTGCAGTCCGCTCAGGATCACGCCCTCCACCGCGTCCTCGCCGAGCTGTGCGACCCGCTCGTCGACGCGTGAACCTCCACTGAAAAACCCCACATGTGTGAATGATGCACACCTACAAGTGTATGAAAGGGAATCCACACACCTACAAGTGTACGACATTCACACACTTGGGTTGCCAGCGGCTACATGAAGCAAGTGCGCAGTGCCTGTTATACATTACATCGCGTGACACGACACATAGATAAGTGAGTTACAAGTACATGGAGGCGTTTCTTAGTCTCGTACAGAACGCTGGTGGACACCGGACCTGCAGTGAGCTGCTGGGGAAGGGGGAGGGGGGGCGGAGCTGACAGTCGAGCACGACGGCGTTGTTGTAGGCGTGCAGGCGAAGCGTGACAGAGCCGCGGGGTGGACATGCTATGCATGCGGGAGATAACGCATCAGGCCCAAGCGTTTGGTCGGCGTGCAAATCAGTCGGCAATCCTCGGATTTATTCTGGGATTGTACCTCTTTTTTTAGCATTCACGTTTGCTAGGGGGAACTGTCGAAAAAACAACAAACAAGTGAAGTGCAAAACTACAAACTACGGAAGTGCCCTGTTTTTGAGGGGAGTAGTCCGGCGAGCCAGTCGGTGATGAAGGATGGAGTTAAGAGTGAGTTAGAGAGAGAGAGAGAGAGAAAAGAGAAAGCTTACCTGATGTATCGTTTAGCAAAGTCTCTTAGTGAGTGATTTTTTTTCCACTTCTAGAAAGTCTTTGATTTTACTAAAATTTAAACAAAGTAAATACAAGCATTCGTAAAATAAATTTTATAACTTTTATTATCCAAAGACGACAGAGAATCACAGAAAAAAATATTTAAGAAAATAAAAAAAGTAGTGGCACAGAGAGAATTGAATTAAAATCGTCTATCAAAAGAAAAGACCGTCTTTATGCGATGGGGGTCGTCGAAAAAAAATTACCGTCGATCGTCTCGTAAAAGTCCGTTAAATGTCGTCATGTACGTGTCCGTGGTGAGGACTTCAATTTTTTTTTCAAAAACGTTGAGAAGTTTTCCCGCGCGGGATATCCTTCCGGTCTCCACTCCACTTCACTTTCCGTATCCGTCTCCGCCTCCTCCGCTCACGGCGTTGACGGCGTAGCTGCAACACTTGCCCGGCTGCCCGGACGTCAGCGTCACGCAGTCCTGCAAGAGCATCCACATCTCAGACTGAGCCTCCCGTCACCCGGCGTCACCTCCACCGTCACCACCGCGCGAGGCCGCCCGCGCCATCGCGTCACCCGGGTGACCCTCCGCGTCGACCGACGTCATCTCCACCGTCACCACCTCGCCGGCGCGGCGCCTCACCGGAGGTCACCCGGGTGACGCACCGCGAGGACGACGACGGCGACGGCGTCGCCTCTCGCGTCACCGCGAGGACGTCCTCGACGACAAGCACGTCCTCACTCTCCCCAGGCAAAATGAAAGTCCTCTTACTCCAAGCTACCAACAACCTCACTCCTGGCATGCTGCCTGAATTATTTCCTTTTCATACCGTTGCAGCAAATGCAAATAAGCTGAATAAAAATAAATCTTTAAATATTTCCAGCCATGCTAATGTTCAGCCACGAGGAAAATTATTGCTGTCAGGGGATTAATAATTCGCTGAAAACCGAGATAAGAAGCGCGGTCGGGTCGGGGGATCCCACAGTCGGGAGGATGGAGTGACGTGTAGAGGCAGGGCTGACGGGACGGGAGTCTGCTCCGCTGCACACACCTGGGACGCCGTCGCGGCGGCCTCGCGGCGCCACAGCTGATCCGGTTTCGTTCTGATTACCAGCAATTTACCGAGTATTACCATTGATTTGTTCTTCTTACTCCACCTGAGGAAACGTCAAGGCGTTGTGTGGATAGAGGTGTATGATGAAGTGGATGCCACGTTGTGTGATTTTTTCCGCATCAATCGGGGTTTTAAGACACTGACACTACTATGTGGTCGCGCAGGAAAAAAAATCCTCCACTTAATGTGTGAAATTTGTGTTTTTCGGGTTATTTCGTGTGACTGATAGTAAAATGTTTAGGTGTTCTTGAAAAAATCTTAAAAAAAAAAATTTGGTTAAAATTTTCTGTGTAAAAATGTTTTGTTTCGTGGGGATGAAAATGTGAGTGTGCCTCTAGGGTGGGGGTGTGCGGCGTGGCGCGGCGCGGTACGGGGAGGGTTGTCCTGGAGCCCTCCTGCCGTCGCAAAACTTCAAAACCGGCGTGCAATAAGCGAAAAATAAATTTAAAAAAAAATGCGAAGCAGCTGACGTATATGACACGGCGAAGCGAGTATACAAGTGCGAGAGAGACAGACAAGCACGCGCGCTACGGAGAGGGGCTGTACAGGCCTCGTGTGTACGGTCTTCCCTCTCCCACGCTCACACACACACACACACGCTCACGCTCAGTACCTGCTCTGGCTGCATGCGGCTGGTGGACGGGCACTGCTGCGACGGCACGCACACGCCGCCCGAGTTGGCGCAGGTGTCCTGGACGGGGCGCTGGGGGCGGGGCTGGGCGTAGCTCTGCGGGGGCGGCGGGGCGGGCTGGCCGAAGCTCTGCGGGGGCGGGGGCGGCGCGGGGGCGGACGCCCCGGGCCCCGTGGGCATGTTCTTCATCATCATGCCGCCCGGCCAGGGGTCCTTGTAGTTGGGGTCGCGGCAGCACTTGCCGATGATGCCCGTGTCAGGGTTCTGGCACTCCTGGGGGGGCGGGGCAGAGAGAGGGCAGGGTGCAGGCGCCCGCGGGGTAGGCCACCGCGCAGCGCGCGCCTGTGCGCCGGCACGGCCCACCCACCGGGCGCCCCAGCCGCTGTACGGCCTACCTCCGAGGCGCGAACCTCTTACAGGTTCGATTTTTTAATAATGAAATTTTAAAAAACAACTTAAAAAAAAAAAAAAAAACTCTTTTTGAAATAAAATATTTGTTTTCTATGGACGTGGCTCGCAAGCGCTACAGATCACAACCGCTACAGGTCACAAGCGCTACAGCTCGCTAACGCTACGGGTCGCAAGCGCTACGAGTCACAAGCGCTACAGCTCGGTAGCGCTACGGCTCGCTAGCGCTACGGGTCACAAGCGCTACAGCGAGAATCCGCGCGTTAGTCCAAACAAAAACAAAAAAAATAACAAGAAAAAAAATTACGCGAGTTTTGAACCACTGCCCACGTAGTGCTATGAGCAGCGTCGATACCAATGACGCTACGCGGCCGGCCCAGCACTGGCCGGAGAGCAGGCGCACTCATGACACCGGGTTCGTTTCTTCGGTGACTGTGGCTTCTCGCGCAGCATGACTCCTAGTGGTCCGGCATCTGGTACCGTGGCGTCGTAGCCGTGCCGGCATAGTGTCCGCGCGGAGAGTCGCAGGACGGAGGTTCGAATCTTACCAAAATATTAAATTTTTCTGAGGACAACAATTTGGAGAGTGGAATTCAAGCCCCCCATTTCAACCGAGCTCCCTCGTGGAATAGCCGACGGTCTAGTGGTCTAGTGGTGCCGCGAAAGCCGTGGGGTGTCTGTGAGACTCGGCACATGGGGCCTGGTTCAAACCCAGGTAGGTTCTTCACTGGTAGCGACAGCGGGTTGCCAGGAAGTTCCGTCCCATGCCCACGACTGGTGGTCGGTCGTGGGGTCATAAGTCCTAGAATCTGGCTCCAAAAATAGCTATTCCATGCTCTGGGGACAGGGCAGTTCGGTTAACCACCGTACGACTAAATCTGACAGTACGGGGATCAAATCTGTCGAATTGCGCGACAGGATCGCGGCCAGAAAAGCACCGGTTCCCATAAGAACACCGAAGTAGTTGGCTGCCACGGGGGGTAAAAGCCCTGTGCCTGGCGGGAACCGCAACCTCCTTCGGGAGGTTTACTGTCGCAAAAATTTTCTATGTTTTCACGCCACGTGCGTAATTTTTCAAGGTTCAGCTCGGCTCGGCTCCGCCTAACGCGCGGATTCTCGCTGTAGCGCTAGTGACCCGTAGCGCTTGCGACCCGAAGCGTTAGCGAGCTGTAGCGCTTGTGACCTGTAGCGGTTGTGACCTGTAGCGGATGTGATCTGTAGCGCTTGCGAGCCACTCCGGTTTTCTATCTTTCTATGGAAACAAAGTTTTATAAAAAAGACTATTTTTCATGTCCCTCACTCCTCCCTCTCCCTCTCCCTCTCCCTCTCCTCTCTCTCCTCTCCCTCTCCTCTCCCTCTCCCTCTCCCTCTCCCTCTCCCTCTCCCTCCTCTCCCCTCCCCCTCCCGCACTCACCGTCATGGGCACCCTGTTCTCCTGCTGCTCCCGGGTCAGGTACTGTGGGCTGTTGCTCATGACGCCCTCGGCCGTGCAGTAGATCTCCTCGACGCACTTGAGGGCGGCGGCGCAGCCCGGGTACGGCGTCGTGTTGAGCGGCCCGGTGTACGGCCTGGACGTGGGCTGCGGCTCTGTTCAACGCCAGTGTTTAACATCAGCCGTGTTGTGTTTCGAGGGAAAATTGTGAGAGAAACTCGAGAAAATTTCAAGAAAATTCAAGCAAAATTTATGAAAATTTTAAGAAAAATTCAAGAAAAAATCACGGAAGAGTCTGAATTTTTGAAGAAATTTCAGGAGAATACTCCTACAACAGTAAGCGAAAAACCGTGAAAACTTAGATAAATTTACGAAAACTTTCAGGTGATTTTTTTTTATTTTGCTCCTTAGTTGTGTGTTTTTTTTTTTTTTGCTGCCGAGTAGGCGACTTGCGCACAATGGCAGGCAAAAAGAGGTGTGAGGAGGGGCGCGCTTATGCCGACAATTGAAGGTCTGATGCTGCACCGCCATTAGACGCACACGCACACACACACACACACACGCACAGCAGCAGACTCGTCAAACTGCTGTGCACAGTGTCAGAGTGTGACGTCCCCATGACGCTGCGCTTCGCCTAGAGTAGCGTGGCGTAGCGTGGCGTGGGTCAAGAGACAAAGCCAGAGGAAGTAGGCTCGCTTCGTTGGCGATCTTCTCCTCCTTCTTCCTCTTCTCCTCCTCCTCCTCCTCCTCCTCCTCCTCCTCCCCCTCCTCCTCCTCCTCCTTCTCCTCCTCCTCCTCCTCCTCCTCCTCCTCGCTCTCACACTCATCCCCTCCCCCCGAGCAGGCGTTACACGCCATGAATAAGCTAATGAAATGAAGCTCGCCTGCTGCAGACAGTTTTGCAGAGAGCGGGCCGGGCGGACCTGTCCTGCTCGACAGTTTTATTTTATTTATTTTATTTATTTATTTTTTTCCTCCAAAGGAAGAGGCGCGGATTAGGCGCGGCGGGCACGCGACCGCGACCCGCGGAGGTTTCAGCAAATTATTTAAATCGCGTTGGGCGCGAGCGCACGTTCCCGAAATAATAAAGTTACGTCTGTCGTGGAGGTATCCTCCTCCTCCTCAACCTCAACCTCCCCCTCCTCCTCTGCCACCTCAACAAGTGCTTATGGAGTACTGTACTGTACCCGCTCTGCCGGCGCGGCCACGCGCTCAGCCCCGGCTCGTAACACTAGCAGCGCTAGTAACACTAGTAACGCTTGTACTCGCTACTCTTAGGAGCCCCAGCGCCGCCTGTAGCGTGACCGGCGCTTCTCCCCGACTGATAGCAGTAACGATATCGTGGTGATTGATTTATCGAGTAGTGTGTTTTTAACACCACGGCGGACACGACTCCTAAATCTTTTTTATCGTTTCTATTTTTTCGCAAAGTATTTTAGAGAAAAAAATTAATTCAAACCGACAACCTGGGATTTTGCTTTTTTGCAAAACTTTGCGTATTTTAATTTTTTGCGCAGGGTACTCACGCGGCTGGTAGTTGTAGTTGGGCTGAGGCGCGTTGTAGCCGCCCTGGTAGGTGGGCTGGGGCTGGGGCTGGGGGCGGGGCAGCTGTGGGGCGGGCTGGCCGTAGCCGCCGCTGTACGGGGGCGGGGCGGGCTGCGACTGCTGCAGGCAGCACGTCTGGGACGCGGAGCTGCACTGGCCCTGCGGAGCACAAACACATCTCCCGTGTTATACGTTTTGCACGTCACACACGGGAACCACTACAATTAACAGCTCTGGAAACCCAAGTGTGTGCGTGTCACACTCTTGTAGGTGTGTGAATATTACACACATGTCGGAGTGCGAATTTTCCTTAGGGTTTCACTCATTTCCAGCGACAAGTGTACGCAAATTAAAATTCACACACCTACAAGTGTGTGACATTCACACACTTGGATATCCAGTGACCAGACACAAACACACTGCAGAGGTTTGAAACAGTCAAGTTCATGTTCCGCTGGAACATGTGGGCGGCCCGGCTCACGAGCGGCACTGTCGCAGGGTGCTTTAGTGGGCCGAGCCGCGCAGACGGTTGGTAAAAAAAAAAATTAAAAGCGAAAGCACAAAGTGCACAACGTGTTGGGGAGCCGGCGTCTCAAGTGGTCCCTCAACACGGCGTGGATCTGTCGTGCCGTGTGTTTTTCCCTACATGAATAAGTATGGTGGTATATTTCTATTTTCTTTTTTGGACTTATGTTCGGTGCATTTTTTGATGTGCACACGATCATAAATATTTTTTTCTGTCGAGTTGTGAGCGTGATTGAGGAGTGAATGATGCTTTTGCTTTGTCGACGTAAGAATGAATTAATGAATGAATGTTGTGATGCAGTGAGAGATGGTATTGGGGCGGGGGCTCTTTTAAAACAGGTTCTTTATTTTTAAAATCTCAGCGGATGACTTAAACGAGTGATGGCTGAAACACAAAGCAGGTTAGCAACAAATCGAATAAAAATTGCAATTTCCGTAGATCAACCAAAATCCACACAGCCAAAAAAAAAATTGTATCATCACACTTTTTAAAAAATCGTAGGGGGCGCAGGGGACTTTGGTCCGCAGAGGAGCCCCTGTGCGGTAGGCAACCCCCACCCCCGCGACACACGGCTGGCGGGCGGGGTGGCCTATGCTCCGTATGACAGGCGCCCCATCCCGGGCGGCCCAGCCGAGCAGGACCACACGAGACTGATTGCACGCCAACACTAACTCACACACACACACAAACACACAAACACACGAACACACGGTGTTCAGCGGTCGTCTATTTTCGGCTCAGGCGCAGGATGGCGCTCACGCGCGCGAGCACAGTGACTCATCTTGAGAACGGAGAATGAGGAGGGGGGAGGAGGGGGGAGGAGGGGGAGGAGGGGAGGAGGGGAAGGAGGGGGAGGCGCGGGAGGAGGGGAGGAGGGGAGGAGGGGGAGGAGGGGGGGGGGGTACTGATCGGAACGGGAAGACTCGTCTTCTTTTGATTGGGATCCGTATCCGTGAGAACCAAAGGAGGAGGAGAGGAGGTTAGGTCAGGCGCCGTGACGTCAGACGAGAGACAGACAGACAGACAGACAGACAGACAGACAGACAGACAGACAGACAGACAGACAGACAGACAGACAGACAGACAGACACACGCAGCTGTTTACCCGCGACTGTCTGATGGCGCATTGTGTACAAGTGTCACCCGGCTCCCGCCCACTACCACACGGTCCCCGCCGGCGCCGCCTCCACCTCTGGAGCTGGAGAAGCAGACCGCAAAAGTGATGGCAGCCTCCCGAATGTATCCAGCACCCGCGTGCCGTGCCGTGCCGTGACGTAACCGCAACACACTTCTTCACTTGTTTTTATTTTTGCTATTTTTTTCTTTTTTTTTTGCGCCGCCGGCGTGGGTGCGATACGAGAAGGAAGCAATCAGAATTACCGCGCGCGAATTTGATGGGAGCACTTCGCGGGGGGTCCTACTCCAGCTCCAGCTCCAGGCGACTGATGGGCTGGATGTTCTTCTCCAGCGCACCTATAAGTGCTACTCTAGGAACCTCTCCAGCACAGCCTTACCGCAGACCAGAGTGCCCCACTAAGGAACTTATCTAGACTCCTAGCTAGGCATCCCTCCAGCTGGAATAATTCTCCAGGGGGACTCCCTGCGCGCCCGGCCCTGGACAAAAACTCTCCAGGCAGAGGGCCTCCAGTCGGCTCCAGCCCCCGCCCGCACGCCACGCCGCTCTCCAGGTGGTTCTCCAGCCAGACACCTCGGTAAGCTATGGGCCGTTGTCCAGCGAGCCTCGCTCAAGGCCGCGCCGCGCCGCGCCGGCGCCGTCGGGTTGGAGTTCAGCACTGGAGAAGATCCTCCAGCGAAAAATAAAATTAAGAAGACGAAAAAAAAGGGAGACCACAGGATGTGTCATGTAGAGGCACGGGCCGTAAACACGCGCGGGTATAGGGTCGGACTGGACGGAGCTCGCTGGAGGCATCAACCCGAGAGGGGGGGGGGGGGTACATTACGAGCCGTGTGCAAATTACCTCATCCTCCACAGGGGTAAGTAGGTGGGGTCACTTTTTTTCCCACGTTGGAGCTTTGTCGATTAACTTGTGATACGTAAAAATTTAAGCTCCTAGCCCCAAAATAATTTTTACTTGAAGCGTGCCGTAGTGTATCTATTTTTATCGCGGATGGCGTGTGGTTCTTTCCAGGTTAGGCGGGGTGGGCACTGTTATCATTAAAGTGTATAAATAGCAAAAGGCCTCTTTTAAAAGTCGTTTAGGAGCCGCAGATACGACGGCTCCGGCTCCGCAACACGGACGTGTACATTGCTGCCGTGGAGTTGCAATGTACGTGAGGTGAGGCGCCGTGGGCGGTGGACCCCCTCCCCCCCCCCCCTCCACTCCCTCACAGCGGATGCAGCGGAGGGGACAGGACCACCGTGCTCGAGGTGCGGACGTCACAGCACCCTCGTGGTGACGTCACTAGCGCACCCCTCCTCACGCACACCTCTTTAATGCAATCCAATTATCAGAAAAAAAATTCTTAAAGTTGAAAAAATATTTTAAAGTCAAAAAATTCCAAGAGTTACAAAATTTTGACTGTCAAAAAAATTCTAAGCTCGAAAAAATGTTATCTTCAAAATACTTTCATCCGTCAAAAAACTTCATTTTAATTGTCAAAAAAGAAAATTTCAGTCAAAAAAGTTCAACAGTCAAAAATTTTAGAATCTGAAAGAAGCGCGCCCAGGTCACTGGTTTTTCATACTTTTTCCTCGACGAGAGGCCGGTGGTGGAGGTGGTATTTGACTCGCGAGAGGGACGCGTGCGCATCTCTAACTACGCGGCCCGGCCCGGCGCGGCCCGGCGCGGCACGCGAGGCGAGGCGACGCGGCGGCACCTGAGCTGAGCTGAGCGGATCGCCCTTGAAATTGCGCGGGTGGTCTGGCCTGGCCTGGCCTGGCCTGCCTGGAGTGGCTAAAAGCAAAGCTCGGCCAGGCCGGGCCGGGCTGAGCCGCTCCTCCTCCTCCACGGGCTTATCAGCCGCCGATCACACTCAAAACAATTTCAATTTTAAACGAGCGAAAAACACACCGCGGTGTGGTCGGTGCGGGTCGGGTCGGGTAACCCCCCTGCCGCCCGCCGCGCACCGCCGCGCACCGCCGCACACCAACCACCACACTGTTTTTTTTTTCTTTTTTTCTTTCTTAAATTTCTCAAAATTGAATTTTGCACTGTCACTAATCCATCCCTCAATCATTAAAAATTTTGTACTTTTTTCTTCTTTTAAATTTTTCGATTTTTTTTTTCTGGCTGCCATCTTGAGTGCACGGCGCAGAACACGCCCGGTAATGGCCACACCTGAGCGATGCACACAACAGGTCCTCCGGGAATACACACACACACACACACTCACACTGAGGCGGGCCTGCAGCGTCACTGCGCATCTTGTACTTTTCCCCCGGACCCTTCCCACGCTCACACGAAATTGTACCATAACTTAAAAGCTAAACACCCTAGCTCTCGGATTTAGATTTTTTTTTCTTTTTCTTGGTGCGATATGCACATTCACACTCAATAAAGGAGGGGGGAGGGCGCCGAGGCGGGGAAGTGCCAGGCCTCGCAGCACGTCCACCCGATCGCACATTCCGTGCGGGGCGCGTATTTATGATAAGGTAGCGTGGCCACATTGTGGTCACTCCACACTCAACGCGTCAGCACATTCAGGAGTGCCGGGCGTTTCCAACCCCTATGATAAAACACGATTTCGTGGCCACATTGTGGTCACTCCACACTCAACGCGTCAGCACACTCAGCGCGGGGCGTTTCCAACCCCTAGGATTTCACACGATGCCGTGGCCACATGGTGGTCACGCACGCGGTCGGGCGGTGGCGCTCACTCACCTGTCGGATGCCGTTGGCGCCGGGCGCGACGTAGCCGCCCTGGCACTGGCCCAGGCCGACGCACACCTGCCCCGGCTGGCTGCAGGGGATGTCGTAGACGGGCGTCTGCGGAGGACCGGAGGGGCCCGCGCCGTAGCCGCCCCCGCTGGGGACGGGCGCGGGGGCGGGGCCGGGGGCGGGCTGCTGGGGGCGGGACAGGAAGGGGTTGCCGGGGTTGATGGCCGGGGGCGGGCGGGGCGGCGCCACGGGGCCGGTGGCCTGCGGGCTGAAGGGCCTCGAGCCCGACGCCCACCAGTAGCTGCCGCCGCCGCCCGACGGCGCCGAGCCCGGCTGCCCGGACACCTGCGGGGGCGGCGCCTGGGGCTGCTGCGGCTGCTGCGGCTGCTGGGGGTACACGTCGTTGAAGGCGGGGGACACCTCGTCCGGGAACGGCGTGGTGGTCCAGACCTTCTGCGGGCGGGCGGGGCCGGCGCCGTAGCCCTGGGGCCGGGGGTCGGCCAGCGCCAGGGTCAGGCCCAGGGCCAGGCAGCACAGCGCTGCGCAGGGACCCATGTCTCTCGTGTTTCTGCGGCACAGTCACAGACACTCGTCATATTTTACTCTTACCGAACGTCTTACTCCTACTAAAATTTTTTACTATTTCTAAAATTTTCACTCTTTCTAAAAGTTTTACTCTTTCTAAATTTTTACTATTTCTAAAATTTTCACTCTTTCTAAAAGTTTTACTCTTTCTAAATTTTTACTATTTCTAAAATTTTTACTCTTTCTAAAAGTTTTACTCTTTCTAAATTTTTACTGTTTCTAAAATTTTTACTCTTTCTAAAATTTTTACTCTTTGTAACACTTATACTCACACTAATTTTTCACTCTTACTAACACTTTTCACTCTTACTATAATTTTTCAAAAGAACAGAATTTTATCACTTTTTAAAATTTTTATACTATTCTTGTCATGAGTGACAGCTTTCACTGCTGAGCTCACTGCCCCGCAGCTAAACGTCAAGTGTACCTAACTTTACGACTCGTAAAATGTCTACGGCTTTCAATCCAGAAGAAAAAAGAGAAAAAAACCTTTTCCACACGCGCACGGGAAAAAAAAAACAAGTAAATAAATCTCGCGGTTCAATATTGCCAATTTGACAGGGGATTTGCCTGATTTGCCTATGCAAAACTTGCTAGCAGAAGCCATGTTTTTTTTTTGTTTCTGCGAGGAGATTCCGTCTCCATTGTCCGTATCCGCGCTGCGCTGCGCTGCGCCGGGGTCTCACCTGGACGTGCTGCTCGCTGGAGGCGCGGCCGCACACTGGTGGCTCGCACGTCGCGCCCGCAGCTTTTATACATTCGCATCCGGGTCCAGCCCCCCTCCGGGTCATCCTGCTCGTCTGCTGGAGTATACATATCTAGATATATTTGGTAACCGGTAGGCGGTGCCGGCGCGGCGCGGCGGTCTCTGCGGTTCTGTTCTAACGCCATCCGGGCCCTTGTGCAGTCACACCTCAGTAAAGTAAAAAAAAAAAATGGTATTATTGTGAGATTGGGAAGGATTTTTTTTTGTGAGTGTATGCGTGGGCGGGAGGTGACAGGAAGGTGTGTGACTTCATCCCTGGCACCTCGGAGGGCTCGCGGGTCACTTTTTCCGCCCTCCCGTTGGACGTCAGAGGTCACCGCCCTCGGCCTTGACCCTGGCGCGGCGTGGCGCGCACCCACCCCGCCGAGCAGCGCCCCGCCCCGCCGCTCCGCGGTCCTGCAGGTCCGGTTCGTCCCGGGCGGGGCGCGGCGGGGCGGGGCGGGGCGGGGCGGGGCGGGGCGCGGGGCGGGGCGGGGCGGGGCGGGGCGGGGCGGGGCGGGGCGGGGCGGGGCGGGGCGAAGCGGGGCGGGGCGTTCTTGGGGTGCGGCTGACTCACTCACGGGAGGTCGGGTCAGGAACGCCACGGGACTTCCCTGGCGATGGATTTAGTCAGATTAGGCGCCAGTCAGTGGTGCCGACGCCACGCCGTGGCCTCCAGGTCAGCTGGACGCACCGGATCTGTCAAAAACCTAAAGACTCCTCCCGCGGAGCTGGAGACGGCCGGCCAAGTGTAGAGTGTCACTCACTTACAGGTGAGTGAATAAAGAATCACACAGCTGTAAGTGAGCGAGACATGACATCACAGGAAAACCAAACCTCCGCCACGTGGGCCGCCCTGTACCTCGCGGCGGGATTTACCGCGGCGCGTCGAGTTGGACCGTCACGTTCGACCGTCTCGATGCCTATCGCTGTGCGCGGGGCGGGGCGGGGCGGGACTCGACGGCGGACATCCAGATCCTCGCGGAGGTGGAGCGCGCCCTGGGGCACATCCTGCCAGCGCTGACGGTGGTAATCATCGCCTCCGCGAGCGCCGCGCCGTCCTCCTGGAGGACGTCATGAAGTATGACATGTTGCGCGCCGCGGCCGCGGCCGGGCCGGCGCCTGCAGTGGCGCAAACGCATCGGCGCGACGCCAAATTAGGAGGCGTGCGTGAGTGTGTGTGCGTGAGCGCGCTAGTGGCCTGCCCGGTCCGCGGGGGATCCGCGGGATGTACACCGGAGATGCAATCCCTCATACTATGCTAATGCTGGTCCTGTCATCGCCGCCGCCGCCGCAGACGCGGATCCCCGGAGGGATCGGAGAGGAAGGGGGCGTGGCGCGGGATCGGGATCCTGTATCGGCCCGCGGGATCGACAGCGGAAATGCCGGTGCCCGCCCGCCGCCTAGCAGCGCTGCACCAGGTCCGCCATCAGTTTATGTCTATTTTTACAACGCACTTGCAGTTTTAAGGTGGGTAGTATTTCTTTTTCCAAGCTTCGTATCCGACTCTTCGTAAAGATAATCACTTTATTTCGCCGCAGAAATGACCTGAATGAGTGCTACATAGTGTTCGACCAGTTCGACGCTTTTAGACACTTGAATTTCCAGTGCCGGTGTAGCAGTTCCGTTTCGTTTCGCGGATTTTCCTCTTTCCGGGAAGCCTCTGTCGCTCTGCGGTGCGCGCCGGCCCGGCCCGGCCCGGCCCGGCGCTGCACATCGGTTTGAGTTTCCCCAAAGCGCTCGTGAGCGTCTTGACCTTGGCGGGGGCGGCCGCCGCCGGAGCCGGGCGCGGCGCGGCGCGGCATGGCGTTGGCGGAGATGGTCAGAGAGAGAAAGAGACTGCCCAGAGCTTCTCTCTCTCTCTCTCTCGCACTTACCCGCGCCCGCTGCGCGCCGGCGTTTGAACGCGCGCGCGCGCCTCCCGTGCCGGCAGACAGGTGACGGCGCGAACCCGAATGTGAATCGCGAGGTGCAGAGGGAAGGGAGGGTCGGGGGGTGGGGGGAAGGGGCGGCAGCAGAAGACAGAAGAAGGGGGAGAGCCAACCAGCTGACTGCTGATTGATTCCCAGACCAGCGTAGTTGGTAGTTGTTTTGCAAGACGCGACCCGTGCGCGTATTTTGATGAAAACTACACACTGCGTGTATTTTAGTCAGCCGCCTGCGGAAGGGCCGTGGAAGCTGCAGTGCCTGCGCCCGCCGTGTAGAAGAATGCCAGTGAAATGGAGGTCATAGAGTATTTGAACACAATATCGGGAGGCCTGTCGTCTGTCTACTGGTCATGGTTCAGTTCTGTAGCGTTCAGTGTAAGAGAGTACCAGGTGAGAATATTTTCCCAATACTTGTGATTAACAGAGCTTTAAGCAATTCGGTCGTGTTTTCTTCTCTCAGTCGAAGTGAGTGTCTTGGTGTCGTTAAGGTTGCAATCGTCGACCATAACCCTTTTGTACAATCTTTATTTACCAACAATCGTGTGTTATTTAGAGTTAAACAGGAAAATTGATCGCATTCGGAATTAATTGTTTAAGACTGTCACCTGCTCTCCATACAAGTTCTGGTTAAGTCATTAGAAATCCTTTAAATCTGTTATTATGGAATGTTTAACCAAGGCTGCTCTGCAACTATTATCTAGAATGATGAATCATTTGGGTTGCTGTCTCTTTCTTTGTCTGTAGAGCGCGCGCTGTTTAAGTCCCTTTGTCTGTTCGTATCTTCTGTTTGTAAGTTTGGTATGCAAAAAAAGGATGAAGGTATTGACTTCAACCTTGCCTTCATTTAAAATTCAAATGAACTAGTCATATGAAAACAAATGATTATCCTGTGTGGAGCTTGTGAAGCAAGTGAGAATCCGAACCCTGACCCCATCAATCCGAGCTTTGTCTATTGCATTGTACTGCATTCTTTCCACTGTTTTTAACGTGATAGGATTGAGATCAGAACAGTTGAACTTTCCTCCAATCCTTTCCTCTTCAGTTAGTTTTATCTATCTTATCTGCTCTTGAGATTAACTGTAATCCATCTCATTCTAGGTCACAGTCCTAGCACTAGGAGTAGCATTATGTGCTATTATTGTTTTTATAGCGGTATGGAAATGGAAAACAAAAGGTATGTCAAATTATTACAAGAAGTAACTTTAGTCATCATTTCCTGTTGAGAACCATGTAATACTCTTTCCATTCCTTTCAGAACGTGTTCTAGCAGAAGTGAAAGAGTTTGTTGGTGTAGGCTCTACCAGACCCCGTTTTCGGAAAAGGGATAAAGTACTTTTTTATGGTCGAAAAATGTTACGTAAGGTGCGTTAAAATTGATGATTCCTTTTGTACCCTTTTATATCTACAACCTAATGTGAACATCAATTTTGTCAATTCTAGGTGAAAAATATATCTGGACAAGTTCATGGTGGTCAAGGCAAAAAAAGAAGACTTGTTATGAAATTCGCTAGACGACTTCTACAACTTAAAAAAGATACTACTCCTATGCAATTAAAAGTCCTTGAACCACCTAATGAATATCTAGAGGAAGATGTATCTAGTACAGATGACAAACGTGTCCCACCTGATGCATTATATATGCTTCAAAGTATTAGAGTCTTTGGACATTTTGAGAAACCAGTATTTTTGAAACTCTGCAAACATACAGAAATTATTAATTTGCCTGCTGGATCATACTTATTTAAAATTGGTAATTATATGCTGCTTTAAAAGAAAAAGGATCTATATTCTGTTTAATTTTTGTGCTATTTTATTTTATCTTTTTAAATTTTGAAAATTTTAGGTGATCCAGATGAAAATGTTTATATAGTTCAAAATGGCAAAGTGAATGTATTTATAACAGGACAAGATGGTTCAGTACTTACTCTAAAATGTGTGAAAACAGGAGAGTCTGTTACATCACTTCTCAGTTTCACAGATGTCCTGACAGTAAGTTAACTCCATTTCTTATTTATATTTTAATAGATTTTGATCTGATGTATATTAATTTTGTGTTTTTAAAAATTTTAGGGTCATCCAAACCCATACAAAACCGTATCTGCCAAGGCGGTTGAAGATTCTACCGTGGTTAGGTTGCCTATGGCAGCATTTCAAGATGTCTTCCATGACTATCCTGATATATTTATTAGGGTCATGCAAGTTATCATGGTTCGCCTTCAACGAGTTACATTTACTGCTTTACATCAATATTTAGGATTAAGTGCTGAATTGGTCAACCCGGTTAGTTAGTCAGCCCTTTCTATAAAATTAAGTTCTTGTGTGATAAAAAACAAATTGTAATAATTTTTTCTTTCTTTCTTCCTTTTTAGGGCACAGGCAACCGCAGGAAAATGAGTCCATTCATGGGCTCCCCTATCAAGATCAAAAGCAAAGAACCATCAAAAGATGAAGATACAGGTGTGTGCATTAAAAATAGAGCCAAAAACGCATCTGTAGTTTTTCTCCATTTTATAGTACCTTATCTGAACAATTATTTTTTCCCCACTCATGTGTGTCTTTATTTCTACAACTAGATCATGATCATCCAGATGGTGATCAGCCAGATACTGCTCCTCTCCCCCAGGGTCGTCCTCACTCTCAGCCCATTAACATAGTACCTACTCACAGAAGGACGCGTTCAGGCCACGAGGCCAGCGTGTCATCAGATGTACCAGAGGGAGATTCGCTGCCTTCATCTTATCAGTCAGCAGGAACAGGAACCAGCCAAGTAAGATACCCACCCACAGCACCTTGTGTTTTTATTTATAAATTTTTTTTTACCACATAATTTTATACCAATTTTAGGGAACATCAGAGACTCACACGGGGCATAGTTCCCGTCGACGTGCAGCACCATCCCTGACACCGAAACAACATGCTGAACAGGTTCAGCTTGCTACAGAAGCTTTTGTAAGAGAACTGGGTCTAGAAGATGATAGCCTTCTTAAGGACGGCAAAGTAGAAATACGCGAAGTCCCTGCTGGGACATATTTAATGAAGGAAGAATCTCATAAGGTTTGTGCACCTGTGGCAGTCAATACACTATATTCATATCTTGCTGGCATTCTATTTTAACTGAGTTTTTTTTTTTTTTAATCAGGATGTTGCCTTGGTATACCTTTTGTCAGGGACTTTGATTGTATCTCAGAAACTGGCAGATATGCAAGAAGAAGTTCATATGTTTACTGCACATCCTGGTGAAATGGTTGGTGGTCTTGCTGTGCTGACAGGCGAACCAAGTTTTTTCACAATTCGAGCTAAGCACTTCTCGTGTATTGCTTTGTTATCAAAGACAACATTTTATGGGTGTGTAAATATTCTTATTCTATTCTTTAAGTTTTAATTTAATTTTATGTTTTGTCATTGATTATTCCTTTCCACAGCTTAATGCGTGAGAGACCAAGGGTTGTTCTACACATTGCCAATACAGTTGTAAAGAGACTCTCACCATTTGTGAGGCAGGTGGATTTTGCGCTGGATTGGGTTTTCATGGAAAGTGGAAGAGCTGTCTACAGGTCGGTGTTTTTAAAAAATGCTACTAGTATGAGCACATTTTTTTTTCTTTGGGTTACTTAAAAATTAATTTTTGTGACCAGGCAAGGAGATGAATCAGACAGCACTTTTATTGTTCTGAGTGGACGACTTCGTTCTGTTATCACTCATGCTAATGGCAAAAAGGAATTAGTAGCTGAATATGGAAAAGGAGACCTTGTTGGAATAGTTGAAATGGTGACCCAGACACCTCGCAGTACAACAGTTATGGCTGTTAGAGATTCAGAATTAGCAAAACTGCCTGAAGGATTGTTTAATGCTATCAAATTACGATTTCCCATAGTAGTTACAAGACTTATTAATCTTCTTGGTCACCGTATTTTGGGTTCTTGGCAAAAGCCCAGTATTGGTCGTACGGTTGATACTCGACCAGCTCAAGTCAACTTTTCAACTGTGGCAATAGTTGCAGTGTCAGATGATGTGCCACTGAGTGCATTCACCTATGAGCTTTATCATTCTTTAAATGCCATTGGACCAACATTACGGCTGACATCTGAGTTAGTCCGGAAAACTCTTGGCGCTACAATTATGGATCCAAACAATGAATATAGATTAACTTCTTGGTTGGCACAGCAAGAAGATCAACATCGTATTTCTCTTTATCAGTGTGACGTTACTTTCAGTGCTTGGACACAAAGGTGTGTGCGCCAAGCTGACTGTGTCCTTATTGTTGGCTTGGGAGATAAAACTCCAACCATTGGTAAAATAGAAAAAGAAGTAGATAAGTTAGCCATTCGTACCCAAAAAGAACTCGTACTTCTGCATAAGGAAGGTGGTCAACCGCCAAACAACACTGTTACTTGGCTTAATATGCGCTCATGGGTATCAGGACACCATCATATTCAATGTCCTAAACGGATGTTTGCAAAACGTTCTCAGTTCAGAATTGTAAGTATCACCCAACATGATACTATATCAATTGTTTTATACTAAGTATTGATTGTTCTATCTTGTTTTGATGCTCCTAGAATGAACTTTATTGTAAAGTTCTTACTTCAGAACCCAACATACATTCAGACTTTTCCCGATTGGCAAGATCTCTCACAGGCACATCAGTTGGGCTTGTATTAGGTGGAGGTGGCGCTCGTGGTGCTGCTCATGTAGGAATGATCAAATCTATTCAGGTTTGTGTGCTAGAATGCCTTCAGTATTTTGATTTTTCTCTCTATAAGAAAATGTTTGCATTAAATATTGTGTGTAAAATGCATACAGGAAGCTGGTATTCCCATTGACATGGTGGGAGGTGTTAGTATTGGTGCACTGATGGGTGCTTTATGGTGTATGGAGAAAAATCTAACCACCATGACTCAAAAAGCTCGTGAATTTTCAAGGGTGAGTCATTCATACTTTCCACAAAATAGTGTATGACTTTTAAATTTTAGGTTTCTGATTTTTGTAATTTTTTTTCTTTCAGCTTATGACTCAATGGTGGAGGCAACTATTAGATCTCACCTACCCCATGACATCAATCTTTTCTGGCAAAGATTTTAATCAGACAATCCAGAAAACTCTAGGAGACACTTATATTGAAGATCTCTGGTTGCCATACTTCACAGTCACCACAGATATTACTTCTAGTGTGATGCGAGTACATACTCATGGTAAGATTTCCTATTTTTATTGTGTTGTAAAACAAACAACAATACATCTTTGGTCCTATGGGCCAATCATTTATCTTTGCCTAGTGGTTCAATTAAACTTTTGATGTTGTGTCCCTTGTATTCCATTCTAATGATAAGAATAGTAGATGTTTAGCTTTTTTGACTTATGTTATCCACAGAATTTTAATTTGAAATTTTCTGACATTCAACCAATTTATTTTTAATTGCTAGACTTGCAAAATACTAGTTTGTCATTATTTACTCTTACTTTCTTGTACACTTCAGTTTTGATTTGCCACAATATGATACTGTGTGACATTCTAGTCAGTAGACACTTTGCCGATTTAAAGAAATGGTTTATTATAAACATTGGCATTAGAGTCATGAACATATCGCTGCTGTCTACATACAGTGTCTTATTGACCAAAGACTCTGAAAACAACTAATTTTATTTCAAGCATCTTGTTACAGCTCACACTTTGGCACATTTCCATGTTTCTTTTCTTCATCTCTCTCATAACTTTCTGATTATTTTCAAAGCCATCAGTCTGTCTTGTCTGTTTGTCTCTCAGCTTATGTATTTTAACTGTTGATCTGTGAGTAGATAAAAAATTCCAAGTAGGATGGATATCCTTGCCTTAATGAAAGCCAGTGAAAGGAGAAGCAATATGGATTCTGCTATTTACCTTCAGTAGTAAATATCCTCTTATAATTGGAACCCAACTATGTATTAATTTACAAAATCTAAATAAGGTCAACAAAAAGCACTTCTCATTAAACAAATTTATTTTTTAAAATCCAATTTTAATTTAGGTATACATGGTTTCCTCTACCAGTTCTGCCACTGCTCTCTCACTCCTTTAAATTACCTGCAATTTTAAAAGTTTATTTTATTTACATTCAGTAGTTAGAGATTAATCACAAAAAATTTTGGATTTTGCATGTAAATAATTGAGACAGTTGACGGTAGTTTTTGTAATATGTACTATTAGATCCACGAAACAAGGGTTTAGTGTTTGTAGTTTAAACAACTTTTAATGATTTGCTGGATGCATGGTGTGGTTTTTCACTGCAAATATTGGTAGCATGGTCATTTTGCTGATGTTTTGTGAAGGTGCAAAAAAAGCTTTTGAAATGCACTGCACTTTTATGCCTCAAGTTCAATATCTAATGTAAAAAGTTTTGCCTCCCCTTTTTTAGTTTACCGGCTTTAATAAATCTTTGCTCAATGAATGCTTTGGAGCAAGTGCAAATATGGGTCAGCTTGAGTCTCAATTGTTGAGGTGGTATTACTTTCCCGTAACTATATAACTATGCCAATCCTTTTACTATGTTCCTAATTTTTATGTTCTTACCATCTTACCATCCTTCATGTTTAAAGTTTATACAAAAATTAGGAACTTGGGTGAATGTCACAATTTACTGTATTTTCTCATAATTTGGCCAACTGCTGGCTGTCTCCTAAAACACTGGGGCTTACATCTTTCTCTTGTTTAATATGAAAGTCTGGTGTAGGACACACTGCTGAGTGCGGGGATTCTGATTTGAAATGTGCGCAGGATCCTTATGGCGCTACTGTCGCAGTTCCATGTCTCTGTCAGGATACATGCCTCCTATGTGTGACCCTGTGGATGGCCACCTGCTTTTGGATGGAGGATATGTCAACAACTTGCCAGGTAAAAGCCTTAATCCTGCTCATAGATTTTTGCATGCAAGCATCTTTGTATTAAAAGGGGCTTTGTGATCTGTGGTGTTTGGTTCAACGGCAGCTTAGCTTATGGCAGACAATTATCTTTTATTTTCTGTTTCTCATTTCTTACAAATACAATATCTCGGGTGATTAGAGTAATAGGTAGGTCATAGGATTGAGTTGGATACAAACAGACAGACTGACAGGATTGGATATATAGACATACTTTGCGCTTTTTCCTAACAACTAATCAGAAATTTACCCAAAATCCATAAATTAATAGCCTCTTGCACACTAGAATGTGCTTATCAAAATGGCGTTGGCTTTACAATTTAAGTGGTAGTCTAGCTATCTTTTTCTCTCCCCCATCCCCGTGCCAGGCTGTGAGTGCTTTTGAGGAAGGCACAATCAGAGCTTGGTACAATTTCAGGGGAAGCGTGGCGGTATGTACGTGCAAGCATGTCTATTGTTGGGATCTTGCCCCCCCTTTGTGATCCTACCGATGGCCATCTGCTCTCTGATGGCTGCTACGTCAACAATTTGCCAGGTAAATTTTGATGAAAGAAAATTTAGTTTTCTGGTAAGGCAGTAAGTTTATGAACATTCTTGAATGTTGAAATTTTCAGTACAATTTCAAGTTGAGAGTATTCAACACATTTCTATGTTTTTTTATTGGTTTTAAGGTTTTGTGTCTGTGATATTTAACTCATCCTTAAAGGGCAGTAGATACTTAGTATATAAAATTAAGTGGTATAAGTCCTGCTTGGGAAAATGCTTCATCCACTTTACTTATTTCCATAGACAGTAAAGGCAAAGTCTGTTGAAGTAATTATTTATAGTAATACTCTTCAGCCCCTTAATGCAAAGTTTTCCTATTTGTTTTTAGCTGATGTCATGAGAAGTATGGGAGCCAGGCACATTTTAGCTATTGATGTTGGTTCTCAAGATGAAATGGATCTCACCAACTATGGAGATTCATTGTCCGGATGGTGGTTACTGTGGAAACGTTGGAATCCTTTCACAAGTCAGGTCAAAGTTCCCAGCATGCCAGATATTCAATCTAGACTTGCATATGTATCTTGTGTCCGGCAACTTGAGGTGAGTTAAATTTTCAAGTTTAGAAAAAAATTTGCCCCTGAAGTAAATTTGTTCTATTTCACTATAATAATAATAGATATCATTTTTACTTTAAACAATTTGCTTTTTTATGTTTCTGTTTAAAATAGGAGGTGAAGAATAGTGATTACTGTGAGTACATCAGACCTCCTATAGATAAGTACAAAACTCTTCAGTTTGGAAGCTTTGATGAAATCAAGGCAAGTTAATATTTTTGTGTTTATGTATTCATAAAATTTGCCAATTTATTTAACTCCTTTAAATTTCATTTGTATTTTTAATTTAGGATGTTGGGTACAACCATGGAAAAACATATTTCACTGGATTGCTAAAAGCTGGTCAATTGCCACTTTCAAAGCCCTGGCATGTGGTTACATCACCAAGCACTGACAAGACTTTCCAGGTTAACCAGCAAGCGTCATCAGCATCTGGTTATACCTTTACTGATCTCGCACAACTAGTATGCAAAGTTCCTCGAAACCAGTTTCTTGATAGTGGTAAGGGGCTGTTACGCACATCATGCATTATGAGAATATTTTTTTTTTTCAACCAATTTTCTATTTTTGCGTAGATTCTTCTGAGAGCGAGTATGAAGCAGATGAGGAAGATGGTCATGAGGCAGGATATGCATCTGAGCCGTCTGCTGGTATTCTTGATGTGAGTCCCATAGTGGTTTCGAGGCTGTAGTTTTTCCTACTTCCTCCTTTTTACTGTGTTGTACTAACTATCCCTTTTCTACAGGATCGCGAATCTGATTCTGCTCACACACGGCGTATAGGAGGGTCATTGTCTTTGTCAGAGACAGAAATGGATCTTGACACAATTTTCTTACCTAAAAGAGCCAAAGCTGTAAAGCGATTACAGTAATCTTGAGATGATTTAGGATTTCTACAGTTAATTCTTTTACAATATTTTCATCGTTTTTTTTTTTTTTACCTCATCTTTACATTTCTATTTTTGAGTCTCCCTTTGCAGTTGTTGCAGAAACAACCCATTCTTTTAATTTTTCTGCCACAAAGACATCTGAGAAATGTTTTGGCTTGCCTCTGTCAGTTAGTTTTGTGCCATTTTGAATGCTCTACTTGAGCAGGTTAAGCACTCTATAGTGAGTGTGTGATATGTTGAATAAAACTTGTCATCAATTTTTTACAACTGCAAATTGTTGGGGAGAGTTTATTGAAATTTTTATTTTGAGTTTGAAAACTGTTCTAATGAAGAAAGGTACATGAAGTGAAGGCTAACACGAATGGAAGAATTAAGTACAGTATCTATCTTTGATTCTGCTTGTCTTCCACTGTTCTTAAAATTGTATCATGTTGTTGTACCATGTGGAAAGAACATTTCTATACTGATTCAATTTTTGGCTTTTGCAAATGTGGCTGTGATAGATTAGGCCTTTTTTTTTTTTTAGCCTTGTTACCTTTAGTTAGTCTTCCCTAACTGCCTTTGCTTTAAAGGTAAGGAACTGTACATTAAGGGATGATACTTAAATTGTTTCAATTAAGTTTTCACACAAATGAAGCTATCTTCACATGAGCAATTTTGCGTGATATGACTGTATTTTTTGGTTGCCCAATTCTCTTGCCAGTGCCTTTGATCATATTATTCCTTCTCTCTGTGCAAATTTGTATTTCGTTCATTCCATATAGTATGTAAAAATTTATCTATTTAGACCTCCTAAAAGTTACAATTTTAATTGTCTGGATGCACTGTACATCACTAACTTCAGAAGAGATTCTTTCTTCCATGATCCTCAAAATGAGGATTTCTATCATGCTTTTATTTATTGAATTGTGAGATATGCTTCATCTCTTCCAAACCTTGCAGCTGGGAGAAAAGGGAAAGATTTTTTCTTTAAATCAACTGCAATTCTAGCCATAGCCATGGTTTGTATTTTTGTATGTCTTTTATTTTGTAACAAGTATATAATGTTGACGTGATTCTGGCTAGAGCTACTGATGAGGCTAACTTTACGTTTTCCTTTTCTCCCTGGCATCCTATAGTTTTAATGTAAGAATTATGTTTATGCCTTAAGACCAATTTTATTTCCGAACAAATTAAGGAAGTAAATTTTGGTACTGTGTTTGATGCACAAGGATTTCATGTAAAATATTTTAAAAGTCAATTAAATGTGTGTTTACATTGTATTGTTATCTATGGTTGTCTCAATTTTACAATTAGATCACAATATTAAAAATATTACTTTTAAATACTTAAGTTAAAAGATCAAGTAACACGTTTCAGAACAATTGTTGTTTAGATGAAATTGAACTTAAGAGAAGATTTAGACAGTCTTTCATTTGGAATGTGCTAGGATTTATTGAGATTCAACTCTCACCAAAATCTTACCAAATAGATCTGATGCTGGCAATGATTTCATATCAGGCACTGAATGGTATTGGATGAAGAAAACTGATGAGATTCAACTTATGATACAAAAGTGAAAACAGGTATGTGGATACTTTCAGTTTCATAAATTAGCCATGGGCCCAGGATTTCTCCGATTTCTCCAGGTTAGGATCAATTATACTTAAAACTGCACCAACTAAATGTAAAGAACCAGTTACAAGAACACACCATTCTGCTGCATCACTCTGGAGTTCTGCTACCGCATCGTAAACACAGTTTTTCACTGATGTAATGGTTTGTAGTTGATTTTCACTTTTCTTGTTGTTTTTCCTTGATGAAGTGTGTGACACCCACAAGTCATGTAAGTCTTGAGTTTGCTGCAGTTGATTGCTGAGAGAAACTCTGAGATTCTGGTTCTCACCTGGAAATGATTTGATTAGTGTGATAAATGCCCGAAGAATTGCCAGGTAAGTGCAGGTTTTGTTATTGTTTTAACAATTTGATACCTCGAGTTGAAGATGCTATATTAGGGCTAAACATAACTTTGTTGAATTGATATTCAAATAATGGTTTAATAATTTGTAGACGATCACGATCTCCAGTCATGTTTAAAAGTAAAGCATGCTTAACACCTTGCCTAGAATAAAAAGTTCAGGTGTTGAAAAAAGGACAAACCAAAATACTTTCTCCAAAAACTAAATTCAATGATAAGTTAGTACCTTGATGGTCTATGTTTACTGTACCACTCCACACATGCTGCTATGCTGTCAACAGTGTGCGCTCCATCTATGAAGTATTTGATTCTTTTACAATCAGATTCTAAGATTTGCATTCGCCCAGGCCATCTGCAAGAGAACAACCCTGTAGCTGTTTCCTGAGACACACAGAATGGAGAGGCCTCTTTCAAATGCAGACTGACAGGTTTAGGAGTGCCTAGTGGGTAAAGTTAAGAAAAAGTTATTTTTTTTATTTTTTTTTAAAGAAAAATAGATTTGGCTGTGTAAAGTAAATTGTACCTTGATTTTCCTCATTTCTTGTTACTTGCATCCAGGCATTTGTCAGCTGTAGAGCCAAAGTTGCATTCAGCTTTTGAGTTCGAAACAATGATGAAGCAGCCTGTCTTGATGAGGTGTCTAGCCACTTGTACTTATCAAGAGATGGAGAAATCAGCAAAGGACACTTTAAAAAAAAATTCACAAACAAATAAGTACAGTGTAAGGCTTGGAATTATTAAATGTGATGGGTGGGGCTTACTTTTCGCTCCTCTGATCTTTCAGCCAATACTTTCAAGGCTTCTTCAGTATGGCCGGGCACTGTATACCCAACTGCTGTGGGTTTGAAGATTCCTGCCTTTTGCCAAGCTATACTTGATAATGTGTTACCAAGCAAAGCTGTATGATCAATGCCTAGAGAAGTTATGCCAACGACGGACACATTCCTGGGAAGTTAAGTTGTGATTGGCAATTTTATTCTGGGCAGTGTGTTTACACCCACTAATATGTATAGTTTTACTTACTGTAAAATATTAGTACTGTCCTGTTCTCCACCAATGCCAACTTCAAGAATAGCTACATCTACTTTTTCCTCTAAAAATACTTTGAAAGCCATAATGGTTAAAAACACAAAATATGGAGGCATTCTCATATCAAGATCCTATAAATGAATATGTGTTCAAGCATCAACAGGAAAGTCAAGGTTCATTTCTTAAGGAAATCTTGAGGAACAAGAGCCCACCTTCTTTTCTTCCATAGCTCTAAATATTTCCCAGAAGTATTTGGTAAATTTCTCACGTGATATTGATTTTCCTTCAATCTTAATCCGTTCTCTAACAGACACAAGATGTGGCGATGAGAAGAAGCCAGTTCGATATCCATTGTGTCGTAAAATTGATTCACACAAAGCACTCGTGGTACCTTTCCCTTTAGTTCCAGCCACATGAATGACAGATAAACGTGATAGTTCATTTGGACCAAGACCAATCCTAAAAATAACTGGTTTAGTAAAATTGCGTACTGACAGCAGCATCAATAATACCTAGCAGACTAATGACGCTTCTTGTATTAATCGACTCACATTGCAGAATATTTCTTAGCTTGAGAAAATCCATTTTCTCGTTTCCGATCCGCAATGTAGGCAGCGTTGCTCTGGAGAGAATTGAGAGCTTCTATGGCATCCTGCAAATGGCACAAGACAGAAAACCCCTCATCACTTCTGCGACAAATCACTCCACAGCTCACAGCCACAACCACAACGCCCCCGCACCTCGTAGCCCTCCCCCCTCGACAGCACGTGGTCGGACATGATCCTGGAGGGAATGCTCCTCCCGCCGCTCCAGCTCCAGGGATTCCAGGCGGCGCCGCGGCCCGTTCCAGGAGCGGGCGAGAGCAGGTGCGGGCGGCCTGCCAGCAGACGACGCAGGCGTGGACTGAGACTGTGCCCGAGCCCGCGGCCGCACACGCACGCGCGGCCCAGCTCCTGCATCTTCATCCACTCGCTAGCTCACTCCTGCCGCCTGCCCGGCCAGACTCCCTCCAATCTTGATCTTGATTGAGAAGTGGGACGGAACGAGGCGCATCAAGGTCATCGGGTCCAATCCCGTCGCGCCCACATCGCGTCCAGAGGTACAGACAGAGAGGCTGAGCCTGCGCTAGAGAAGGACAGGACGACCGTGGGCGAGGACTGCTCGGGTTACCACCGGCTCGCGATGTCATGCGGCAGCGACTACTTTCATCTGATACTCTCTCCGATGCCGCTTTCTTCGCCTCCGTCACCGCGCAAAGAGGTTCGTCTGCTGTGGCGTCGCACGTGAAATTTGAGGTTAGCGGGATCACTTTGTTTTGGTGGATGAAAATTACGCCGAAACAGCAGACGACGTACGCGCGTTAGCCCGGGTAAAGTTTGAAGGGAGGTTCGCGTTCGCAATAAAACTAGCTATTTTCTTTAAAACCAGAATTAAAATTTATTCGCTATCATCAATTGAATCCATTAGAATTTTTACAGTTCTCGATTAGCAATGATAACAATTCATAATTAATTAAATATCTCAATTTCAAAACATAATTAGTTGTATATTTACAAAACAAATTTATCAAGAATCAGTGGGACTTCCCTATGGCAATACAGTCAACAAAATGAGTAAAAAATGCGTTAAATACATAAAAAGATCAGTACAAACAATATCTCAAAAGTTAAACTACTTATTAGAAAGGTATCACAAAATTATCACAACAGGTTGCTCGTTCAGGAGGCTTTTAAAACTGTAGTACGGAGGTTCGCGTCCCGCCGGGCGCGGCACGCCACGGCGCGTCATCTGATGACGCAGCCGAAGTACCTCCCGCTGCCGCTGCGCGCCTCCCGCGCCTCGCGCAGCGCCGCCCGCTTCAAGTCCCTCGCCCACTTGATGCCCACGAAGTTCCACAGGCACAGCTTGTGGTCCGAGGCGGCCGTGGCGAGCGTCGTGCCGTCCGGGCTCCAGCAGAGGTAGTTGACGGGGCGCGTGTGCTCCTCCAGGCGGTCCACCACCGTCGTCAGGTCCTTGAGCACCGTCACCTGCGCCCGGCCTGCCAACAGGTGAGGGTGAAGCAGCGCAAAGTCCACTAGCAACTTAAAATTTCAAAATCATTTTTTAAAAATAAATTTAAGTTGAAAAAATTAAAAAAATAAATAAAAATCCTGTATTTTCTAACTTGCGGTAATTCTACGAATTATTCTGAAGTCTGTCAATTATTGTCTGCAGTCTCCAAGAACTTACCGTGCGAGCTGAAGGCGGCCACGAGCTCGGCCGTCTTGGGGGAGAAGGAGAGCGCCGTGACCTCGGCGCCGTGCCCGTGCCGCCCCGAGTACTTGGCCGACCTGATGAAGCGCTCCGTGAAGTCCATGACGATGATGTCGCCCGCCAGGGACCCCACCACCAGCATGGACCGCCTCCAGGGGTGCCAGGACAGCGACTGCAACACCGCCACAGGACAGGTACGGCTGAGGGGAGGGCGCCTGCGGACCCCGGGGTAGGCAACCACCCGCACAGCCGCGTGCGGTGGGACTGGGGCTGCCTACCCATCAGGGGCGAGATCCGGAAAAGTCAGACTTTTTTTTTTACCGTGATTGTGGCCTTGGTGTCGATCTCGTCGGAGCGCAGCGAGTCCAGCTCCCAGTTCCAGACGGCCACGGCGCCGGCCAGGCTCCCGCACGCCAGCAGCGCGCCGTCCGGGGAGAAGGCGATGGTGGACACCCCGCAGTACGGGTCCGGGAAGACGCAGGTGGTCCTGAGGACGACGAGCCGCGTGTTGAGCAGGTGGACGTGGCCCAGGACCGTGCCGCTGCAAACAAATTTTGTTTAGAAACTTCACATTTTGTTTTCAGAGACCTTAGACAATATTTTAGAGGCTTTAGAAAAATTTTCAGAGTTTTCAGAATTTTTTTCAGCGTCTTCAGAATTTTTTTCAGTCTTAAAAATTTTTGACAAAGACTTAAGAATTTTTTCAGAGACTTTATAATTTTTTTCAGACACTTTAGAATTTTTTCATAGACTTTAGGAAAATTTTCCAGAGACTTTAGAAAATTTCCAGAGACTTTAGAAAATTTTCCAGAGACTTTAGAAAATTTTCCAGGGACTTTAGAAAATTTCCAGAGACTTTAGCAATTTTTTCAGACTTTAGAAATTTTTTCATAGATTTTAGAAAGTTTTTCAGAGACTTCAGAAATTTTGCACTTACAAGGCGATGAGGTCTCGGGTGGGGTGCCACGATATGGTGTGTGCGGGCGCCCGGTCCGGCAGCAGTCTCGACATGAGCTGCTTGTGCTTGGAGCAGTCCCAGATCTGAAAGCGCCGCATCACTAAAGTTTTACACGCCGCCGTGAAAAAAGCAGCCGCATTCGGAGCTGGAGGGGCTACCTGGACGCGGTGGTCGATCTGTCCGACGACGAGCAGGGGCTGGTCCGGGCGCGTGCTCCAGCACAGCGCCATGACGGCGTCGCTGCCGTCCGTGTAGAGCACCTCGGTGTGGCCCTCGGGGCCGGCGCCCGGGGCCTGGCCCGCGGCCGCGCCCGCCACCTCGCGCCACAGGTACACGTCGCGGCGGCAGGCCACCGCCAGGACGCCGCACGCGCCCCAGGCCACCAGCTGGTGCAGGCGCCGGCGCCGCGCCTTGGGCACGTGCGAGAGCTCCATGGTGCGCTGCGGGGTGCGGTGGAGCGGCTCGGCGCGCGCGCGGCTGGGCCAGTGGCGCCAGGGCTGCGCCCCCGCCGCCCCCGCCGCCACCAGGGGCAGCGCGCGGCCGCCGAACAGCGCCACCTCCAGGTGCTGGCGGTACGCCCGGGTGCGGGGGTTGTAGGGGACCTGGCCGACACAGTACGGGGTGGGGTGGGCGTCATAGAGGGTGGAGGTGGTGCATGGGCGGAACTTCAGGTGGAATTCCCTCCCCTGCATCTTCCTACCCCCGACAACTTCCTCCGACAAAAAAATCCCCCACTCCCCCTTCCTCCCTCCGCTCTAGCTAAGCGCGGCGTACCTTGTCCAGGATGCACTGTCGGTCGCCGGCCTCCCCGTCGTCGGCGTCCTGGTGCAGCCCGGGCGGCAGGTGGTGGCGCGCGCGCCGCGACGGTATGAAGCGGTCCAGCACCTGCGGCATGCACGCGATGCACGTCATCCTAAACAACACTCTGCCCCTGCCCCCCCGAACGTCCAGGTCCGAGAACAACCCAAAGTGTTTCAATGTCGCACTTGTAGGCGTGTGAATTTGCGTCCGTACACTTACACCAATAAAAGTGTGAGTATTCCCGAGAAATTGACACACCTACAAGTGTGTGACATTCACCGACTTGGGTTTCCAGTTGCATTGTTATTACACGTTCTCTCACCCGCTCGCGCGCCCCCTCCAGCGAGTCATTGCGTCTTGAAGTGGTTCCCCCCGCCGGGTTCATCCTCTCGTGCCCGCCGCAGGTGTCACTGACTTTTCATTAATTCAAAATAAATATCCGATGGGAGTTGCAATCGACGATGACGCTGTCGCGGTCCGGGGCAGCACTGGACTGGCGTGCCGGAGGCACCCGGAGCGCGGGGATCCGGGGGCTGCGTCCGGAGCACGACGACAGCCATGCCGAGGCGTTGTTTTGTGTTTCCGCACGCCGCCTCCGGCGCGGCCACGAGAGAGGGCAAGGGTGGCGGAAAGTGGCTGAACGGCTGAAGCCAAACAACGAATATTTCATATTTTAAAAATTATTTAAAATCCGCCTTGTTAAAAATGAAAAAGACTCTCGCGGCTTGTATATAAATTTTTCTTGCAAAATTTTTTTTTTTGACTGAAATTGATGATTGCGCTCCGGTTTGGGGGCCCCTCGCACGCGATGCTCCGGGCATTCCCCCCCGACGGGCACGGCCTATAAATAGTGAGCGCATCCACCTCGGTCTGTCATGGCCTGGCTCACCCACTTCTTGGCCGCGAGCGCGGTGATATTGATTTTCCACCCCGCCGGGGCGGGGCGGGGCGGGGCCGGACCGGGCCGGGCAGGGGGTAGCCAGGGGGTGGGGGTGGCCCGGGCCGGGCCGGGCCGCCCAGCCAGCAGCCCGGGCGAGGGGAGGGGAGGGGGGGGGACCTCTCTGTGTCCTGCTTCAGCCTACCTCCTCCAGTCCGCGCCACCCGCGCTGCCTGCCGTCTGATCTGATAGTTTTCATTCCGAGTTTGTTTATACACTTTGACAGGAAGCCAAGCCCCGGCCGTTTTCTGCGAAATCGCGCGGTTCTCTTGTATCTCTTCGCAGTTTTGAGCTCGTCCCGGTCGCGAAACCTGTCCGCGATTGTCTGCGAAGGAGTCTTTCCGTGACGGAAGGTGGCGATTGTAGTTTGGTCTAACCTACGTGGTGTAAACAAAATGACATGTCTTTTGGATTTGTGGCCAGTGTTTGAATGGATATTCTCTTTTCCAGTTTTCAGAATGAGTCTACAAACTATTGCGGATCAGACGGACCTCATCAAGGAGTCGCTTCTTTCTTTTATTCAAACTAAACTGCCTGAAGCTCAGTTAATGTATGAAAACTACCAACCAGAAAGCCAAAAAAAAAAAAAAAAACAAATATATAAAAATATTAAGGTTTTGTGTGATGAATTTCTAACATGGATTTTATTTGTCCTCCAGTGTTGATGACATAGTTTTAAACTACTTTGTCAGCATTCTTGAAGAACTCGGCGAAAGTCAAGGCAATTCAGACTTTGATATTGACGGTTTTTGTGAAATGATGTCAGGTTTTGTTGAAAATTTTTCGACTATTCCTCAAGTTGAGGTTGCAACATGGATGTTTGAACTAGAAGCAAGGCTTCGGGATCTCCGCAATCATGGTAGTTACTGCTTTGCTTAACTTAACCCTTTGAAATTATTATTTCTATCATTAATTCACAATTTTTTAAAAAATACCAGTGAATAATGATGAGCAAAAAGCAGAATTTCTGTCAGCCATTCTGGCTCCGATTGTTCTTGACTCATCCAAACAAACAACTCGTACCCCTCGCACATCAGAATCAAGTCTTCCTAGCAGTGATGAGCCTCCAGCCAAACGTGTTTACTTATTGTCTGAAACAAGTGATGGTGCATCTGATGGCTCTAGTAGTGGTGATTCCATGAGTGCTTACGATGTAGGTTTCAAAAACACCACCATTTAATTTTATTTTTTTTAAATTTGTGCTTTTCAACCTTTTACAATTATTACAATTATTATTTTTTTATTTTAGGAAGCTGTCTATGTACTTCAAGAGATGTTTCCAGCAGCAAGCCTCCCAGAAATACAGCACTGTGTGTCAGTCGGTGAAGGGGATGCAGGGCGTGCTGCTCAACTTGTCATTGATCGTATGGATTCAGGCTTGAGTATTTTGCCTTCAACAGCTGTTTTGCAGGTACTTGGTCATCAAAATTTAAAAACTTACCTTTATTGCATACTGCATCAATATTTGTATTATATCACTCACAAAAGAACATTCTGTTATGATTTCAATACAGAAGGGTGTCATGCGTGACAAACCAGTGAATGATAATGAGCTGAAGTCTCGTATTATTGCTAAATACAGTTATGTTGACCGTGATGATGACCACCGTGAACACCACCCAATCCAACCAAAATCTGTAAGCTCTGCTCTGCTCAACTGAATTCAACCTAAAATCTTATCTCATACTGTTATTGAAACTCAATATTAACAATACATATATTCATGTGCAGGAACCAAAGAAACTTGTCCGCTATCTAGATAATAAAATTGTGAGCTTGAAGGGAGAGCGCTTTACCGAGGTAAAGAAGGAGGACATGGAGGAGCCAAAGAAGCCAGTGGCGTCTGCTAAGCCACAAAGAAAGAGTAATAACCACTGATCTTTGTAGCAAGCGGCCGTCTGGGGCACGGACCGCTTTGCATGCTTTGCAGCAAATAGGCCCCTACTAGTCATCAGTAAGTTTAATTTATTTATTTATTACTTTTTTATTTTTGGGGAAGGCAATAAGCAATTTTTAAAAATTACTTATCAAGACTTAACTAACCAGTACCGCATGGTGTCTTTTGCAGCAGAGCGCAGCCCAGAGAGATAGTAATAGTGTTTGCGCAGTGCAGTCTCAGACGGAGTCAGCAGCTGCGATATTGGGTGATGTTGCTCAGCAGGGCAGTTCAGTGTCATACCAACCCCTCTGTGATGTTATTGAGATATCTCCTCATTCTGTCACACACTTTTTCCTTCATATGTGCCGGGGAAATCTTTATTTATGTCTTCTTCAGGGTGTTCAAGGTATGCTAGAAGTGCTAGGCTATTGTAACTTGGGGGTAAGCCTGGTAAATTCATGAAGAATAATGTTTGAAGTTAAGGTTGCAACAGTGTATTTTCTGTTCTTCCCCCTCTTCTCTTTCTTTCTTTCTTTTTTCTTTTTCTTTTTTTTTTTTTATAAATATATATCTTAACTTTTCCTGACATCCAGTAGCCTGGAGTAACCAAAACTTACGGTTTATTTTAATCAAACTCACCTGCCACTTGGTTTTTCATTGATTCTATTGCAGCTGCACTCCCTGTTATGTTAAGGTGTTTCTACTAGCTTGTACTTACTCCAAAATTCATGACAAAACCATTCTGTACATAGATAAGTGTTGAAAACATAACTGAAAAGTATACAAAAAAAAACAAAAAACAACATCTTTTTTTGTAGCCTCTAGAAAATAGTTTTTTTTGGTCTCTCTTTATTTTTTTCCCCTTTAGATAATACATTCCAATAGCAATAGATTCTTTTTCATACTTTGGATCATTTCTAGCCCTAAGAGTAATAGATTCTCAGTTATCAAAAATCACAATGTGTGTACATACAAGTATGTGGTGTGGCAGAAGATTGTAAGGAGAGTTTGTGCTCAAAACACTTGTATTTCATCTTGCCCTCTGTTTGACATAGGAATTATAAGTCTGATGATTTGACTAATGAGATTTACATCTTTGTAGAAGAAGCTCTTGAACCTGTCACTTATATGAAAGTGACTTCGTTTCAGTGCAGGTGGAAGGTTTCCAGTGTTAACTTTGTTAAATTGTTTATTTATTAGTAATTATTTTATTCATTTACTGTCTGCTATGAAGGTCAACATGTTGGAAACGCACATAATGTTTTAGAAACATTTTGGTGCTTCTTTAGAAGACACTTATGGTTTTCATTCCGATTGTGCTCCAGTCATAGTTGTTCTCTTGTTTTTTGCTCTCTCTCATTCTCAGTTAATTGTATCTTCTTTTTTTCTGTGAGGGTTTTGCTGCAGTACTGTTCTGTTGTTTCACTATGGCCTTCAGCAATTTTGTATGTAAATGTTTTACACTCGCCAAGCAATGCTTTACTGAAGGAATTTTACTTCAGTATCATCCATCTTCACATTTTATTATGGCAAATGTGTTATTGTCAATAAGCCAAACTATACCAAAGAGATTTATTTGCTTTGTGAGAATATTATTGTATTCTACTGATAACCCTGCCAGTTTCAGTTACCTTCTTTGAAGTTTATTTATTGATGTTTTATAGCCCTCAGGCTTAGTTATGTGTCAGCAGTATTATGTATGTATTTTCTTTTCCCTTCAAAAAAGTTTCCCTTTTGATGTTTGATTATTTGGTAAACTAACCTTCTGATTGTTAATGATTGTATCCAGAGTTCTCAGTGTGAAACTCACTGTCTTTGTTTATAGCCATGTTTGTATGTGTAGGAATATATTATTACATTCTCTTCTGAATCTTAACCATCTTGTATTTAGTGTAGCATAATTTTGAAGTGAATTATCTTCTTTGTGTATGTAGGATAGGACTGCTGTTTGTGTAACAGGGAGAGCTGCACCTTTGTATATTGTTGTTACTCTAAAACTTTTGCTTTGCTTTCAGACCATACCGCATTTCATACAATTTGATCTCATCTTAAATTTTAATTTTTACTAAACTTGGAGTACATTTCTGTCTAATCTGCTCGACCAAACTGCAAATGTTTCTCAGAGAAAGAGGAAGATGAACGCTGTAGACCCTCTTGATAGAGGACAGGTGCTCTCGACACTTGATGTTCTGAACAGATTACTTGTGTCAACAACTTAAGATACACACCACCCATTATTTCATGGTTAGCAATTACAAATACAATTCTTTTTCCTCCCTCATAAATTGTTTTATTAGGATCTGATACAGTAGTTGGGCGATTTTAAATTTTTGTTTTCTATTGTATTATTAGAACTATATAATATTATAATAACAAATTTAACCCAAGAAGAGAATTTAAGCATGATAAGTTTAGTTCTTAAAAGTTTCAACATGCATTCCCAAAATAAACAGAAATCAAATATTGCTGTGTTGTACTTGTTTCTCATCTAGGTACCTAATTGCATCAGGCTTATTAGCAGTGTGTCTTAATTTCCATTATAGGTACCCTCTTACCAAATTACTTCTGATGTTCTTCAAAAACCAAATATTTGTGTGTTTTTTTTTTTTCTTTTGTGAAAGGATTAGTTTGTTTTTGGTGTTGGGAAATTTTTTGTGCTTTTAAACCCTCTTATTACTTTGTTTTACAGTTTGTGCTGGGAAGTAAAAGCACAAGGTAAAGTTTTAGAAAACAGAATTTCATGTTTTATATAAGTGTCAACTGGTTTTAGTAGGAATTTATGTATCATTGTGTCTACATAACAACGTAGTAAAACTATATAAATGTGCCGATGTAAATTCATCACCGTGCATCACCCTGTAGGGGGGCATCCTGACTTTAAGTTTAAAGCTTCTCTGTGTGCTCAGTCGCAACGTTTCCTGATAAAAAATCTCAATGTATAGTAAAAGTTCTCCTCATACAAAATGTGTTAAATTTTCTGCTCCTATCAAAGCTTTAGCCTAGCTACCGTCTACTTAACAAACGTTAATCTCACTTTTCAAAAACATATGTGAAACTTCTGCCATTTCCGTCGCATTTCTTCGCTGAATAACCCGGTTTTCCGACAACCCAACCCTCCGGGGTTGTTCTAGGGGAACATCAGAGTCCCCCTGCACATCCTGCACAACCCCTGTCACATTGGAGCAAAATTTTTTTCAGCCGAAAATCGTAAAAATGCAAAGGCTATAGCCTTTGCGTTTTTGTGATTTTCGGCCGAAAAATAATATTGCTCCAAAGTGACGGGGGTTGTCCAGGGGGACTCTTACGCACCCTTAGACCAACCCCTGAGGGTAGCCTGTGAGTTTGGTCGAAATCAAAAACAATTTTTTTTCGGCCGAAAATCGCAAAAACGCAAAGGCTATAGTCTTTGCATTTTTAGGATTTTCGGCCGAAAAATAATGTTGCTCCAAGGTGACGGGGGTTCTGCAGGGGGACTCTAACGTACCCCTAGACCAACCCCCAAGGGTCAGTTCGTCCGAAAACCCGGTTTGTCTGCGAGGGAATGCAGTATTCCTGATACCGCGCAATGTGTTCGGGCGAGGTGGCTTAGGGTGGCCCCACAATGAACCGCGCGACGCTGCTACCCATCACGTCCATCCATCACCCATCATGGTGGTTGGTTTGAGGCTCACATCACGGTCCGGGCGCTAGATGGCGCTTTGACCTGACCCAGCGTTGTTGTGCGCGCCGTGCTAGTAAAGCCTACTCGCGCATAAGTACTGTATGCATAGCGTCCAGATCAGACCGATGTGCTCAGCAGACATTCTGTTGATGGACGGAATGTCTGACGCACTGCAATGCCGCCCGTCTCGTAAACAGACGTTCGTCTCATTTTTGAAAACAAATCTGGAACTTTATGCAGTCTTTGGATTATGTGGGATTTCGGTGCATCAGCGGGAAGCAGCGGGCGTGCCGTGGTTGGTCATTGGCGAGAGCGGGAACATGTATTGACGCCCAAAGCAGGGGCGGCCACCAGATGGCGCCTTGGCTTGACCATGCGCTGTTGCTGCGCGGGCGGTCCTTGATATGCCAGAATATATAGTGCCCAACACCCATCTGGAAGGTTGATGTGAGGCTCACACCACGGCACGGCCGCTAGATGGCGCTTTGGCGCTGTCCGAGACATTCATCTCATTTTTGAAGACAAAGATGAAACTTGAGGCAGTCTTTGGATCATGTGGGATTTCGGAGCAGCAGCGGGCGTGCTTGGTCATTGTTGAGCGCGGAAACATATGTATTGGCGGTTAAAGGCTGGGCCAGGTTGTGTTTTCCGGGTCGGCCACCAGATGGCGCCTCGGCTTGACCATGCGCTGTTGCTGCGCGGGCGGTCCTTGATACGCCAGAATACATAGTTCAAATTCTCACGGGGGGCACCGGTGAGATCGCTCTTGATGGGTGGGTGGGCTTTCTTCTGCCACACCAACTCTTGTCGAGTAACTTACACGCAAGGATTTTTATTTGGCGAAAGTCAGTGTTGAGAGATGCGAATTGTATTTTTAAACGCAACGTTAGCTCTCGCGGCTGACATCAAACACTCAATTATCCTAGTCAAAGTTCGTTTTCGTAGGGTGGAGTGTGGGTGGGCCCTTTTGCCACAAACGTTAGCTCTCGCGGCTGACATCCAACACTCAAAAAGCCTAGTCCAAGTGTCTTTTAGTAAGGGTGGGCTCAGGGTGGGGCTTTTGCGGCCACACCAACTCTAGTTGAGTAACTTATATGCACGGATTTTTACTTGGAGAAAGTCAATGATGAGAGATCACAACGTTAGCTCTCGCGGCTGACATCCAACACTCAAAAACCCTAGTCCAAGTGTCTTTTAGTAAGGGTGGGCTCAGGGTGGGGCTTTTGCGGCCACACCAACTCTAGATGAGTAACTTATACGCACGATTTTTGTTTCATCAGTGTCTTTGAAGGTAAAATAAGACAAATTATTGAAATTTATCAATCAACATTAAAAATTCGTGCGTATAAGTTACTCATCTAGAGTTGGTGTGGCCGCTAAAAGCCCCACCCTGAGCCCACCCTTACTAAAAGACACTTGACTAGGCTTTTGAGTGTTGATGTCAGCCGCGAGAGCTAACGTTGTGATCACTCATCATTGACTTTCTCCAAGTAAAAATCCGTGCGTATAAGTTACTTAACTAGAGTTGGTGTGGCAGAAAAACCCACCCACCCTTCAAGAGCGATCTCACGGGTGCCCCCGTGAGAATTTGAACTATGTATTGGGGCGTGTCAAGGACCGCGCGAGAGCTAACGTTTGTGGCAAGAGTGAGGGGCTACAAACGTTAGCTCTCGCGCGGTCCTTGACACGCCCCAATACATAGTTCAAATTCTCACGGGGGGCACCCGTGAGATCGCTCTTGAAGGGTGGGTGGGCCTTTCTGCCACACCAACTCTAGTTGAGTAACTTATACGCACGGATTTTTACTTGGAGAAAGTCAATGATGAGTGATCACAACGTTAGCTCTCGCGGCTGACATCCAACACTCAAAAAGCCTAGTCCAAGTGTCTTTTAGTAAGGGTGGGCTCAGGGTGGGGCTTTTGCGGCCACACCAACTCTAGATGAGTAACTTATACGCACGAATTTTTAATGTTGATTGATAAATTTCAATAATTTGTCTTATTTTACCTTCAAAGACACTGATGAAACAAAAATCGTGCGTATAAGTTACTCATCTAGAGTTGGTGTGGCCGCAAAAGCCCCACCCTGAGCCCACCCTTACTAAAAGACACTTGGACTAGGCTTTTTGAGTGTTTGATGTCAGCCGCGAGAGCTAACGTTGTGATGACGCATCATTGACTTTCTCCAAGTAAAAATCCGTGCGTATAAGTTACTCAACTAGAGTTGGTGTGGCAGAAAGGCCCACCCACCCTTCAAGAGCGATCTCACGGGTGCCCCCCGTGAGAATTTGAACTATGTATTGGGGCGTATCAAGGACCGCCCGCGCAGCAACAGCGCATGGTCAAGCCGAGGCGCCATCTGGTGGCCGACCCGGAAAACACAACCTGGCCCAGCCTTTAAGCGCCAATACATATGTGTCCGCGCTCAGTAATGACCAAGCACGCCCGCTGCTTCCCGCTGATGTTCCGAAATCCCACATGACCCAAAGACTGCCTCAAGTTTCATCTTTGTCTTCAAAAATGAGATGAATGTCTGTTAGGTAGACGGACAGCGCCAAAGCGCCATCTAGCGGCCGTGCCGTGGTGTGAGCCTCACATCAACCTTCCAGATGGGTGTTGGGCACTATATATTCTGGCATATCAAGGACCGCCCGCGCAGCAACAGCGCATGGTCAAGCCAAGGCGCCATCTGGTGGCCGCCTCTGCTTTGGGCGTCAATACATGTTCCCGCTCTCGCCAATGACCAACCATGGCACGCCCGCTGATGCACCGAAATCCCACATAATCCAAAGACTGCATAAAGTTCCAGATTTGTTTTCAAAAATGAGACGGACGTCTGTTTACGAGACGGGCGGCATTGCAGTGCGTCAGACACTCCGTTCGTCAACAGAATATCTGCTGAGCACATCGGTCTGATGTGGACGCTATGCATACAGTACTTATGCGCGAGTAGGCTTTACTAGCAGGGCGCGCACAACAACGCTGGGTCAGGTCAAAGCGCCATCTAGCGCCCGGACCGTGATGTGAGCCTCAAACCAACCACCATGATGGGTGATGGACGTGATGGGTAGCGTCGCGCGGTTCATTGAGGGGCCACCCTAAGCCACCTCGCCCGAACACATTGCGCGCTAGTAGGAATACTGCCTTCCCTCGCAGACAAACCGGGTTTTCGGACGAACTGACCCTTGGGGGTTGGTCTAAGGGTACGTTAGAGTCCCCCTGTACAACCCCCGTCATTTTGGAGAGCAAAAAAAATTCGACCCAAAATCATAAAAATGCAAAGGCTATAGCCTTTGCGTTTTTGCGATTTTCGGTCGAAAATAAATTGTCTCGGATTTCGACCAAACTCACAGGTTACCTCCTTCTGGGACCAAAAAACATATAGCAAGTCCTAGGAGTCCTATACCGGACTTCGTTAGTGAGAAAATAGGGCCTTAAGCCACCTCGCCCGAACACATTGCGCGCTATCAGGAATACTGCATTCCCTCGCAGACAAACCGGGTTTTCGGACGAACTGACCCTTGGGGGTTGGTCTAGGGGTACGTTAGAGTCCCCCTGTACAACCCCCGTCATTTTGGAGAGAGAAAAAAATTCGACCCAAAATCGTAAAAATGCAAAGGCTATAGCCTTTGCGTTTTTGCGATTTTCGGTCGAAAATAAATTGTCTCGGATTTCGACCAAACTCACAGGCTACCCTCGGGGGTTGGTCTAAGGGTGCGGAGTCCCCTGGACAACCCCTGTCACTTTAAACATATAGCATGTCCTAAAATGCTAAGGTTATAGCCTTTGCGACTTCGTTAGTGAGAAAATAGGCCCTAAGCCACCTCGCCCGAACACATTGCGCGGTATCAGGAATACTGCATTTCAGACAAACTCAGGTTTTCGGACGCTGACCCTCGGGGTTGGTCTAAGGGTACGTTAAGAGTCCCCTGTACAACCCCCGTCAGTTTGGAGCAACATTATTTTTATGCCGAAAATCGTAAAAATGCAAAGGCTATAGCCTTTGCGTTTTTGCGATTTTCGGCCGAAAATAAATTGTCTCCGATTTCGACCAAACTCACAGGCTACCCTCGGGGGTTGGTCTAAGGGTGCGTAAGAGTCCCCCTGGACAACCCCTGTCACTTTGGAGCAACATTATTTTTCGGCCGAAAATCGTAAAAATGCAAAGGCTATAGCCTTTGCGTTTTTGCGATTTTCGGCCGAAAAAAAATTGTCTCCGATTTCGACCAAATTCACAGGGAACACTCTTCTGGGTCTAAATAACATGTCACAAGCCCAAGGAGCCCGATACCGGACTTCGTTTGGGAAAAAATCGCGTTGGCGGGGGGTCATTCCCTCTGCGTCTTCATCCCATTTCTTCGCCGAAAAACACGGTTTTTGGGCAAACCAACCCTCCGGGGTTGGTCTAGGGTCACACTAGAGTCCCCCCGCACAACTCCTGCCACTTTGGAGCAAAATCTTGACCAAATTCACAGGGGACACTCTTCTGGGACTAAAAAACACGTAGCAAGTCCAAGGAGCCGGGTACCGGACCTCGTTTGGCAGAAATTCGCTTTGGCGGATAATGAAAGTAATTTTTTTAAGATGGTACTTTATATCTAACTACTACACATAATGATGATTACAAGCCCAGTAAAGTTGCCACCAAAATTTATCATATAGCTCTTTACAAAGATAAAGTTATTAATGAGTATGAAAGCTACAAGCTACACAATTTGGTCCAATGTAAACTACTTTGTAATCTTAAAGATGTCCATGGAGTTGTTTGCAAATTTCATTTGAAAGTGTTTTGGATCAGTACAGAAAATGAAAGAAATAGTAGAAAGAATAACACAAACAACTGGAAAACTAATAAAACCAGTAATAAAGATCACTTGATTTGGTCAATAAAATTTGATAAGTGTAATTATGGAGAAACATGAAAAGCCTATTTCAGTTTAAGATAAGATAAGATAAGCAAGTATTATAATGAATGGAATAGGAATAACTGCAACCAGAGATTTACAGCTATACATTACAAAGATAGTAAGTAGACTACTAATCACAGATGTTTTAAAATTCACAGGCAAGAAAAATACAGTAATAAATCATTTATAAAAACATTGCATAGGGGATAAAATTCCTATTGAATTCATTAATAATATCTGACTCCTAAAGTCTCTACTAATTTCTGTACCACTAAAAATGATAGTATCCTAAATGAGCAAATAATTACACTCTTTTAGGAGCTTAAGCAGTTCTCAAATGAAAAGAACTGCTGTAACCCTTTTAAACTCAAAGCTAAGCTAAAAAAAATAATTCAGGAACAGCAATACCATAAGAGTGCTGACTGGATACTGAAGATGTGCCTAAAACAACAGCGGTAATAATTTAAGTGAAGGACATAGATCACAGACGCACAATATTTACATAAAATACAAATTAGCCGGTCCTGAAAGTTGTTACAATGTTACTTGACACCAGCCAATTTGATTTAACTACTGAGCAAAAAGCGCAAGAAAATATGGACTTGGTAATCAAAGAGAGAAAAACGTTGGAGAAATCTTATTACACCAACATCACTATTTGCTGCAAAATGTCAACAGAAGTTTCCCAAAATAACCGGCACAATAGAATAAAACATAACAATGACCTTCTTATAGATAATGGTTAAAAAGATAATATATAATACATAGGAAAAAGCGTTTGACTAGTTTCAAATAAAATAACGAACTTTGATCCCTGCCACAGTTGCTTCGTTCCACATATTCCTATCCACAATAAAGAGAATTTCAGTAGCAGACTTTTCATTGTTTACGTTCTCGTTCGGATCGCTCGGTGCGATCAGCACGGGGTTCGCGCGAGGGTAGCAGGTGTAGTTGGTTTGGAGAGACAGCAGTGACCATCCTGAGAAGAAGTACTGCAAGTACTTTGTCCAACGGATCCATGAATCCACGCTGTACCCATTTTGGTATTGTTGTTCTGGCATGTGAGAAGCCTAACTTCTGAAGTATATAATCAACTCCATAGGGTTCGATACTTTTCCCACCCCAAGATAAAAGTCTGAAATTGAACAATAAGATTAAAAATTTTTGCAAAATAAGTAAAGTTGTATCCCCCCCCCCCCCCCTCTTTTTTAAATCTTTTAAAAAATTACCTGACTGTGGGCTCAAGATGCCAAGTGGTACAATGGTAATTCCGCCAATCTTTGGTAAAGACATCAGCAGGGTCGAATCCTTTGCGCTTAGGTTCAGTATCTGAGTTACTACTGTTACCATTGCCGTTTGAGTTTGCACTTGGTGACATTTGAGAGTCCTTTGGTCTCTTCTCTGGATCTGGACTACTTGCTCGGTAACTACTTTGAGCTTGAACAACCTGGATGATGATATTTCAATGTCAAATAGGCAGAAGTAAAGAAGACGAAAAAAATAATTGGGTTTTTCACATCAGGAGACATAGCATACCACTCTTTCTTTTTCTTTCACATATGAGGTGATGAGGTCATGCAAGAAAAAGAAAGCTTCAGCATCCACAGTGACAAAAATATGGTCTTCAAATTCTGTGATAAAGCTGCATTCTACAACTGGCTTTCGGTCTGAAAATGGATGATAAGCAGTAAGTAAATGAACAAAGAGCTAATATTTATGTGACAAAAATTGGAGAGGTGAAATCAAGACAAAAACAAATGAAACAAGAACTTTTACTCTACATACCAATGTTGTCAGGGGTCCTTGCTGCCTGAAGATGTTCTGTTTTGATGTGTAGTTGAAGTGACGGCAGGGCAAAAATGACTTCACGTGTGTGATTAAGATCTTGTGGCTTAGTTGTAGGCCGAGCACCTCGGCCTGGGTCCGTGTTAGATGATTCAGTTCTTTCCCGTTCTAAACTTGGAAACTGATCAACAGCTGTCAAAAAGTTGAGGAGAGTTAGTACACATAAGCAGTCTCATGTACCCGTACAAGTCTTCACAATTTTTTTTTATGAGAAATGAACTTCAAAAATTCTTTAACAAAGAATTACTGCTATTTCTAATGCCAGAAGAAAAATAAAAATAGATTCTCTTATTAAACTTTGGTGAGCTTTTCAATCCACTAACTCAACACATGATAAAAGTAATTTAAAAAAATAAAGAAATGTAAAAAAATAAATAAAAACTATTATAATTATAATCATTAAATTAAAGAAAAAAAAATGCTGGAACACAGTAAGGGTGGCTGCAGCACTACACGGTTCCTGTAGCCATAGAAACTACCTACAAGCTCTCCACATACCTTGCTCTGAGGCATCAAAGTAGGATATTCATGAAAAGAAAACAAGATTCATTTTAGACTTCTAAAGTTTACCCTTACAGTTAGAAAAGAAAAGTAAGGCACTTATTCTCCCCTTACAATTCAATAAATTGAAATATGAATGTCTTAACAGCTGGACTGGCCTATAGATGTCTAGCAAAGTCACATAGAAAAAAAATTCTATTCAAATTACAGCTCACTTCTTCTCTTACCATCCATTTCACTGTTGACAAAAGCATAGTGAAACCACTCCTGAAGAGTCTTAAACTGAGGTGGGAAGAGAATGTTTCTTGACATGCGACATACAGTTGCCATGCTGTGGTGTTGAGCATGTGCTGCTTGTTCTGCTGTCATACCCAGACTGCAAGTCAATGTCTGCACTACATGAACGTCCAAGTGGTCAACAGCTGGACGAAATAAGATAGAAAAAATAAAATTAGTAGCCATACATGAACAAACCCATAACAACTGTAAAGTGACATGATGTAAGAGCTCACTTTCTCCAGATGGAACCTCTTGTGCCTCAGTGGCAAATGAAATGCAAGGCTCCTTGAGTGAGAACAGGGCCCAGCTTTTAGACTTAAAATTGATGCCATGGAAGCATGCTAAGGATATGTGGCGCCCATGCAGTTCCATTGTACCACCAAGAACAGAACCAGATTGAGGCAGAGGAATACGAAGTGTGGGTAACTGAAGGCCAGCGACATGGGCTAATGCACCTTGCCAATGGCGATGATGCCTTGCATCGTGAACGGACCATGGACCACTGCTGCCTGAACCTAAAAAAATATTTAATAGGCTATGTTAAAAGCGGTGATAAAATAGAATACAAAATGCTCTTTCGGTTGTCTCCACTTATACATACTGTCAGTTGAAATTTTTTTCTGACGAGGTTGTGTGTGTCCAGATTGTTTCTTTCTAAATGAAGATGAGCGTGCTCTGGGTTGGAGTGAGGAAAACACACGCTTACTACTCTTAAATTGCTGACTGAAAAACTCCTCAAGTTTGTAATACATCTTTAAGAGATCTGCCGTCGTTGACTTAGAAATCATCACTTGTAACTGGTCCCAGCCCATATCACCATGCATAAAAATCATTGCTGGTCTGGAAAAAATTGGAGGAAAAACTAATAACATGATTAAGATAAAAGAAAACGTATTGCGTATGAAATATAATGTGTACCTTCTGGTTGGATTTGCAGCATCTTCAGAATGCTTCTTACTTATTTTCCATTCATCCCGCAAAGAAACGTCAAGAGCACTGACACGGCTCATTAATACACCAGTACCCATATAGTCAAGTCGTAGTTCAAGGGCAAATAGCTTAAGTCCCACTTTGTGATCAGGTTCAGTCCCAGGGTCCTCACGAATGTGGACTGGAAGGGTGATAAGAATATTAGTTGATGTATTATTATTATTAATAATAAAAGCCAAAGTAGAATCAGATATAGAAGATAAGATAAATAAACACTTACTGTATGTATCAATTTTACTGAGCTCAATTGTACCGCCAACAATACCACCCTTTGCATCAAGACTAGAGCCGCCTAAACCAACACCTATGAACATATTTTTGTGACCAGTACTTCCAATTGAGAGGCGACCTTCTGATTTGAAATCTTTGGTTAACCATCTGAAAATTAAGAGAAATAATGTTAAAAAAAAAGGAAAAAAAAAATTTTATTTAAAAAAGAAAAAAAAAAGGAAAATAAAATAAGTTGCTTAGTAAATGATGATTCTTACGTAACATTCCCCATGACATTTCCCATGTTCATATGAACATTCAATTTTGTGAAATTGATGGCAAAGAGGACAAGTGTTTCCCAAGCCGTGCCAGACTTTCCCTCGAGACTCCACCGCTTTGTGTCTGTAAGTAAAGTGTTGAAATCAAATCAAAATAGTTAAACCATTAAAAAAAAAACAGGGTGTAAGTTTTATCAACACTGACCAGAAAAGGGAGCAGAATACTGATTGGCGGAAGTATCCAGGTTAAGCCTCAGCTTATCTCTGCTTTTTGGCCTAAATTTTAAAAAGCAAAAAGTATTGCATCATAAAAATATATTAACACAATAGCAAGACGTGACATTTTAGAAACTCACCCAAGGTTCGTGTTATTAACAGAAAATGAAGCATCTGCATCGAAACTACCACTTGGAGAATCATCTCCATCACTAAAAGCAGCACCCATACTTAAGTCCCCCAGGAACAGACGACGTACAATGCTTCGTCTGTACCATGCTTTTGGGAAGGCTAGTATCTCAGTTAATCTCCTCATATCATATTTGAATGAGGCTGAGCCAATATCAATGATAGCTAGAGAAAAAAAGAATGAGGGAAATTGAGTACAAGTTAAATTAACAGTAACCCTCTGAGAGTGAGTTGTCAACACTAACATGAAAAGCGAATGCAAGCTTGACTTTGATCTCTTCCTCCTTTTGGTGGATCAACACCAAAATTCAATTTTCTGCTACGTGAAAGGTGAACTTTGACAAATTCCACATTAATACTCAGCGAGTCTTTACGTTCGCTGTCAGCAAGAGGGGACCACTGAGCTTCTTTCGAAGCCGCTGAAAGAAGGGAAAAGAATTAAAACTTGACAAATGCACACATTATGTTTTTAGTTTGTAAGTTTTACCTGTTTTTTTGCCACCATATGGATGAAATATGTAAACAGAAAAATCAGCCAAGCAACCTGTAACACTCAAACCTCCTACAGCAGACGGAGCAGAGGACATCTTGGAGAGACCATCACCAAATTCACTGTAAAAACAGAGCTTGGTAAGCAATTTATTTAGGATAATGACATGTCATTGAAATGGTCTACTCTGGAACATTGCCAGATATGAATTTAGAATAGCTCTTACCTCTGTAGTTCCTCTTCAGCTCTCTTTGATGAGAAAACAATGTCTAGGGAGGGCAACTGCAACATGCACTCAACTCGAGAAACAGGTAGACAAGAAAATCGGAAAGTAGATGGTTGCATGTGAAAGTATACTATCACATCGACAGGAAATGAGGAGTAAACATAGCCTGTCCCACCACCAGATCCCCACAACGGAGCGGAATCAGATGGATTATCCATGGAGAACATTGCATTCATTGATCCTGTAAAACAAATGGGAACATCATAAAATGCAATGCAAATTGGGAAACCAAGTTGAATGATGAAAGATTTAAAATATGATACACAATGTTGATGTCAAACCAGAGAAACTCACCTGGATTTGAGAGTGTGGATTTTGGAAGAAGAGAAGGAATTGGTTCTAAAGTTTGTTCCAAGAATTCAAGAATATGGGGGCTGATTATAGTTTCTTCAGGAATGCTCTGGAGGGTCATCCAAGCAAATAAACTTGCCTTCTTGGTGCTTGACCTTCGAGCAGCAGAAGGCAAACCAAGACCACCCGGTAATGGCACACCCAAAGGATTGTATGAGTGGTCAGTGGAAGAGCGGGGAGAAATGTTTTCCTCATTTAACGTTTTAGATTCATAATGAACCTGTTGACAAAGTAACCATAATTTAAAAGATAATAATAATAATAATAATAATAAATTTTAATATTTTACAGTAAATTTGACTTACCTTCACATCAAGCCCAGGTATGTGGAAAACTGTTAGATCCACAAGCTGGGCAATTGAACTTGGAGTACCAGTGTTGAGATAACGCAGCCGAGTGGTGGACGTGCCACCTTTGGTTTCCTTGGCTGCTCTCCTGCTCATGTTTGGGCTCGGCGGAGGAAACTCTAACATTCCCCCTGAGCAGCTTCTTTCCTTTTTCATCCTGCTTGAACTGTGTGTAAACATGATAGAATATTAAAAACCAGTACAAAAATTTGTCAAAATGTATGAACATTTGAACACTTACAGTTTCACTTCATCTTCTTTGGCATCTTTACTTGCATCCTTTGTGTGTAGAACACATTTTCCACTGTTAATAAGCACCTTTACATCTAGTTCAAAGTCTATATTTGGCTCCTGTGGTTTTTGCATAGCAGTCATATAAGGACTCATAGGGCTAGATGCCCCACCTGGGTCTGTTCGTGGGTTTGGCTCAAGAAGAGGTGCACTGTTAAAACATATTTAAAATTCAGAACTAGAAATGAAAGAAAGCAAATAAATATGTAAATTAAGAGATGAATACAGACCATCCATCAATAGAATCTTGACTCTGACTTGGTGTTGCCAATGTGTTGGGTTTCCTCCGCAGTTCAACTCTCTCTCCATCTACATCTATATGCGAGGACCCTGGAGTCCAGTCCAGACTTAAATCGGAGCTAGCACTTGGCAGTGAAGATTGCCTGGTATAAATTAAGATTAAAATAGAAAATGTACAATTAAAGAGGACATATATATCGCAAAGCAAATTGATTAATTTTAAATAATTATAATCCACAAAGTTTGAGAAGAATATTTAGTAGACAAACCTGCAGATAGTATGGGAATCACTAAAAGTTACTTTTGGAGCATTCATGCCTCTCATACGTAATGATGCAGAGCGCGAGGGTCCAGACTCAGGGGACTCTCCACACACGCTCTTTTCCTCTGGGCTAATAGTTAAAGCATAAACATGCAATTAGTTGACACACTCTAATTTTTATTATTATTATATTTAGAGCGGAGTATGCAGGCAATTATATTAACTTCTACAGCATCAACAACACAACACCCATTAGTGAAATTTGACACAAAAAGAAAATTAGTTCACATCTCCAACTCGTGCTCAGTTAATTAAGTGATCAAGCCATCAGATCATGTAACTGCCCATTATATTTTGTGTCTACCTGCAACGGCACGGCTGACATGGCTGACAAAAACCTATGCCTTGTCCTTCGGCTGATGAGCTTCTACACACTGAAACGTGCAAGAGCATTGGATTGATTTTCCCCTTAACCCCTGCTACATTGCATCCTACTCTGAAATTGGAATACGAGATCTATGAGATTTTCTTTACAACTTTTCCTGTATTAACCAGCATGAACTCATACTAGTTTAATCCCACTTAAAACTTGCAAAAGACTCCTTTAACCACATATCACTATCAGGTTCTTACTTTAAAAAAAAAATATTGCTTGGAGAGTGAGAAAGTACAGAGAGCTACATTACCTTTCAGTTTCATTCTGTTCTGCCATAGGAGAAGGAACAACAAAGGAGCGGGAACGATATGTAGAAGCTTTTGATCCAAGACCAAACTTGCCTTTAATTGAGGAGGCCTTCACACTTTGCCTCCTGAGCTTTTGAATCATGTCCCTGGAACACAACATTATTTGAAGAAATTCTGTTCCCTTGGGCACAAACCAGTCTTTCAAATCCTCAATAATCTAACCTTCTAAAATCTTTAAACACCATAGCTTCCAATTCTTGGAGTCTTTTCATTTCCTGCTCAATGGTCCCATGGGAGGCCCCAAGAGATCGAAGGTCTGATATAATTTTGGCCTGTTCATTCATTTCTTTCTCAATTAACTTTGAACGTTCTTTGGCATCCAAAGATGGATCAAAAACAAATGCTGGCAGATTGTCCATCATATTTCGTGATTTCCTGACACTAGCATTTTCCTGCAAATATCAGAATGAATTAAATAAGTAAATTAGAAAAGAATTAGGGGCACTGCATTAGAAACACATACAGTGCGGCTTGGGATTTCTGAAGCACGCTGCCCATCAGTATGATCAGTTTCATCCGAGTCAGATTCTACAGTTGCTGTGTCATCATCCTGCTCAGTTCCGGTCAGCATTGTAAGTGTATGTCCCAGAGCTGACAACTGTTTTCCAACATTTACATCAACATGAATGTCTACACCTTCCATTTGCCATCCTACATTTAATATCCACTTGGCATTTTCTGAATAACAGAAACGATCATGAAAATCACTGACAATCATGTAACCAAGTGAGAAATGATGTAAATATCCTTTAAAGTGAAACCATCCTTACCACCTCCTTGTTTTTGAGCAATAGTACGACTGCACACTTCATATGTCCCATCTGAGACTACACAAAGATTCATGAGATTGGTGTCATTCATATCAGGCTTCCAGTCATCCCATGAAATTTCAAAGTCATCCGTAAAGCGCAAACAAAGTCCAACAAATCGGCCTTTACTGACAAGAGAACCACTACTACATGCTGAGATACTTGTGTTTTCAAGGGTGACAACTACAGCTCCACCAGTTTCAGTGTCAGCAAACATCTTGCGCCGGCTAAGACCCCAAGATGCCTAAGATAAACAAAGTTAATCTTAATATGATGGAAAGTATACAAAATGTCACTCACAAATCTACTCTGATGCGATTCTTACCAAAGGCAAAGGGTTGAGAGGAACACAAATACCCATGTCTTCCACTGTCAGCTGCAGAAATAGAGTTCCCAAGTGTGGGGTCGTCATCTGATTTGTTAACTGGTTCAGAGCCATCTTGTCAAAAACTTGCTGTGTGGCTGTCAACACTTCTTTGGTCAAATTTGAGCGCTGTTCATTCCAATATTCATATGCATTTTTGTAATTAAGCCAAACTAGTATCGCCTTATCTACAGCCATGGGTTGAATATAAATTAATGGTCTCTTCAGAGTAATGAGTACAACTTCCTTGTCTGCTACATCTCCTTGAGATGTAGTTGTTTCATCTTGAAAAGCATTTCGCAGTCCTGCATTAAATATTCATGGAATAATGAAGTCCGATGAGTACGGAAATACAATAAAGAATAAATTGCAGCAATGGAAGGGAAAATGTCCTACCAATCGTTGTTTTAAAGAAGGCATACTGCTGGAATTCAATGTCTGCTTCATCAAAAACAGTGTTCCGCAGGAGTTGTCCGAGGCTTAAATTTATATCTACAGTAGCTTTACCAAACATTTTCCCTGCAGTCTGACCACCTGACACATTTTGAACTCGATTTGAAAGCTGAAATTCAACCATTCCCGTTTCTAAGCGAACAGCTGAGCTGGTGGGTGTGGTTGCTGTCAGTTGTATACGCTGGAAGATGAGGAATATTCAAGTCAGTATATGGAATTTTGATTAAATATCCATTCCTCTAAAAGGCATGCATACCTTGATTCGTATTGCTAGAGAAAACAATATGCGGTCAATGGCTGAGCTTGATGTTTCTTCACCCTCCAGCCATATTGGCACAGGTTTTTCTCCACCATAAACTTTCTGTACAACCTCATTAACTTCTTTCATAAAAACTTTTTGAACAAACACTAAAGTATTTAAAAGGTCTGTGGTTAGGGTGTTTTCAAACTCGCCGATATCAGCAACAGCACTTAGATATGCCCCTTGTCGAAGAACAACTCCATCTAGATAGATTGATAAATAAATTGTAAATACAACACAATATTTTTTTTTAATTTAGCGCCAAAAGAAAATGTGGCATGAGGAAAAAAAAAAAATCAAAACCACAACAGTTCTGGTACTTACCAGCAAAATTAGATTCATTTGGATTCTTGTTATCGGTTATGTACTCAGCAGCTACATGCACATGTGGTAGGGGGATGTTTGCTTCAGGAGGGAGATTAGCCTCTGCAACCTAATAATTGTGAATGGTTAAGAAAACGGTTTGTTTAACTCTTACTACTCCATTGTATAAGCCATCAAATTTTAGACTTACTTGCAGTTTAGTAGTAAATGAAAGAGAATGTTGAGCCAAGTCAATGGTGAATTTGGCTTTACTTCCTGTGACACCAGCGCTCATAACTTGATCCATTTTGTACTGGGCTTGCAGTGAGGGTAAGAGAGCTGCAGTAATACTCAAACTCTGAAACAAATATGTTTGTAAAATTAGGAATGACTATAAGAAGTAAAGAGAGACCATGGGCTAGGGGAGAGAACCCAACAAAGATGTACAGCTGAAAAGCAAATTTACCATCAATAATATACGTGCTATATAAATTTTAGATAAGAGTAGTGAGTATTCTTTAATATGATACCCCAAAAAATAAAAATAAAAAATAAGAAAAATAAACTAATGAAAAATAACAACATTGACACATTTAGGCAAATAAAAAAAGCACATACACCAACAACAGATACTGAGGATATTAACATGTTACCTCAGTTTTAAAGAAACACATGACCAATGTCTGCAAAAAGTTTCTAACAAGTTTCAAGCAACATGTGTTCATTATGTACAAAAGCCTTGGTGCTCTGGACAACAAATATCTACAATTTTAACTTCAACTTTGAGCTGCAGTTTGTAGTGTGAACACATTCCAGAGAGATCACCTTGCCGGCCTGAAGCCGCTCTTTTGCTTGAGGAGACAGCACCGTTAACACTGGTAGAAGCTCAGCAGTCAGAGTCAGCTTCTAATACGCAAGAAATAATAGGTACCAACAATTATCCTTTGCTTTCTTGAAAACTTTGATTTTGGAAACCAAGTATTGTTTACAAACCAGTTCAGTCCCTAGAGGAGGCTTGTAAGGGGCTATAAATTATATATATATTTTTGGAATTTGGGGCAAAATTACCTGAAGCACCACAGAGAACTGCATGACAAGAGGCTGAAGAAGATTGGATTCCGGTTGAGGTCTTCCAGATGGAGGGTGAACGCCACTAGGGGTCGCTTGAGCTTCAGAAGGGTACGGAGATTGTTGAGGAGCCTGGATGTCACTTTCATCAGGAGCAGTTCCTCTGCTGACACGACTAGTAGCACGAGATACTCGCAATTCCTAGGAAATTTTTGATTAGTTTTAATTTAATGTCAATACCAACAAGACAAGAAAAAACTACCAATTTCACAAGACACACCTGCAATGTTGATGACAACTGTTTGCTTCCTCGAGTCATCATACCATGTAGTGCTACAGGATGCTGAGGAATGTCAATATTGACTGCTCCAACAGTCAAAAGACCTGAATTTTTATCTTTAGAGCGTTTGGTCATACTTGAGTACAACATTTGAGACTTTCCAACAGTCACTTTGACAACAGTTCTAAAAGAAATTTGTGAATATTATTTTATGTGGTTTTTGAAAAATCATTTTAAAGCTATGAACAATACGTACTGCTGATTCGGAGCAACTCCTTCTAGCAGGACAATCATTGTACGCCCAACTTGTCCACTGAGAGAACATTCTAGACTTGCTGGCCGTGTTTTTTTGCGGCAACTGAAACTTGAATGGAGGCTAGTAATTTCAGCTTCCAGTTTTAGTCCACTTAGTGTAGCAAGTAATCTTGTGCGGTGGATTCGAGCAACACCAAACACAATAAGTCGTGTTCTCTCCCCAGTCAACACACCTGGGAAAAAAAAAATAGAATTCATATAAAACATTTAAAGAAGTGCGGTGATACAAATTGTTTGTAGTCGTTAATTTCCACATACTGAGCTCTCTTGGTTTATCCTGAATGACAGGAGTTGAAGCAGTTAAATTGTCACCCACTGTGCTTCCTTTCTCCACATCATCTGTACCCTCAAACTTATCATACCGGTCATATTTCCGTGCACTTCCGTCAGGATTTCCCACAACAGACAGCCTGAAAATTGACATGAATAAGTTAAATGTAAATGATAATATTTTATTTCTTATACTAGAATACTTATTTTACCCACCGATGAGGAATTGTTTTGGTTTCAGGCATTGTTGCATAGAGATCTAGAAGATAGTAAACTGTTTTCCAGCATCGAGGTGTTGCATTATTAGGGTCAATTAGCTTAGCAGCAACAATACTTTCCAAAGCAGATCCTGATGGACTGAGACATTCCACCCCTTCAGTAAGATTCATGTACCCTGAAAAAATATATGAAAACAACGATAAATTAAAGTGCTTCAAATGAATATATTTTTTTCAGATAGCTTCTAATGACTCAAAAATATTGGGTGCATGAGCTGAATCTTAACCTTTCACACTTTTGCTGGTAGATCTCAGTTTTTGAGCCAAGCTCTGATGACGCAGAGTTGATCGAACACTCGCTGATTGCATACTGGCAGATCTAACAGAAGATGAACGAATACTTCCTGCTGGTGAGGTAACTTTAACTTGACTGTGTGAACGAGGGAAGAGACTACTTTGGCCACTTAAGTATGGTGTTGCAGTAACTATAGAGTCTGTCACAACTGTAAGAAAATTTAAAGGGCGTTATTTAAAGCATACATGCAATAAAAAAAAAAAAAAAATTAAAAAAAAAAAATTAATTAAAAAATAAATAAATACAAAAACAATGTAATAACTAACAGTGTGAGCGTCCAGCACCAATAGTACCAGAGTGGTTTGAAGCTAGAGGAGCTCCAGATGTAGATGGCTGAGAGTCCCTTTTAGTGGCTTCTGGTTGCTGCTCTCTTAGCTCCATTTGAGTTTCTTTTACATTTTGATACATATTACTTATTTGATGCAACAAGCGCAGGAGTGGCATGTTTACCTGAGCATTAATTCATTAGACAACACAAATCAAAATCCTAAGAGATCAGTAAATAATCTTATTTTATTTCTTACCTGCTGAGAAATATAGCGAATGTTCAGATTTATATTGACTGTAGTGCTTGTGTGTTTCTTCAGTTGACCTCGACTGATATACAAGACATTTTGCCTGTGTACTAAATCATCAACAGTCATATCTGCAACTTTCCTTAAATCTAGTTCTACAGCTACTTTTTCACACAAAAAGGCAGGGGTGTCTGTAGGTATGTCCAAAAATATTTTGTTTCCTGTTTTGACAATAACAGTTAGAGGCAATCATGTCCAGTTACAAATACAAGTTTGTATAGTTCTCACACTGACAACTGCCTACCTTGGTTTTTGTTTGATTTTGCATTAGCCGATGTTTTATTACGTTTCTTTTCAGCGGGCTTTCCAGCCTCACTCACAACAATATCAATTCTCATTGTATCCATGCTTCCAACAAGGGTCAAATTGGAGCCCCAAGACTCAAAAGCAGATGACTCATTGTTGGCAGTCCCTGTAAATGAAACAGATTTTATAATAATGGTAAAAATGGTAAATATGGTAATATAAGAGGCAAGCTATATCCAAAAACTTTTTCATACCAGCATTGTTCACCATTTGTTGTGGTACAACACCAAGACTTGACAAAAGCGGTTCAAAAATAAGATGAGCATCCAGAAGTCTTAAAGAATCATGAATGGGATATAAATTGTAACCTGCAGCAACAGCCGCAGCAGTGGCATCACATGGCTGCTCAATAGTCTCTTCAGTAGTCATAGTGTTGATCTTAGACTCCTGAAAAGTAGAAATATCTCAATTTTAATCTCATTTGGTAGACTACAGTAAGGTATCTCGTATCTCTGAAATTAACTGACATACCCAATCCGAAGCTTGGTGAGTTTGTTCACTACCCTTCATAAAGCCCTGCTGCTTGGTCATCCAGCTGTACAAATCTTCATTGGGTTCATAGTTAGTCGGAGGAGCAGGGGGGGACAGATTTGAATTATGGTATTCCTGGCTAGCCAAAGAATGGTTACTCCCATGGGCTCCACCTGAATAGATACTGGGGTTTGATCCCAGCATGTGTGCCAGTGGTGAACGTTGCTGGTCTTCTTTAAGAGCGCCATAGCCCACACCCTTATCAGCATCAATTTTGCGGTGACCTGCATGGCTAGTTAGTAATGGGAACACAATGCTTGCCCTGCATGATGCTGGTGCCTGCGATGGAGCTAAGCCCTTTTTCTTTCCCTTCTTTTTCCTTGCATCGTGAGGAGAGGATTGTGTTGTTGCCCCATCTCCCTCATCCGCGCGGGGTGTCAACGTTGGGGATGTCAAGGTATTTGAGGCATGAACTTGCTGTGCTGTTTCAATGAGCATGGCACATTCATCCGTTACAGAGAGTTCACCATCGGTCAAGATGTTTTCATCTTCCTGCAGGTCTGGAACAGCAAATGTGACATTGAGTGGTTTGATATGTTTACTCTTGAAATTGTGTTCCAGTAGAAGAGGGGTGTATAGAACGTTTTTCCACTGTCGACTTAGTACAATTACTCCTTGGCGAAGAGTTGACAAATGAGGTAAGTCACTCTCTCTTAAATTTGCTTCAATGCTAGCCAAATCTGTTTGAAGCACATACTTCAGGAGCACATTGCAGAGCTGACATGAAGGGTCTTCTACTAGAGTTTTTGCCATTGGAGTCAAACGTCCATACCGACTTTTAACTGGCATATGTATACTTTGCACATCAAGTGCTTCTGCCATGAGACTTGATACAATAGCAGTGGCTCTCCTGTACTTAGAACGGAACATGTGGACAACTCTAATGGCTAGACGATTACTCGGATTCATCCATGCATTGATGGCAGGAGATGCAGTGCTTAACAAATTCCAATCCAGTCGAGTGAAGTCAATTTTTCTTGTTATTGGGGTCCTTGGAGGTGCAGCAAAGTTAAACCACACTTTATGCAATTCAATGACACATGAAGAGGTATTAGCATGATTGCAGCTTCTGGCCGGCAGAAGCTGGGCGTTCCCAGCACTACTTGTGGCTGTGCTGGCAGCGGCATCTGTGTCTGCATATGGGGGCTGGGGTCCAGAAGTAGCACTGCCTGTGCTTCCTTCAGGGACAGAAGAAAGAGTTTGTTTTCCAGGTACCTTAGTGCCTTTTGCAGAAATTGTGTCATCTGCATGGGAGAAACGGGGAGTATTACTGTACTCGCCAGCAGCATCCAAATCATCACGGGACCTAACAGAGTCAGTGTAAGCTACTTCGACTTCACTGTCCTCTATCTCTCCCTCTTTTCTGTCCAACTGAGAGCGTTTAACAACCTTAATTGAAACTCCCTCGAGTCCACACTCGAACATAATAAATCCAAGACGCTCATCGGCAACAGGTCCAGAAGAGTTCTCCTTCTCCTGTGGAGAAGGTTCTGTGTGCAGCCCTTTATTAGGAGACACTACTCGTGTGCAAGTAAACAGAACACGAGAGCAGTGTTCTGGTATAGCAGTAATAACAGCATCTTTCAAAATAGAACTCTCATTCCGGAATCGTCTCAACTGTGCATGAACCTTTCCTACATTCAACGCAACAATAGTTTCTTCCAATTGCTTATCTGATGTCTCAATGTAAACTGGTTCTGCTCCAATTTTATTCCGAGCAACTCCCCTGGCTTGCATTTGCAAACCCTCCAAAAATGGTCGGAGACCTTTGTAGCCACTAGTCGATTTCTTATTGGCAGGAAGAACAACTGGTCTGTTCAGTGTCTGAACAACCTCTCTAGTCTGCTTTCCTACATGAAATCTAACAGTGACTGTGTCTAAGCAAACAGCAAACAAAGAGACACAAGTCAAGTCCCGAAGATTGTCAAGGGCTGCAAAGGAAATAATTTCCTCTACAAGTGAAGCTTGGAGCAAAGTAACATTGACCTGAAAAGTGTAAATATCATGAGCACAACATAAAATGGAGTGACGGCAAAATATTTGTCAAACAGCGATCTTACCTTAGGAAAATGAATTGTTCCTTGAGTTTGAGTGTAAATACATTCTTCATAAGAGTTAGTAGGAGGCAATGCACTTATCTCTCGCTGGGCAGTACTGTGTTTACTGCTAGCTTGCAATTGAGAGAGATAGGACAAGGATTGGTCATGTTTTAGGATATTAGCAGCACAAACTGAACTAATGCATTCATTGTGCAAATGATTTAGAACAGTCAGAGGATGCAGAGATGCAAAAGTTGGAGTTAAAGCATCAATAAACCTGAGGGGGGAAATGTGTTAACACTATTCTTTGGTATTAGATGATCAAATTAGTAACATAGTAGATTGTCACATACCTCTGCAAACTTTCCAGAACCAAGGGACTCAACATGATATCAACATCACCTTTAAATTTGACAATAACAGTTGTCCTGGTTCCCATTTCTGTGTGGAGAGCTAGGAGTTCCTCCTCACAATCTGAAAGTAAATCATTCAGATGAACAAGCAATGTGAAAAACTAAATTGAGAGCTATGCCAAATTATTTTTAAACCCACCAGTATTGCTTTCCCCACTTGTTTTGTTGCTCTGCATATTAGGGCTGTCCCCCCATGAGTAGGGATGAGTTGGCGTTTTGCTTGATGGAGGTGGTGGGGTGCCATGGGAATCATTATTACGGCTAACCATTTTCAAAGATGTGAAGCCCTCAGTCAAAAATTCAAAGTGAGGAACATATCTTCCACCAATATAAATTAGACGTCCCTCATGAGTGCGTTGAAGCATAGGAGCAGTTAGAGCATCACATCCACATGGTAAGGAATTGTGAGCCCAATTTACACAGCTCACCTACAATAATAATTATAATTAAAAAGATAAGAACAAAAAAAATTTTTAAGAAAAAGGAAAAACAAAGTTTACAGCCATTGGGAATACATGTACATAAACTTAAAAAGTATACCTGAGACAGATGATTGACATAGCTGGACATCAAGAGAGGAGAGTCAACTATAGGTTTGTTCACTTGCATATGCAAATTGACTAATGCTAAATCATCTTGAGATGATACAGCAGACAGAAATGATGTACTAGAAACAGATGGAGAATCTGATGAATCCAAAAGATGACTTTCAATACGTAGTCCTTCTTCCTCTGCAGCATCAGCTGTGTGACCATTAACTATGCGTGGGCTAGGTGAGCGTCTCTTTTCTTCTTCTCTAGCAACCACTCCCTGTAATGATAAAAACAATTAAACAATAAAAACAATAAAAATTGCAAAACTTTAGTTAACAGAACACCACATTTTACCAAACTCACCAAGTCAAGTGAGCTGCGAGTATCAACTGGGTCAGGAATAATTGGAGTAGTGCTGCCAGTAACAATCATACTTTGCTGGCTTCCATAGGTTCTTCTGAAATTGATAAGACTTGTAAACTCAGTTACCTGACTTGTGAAACTAACCAAAAGTTATTTCATATATTGATTACAAACCTATGAACTCCATTTATTTCTTGCTTGTGGAGAGTGGATCCTGAGTGCTGTAAAGAACTATTTCTGCTGAATGCTGTGCTTACACTAGCACCTCCTGCCAAACTACTGAGATCTTCATCGGCAGAATAAAAAACCTCAGAGGGGTTTTCACTTCCCATTGAGAAGGTACGTTGAACCTCTTGAAGCACTTCTTCAATGGAGTGGTTTGAATCTGAAGGAAGTGGCCCTAAAGGAGACTGTGCCGCTTGAACCTGAGACACACACACACACACACACACACACACATTATAAAACTTTGCAACAAAATTGTGAAAATGTTATAAAAATTATTTATGATGAAGATTCTTACTTGGTTGTAGACAAGATTGCGGGTAGAGTTAAAATAATCTACAGCTAGCTTGGAATCTGACACACTGCACTTTGGGGTAAGTTCAGCTTCAGGAACACTCAATATTGATTTACTTCTTTCTGTGTGGAGTTTTGAATCAGAATCTAGCTTTTGAGGTAGAAGATTAGAAACACCACTGTCGACAAGACGAGCATACGGAACATCACGAAGTAGCTGAGGAGTTTGGCCCCTGAAAAGAAAATTTAATTTTTAAGAGAGGAAGAACTAAACGAATACAGATAAGCTTGACATGATTAAAGTTACCTATTGTTAGCTAATGATGTGTATGAAAAGCGCCTGTTGATTGAACGCTTATCTCCAACTGGACTAGGAGAAACAGGAGAGGCAGTACTAACCATCGTAGGGCTTTCTCCAGGATCCAGTGACACTACCTGAAATTCAAAAAACAAAAAAATAGTGATAGAATGAATCAAAGAGTTTTTTTTAGCAGTCAAAAATTTTAAAAATAGGGATATTGGCACACCTTTGGAGGGACTCCAGTGAAACAGGTTGGAGGGTTAACTCCTCTACATGAGAATGTTGGGTCATAGAGAGTAACATCCTGTGACCCATAAGGAGGAGTGTGAAACACAAGAGAGCCTTCATGCAGTATACTTTGCCCATACCCATAATCTTTGCTCCCCTCAAAAATCCTGTGAAGAAATGAAAGTAGATTTGACAGTTATGGTAAGGCTCAAACAGTCTTCAACATATCTAAAGTAGATCATACCTGAAAGAGGCTGTGTTTACACCATCAGTTGTATCCTGCCGACATGGTTTAAAGAAGCGAGGTCCATTGCGATTACTTCCGAAGAAAGCACAGCCACCTATACAACCACATTTGGCAGGGGATTTCCCATTCACACCATTTTCAGTACCCCACAAAAACCACAAGCGCCTGGTGCGCTCATCATGGATTTTGAGGTATCTATAAACAAATAAAAAATTGGAGAGTTTTGTTTGTTTCTTATTATTATCAATTTTAATAAAAAGGTATATACTTACTTGTGCTGCACAAGGTGCAAACTATGCTGAAGAGATGGCAAAGCTATAGCTGCCTCTACCACAAGTGGTCCAAACGAAACTGCTCCAACTTCAAGCCAAAGCTCAGGGCAGCCCTCCAGACCCGAACCTTTTCCATTATTAGCATGTTGGCTAGCCTGTTGGCTGCGGCCACTACCACTCCCTGTAGTATTTGTACTGCTACCTGCAGGACCGTTCAGATGACTGCCACTAGCTACAAACTGGTGAAGTTCTACTGCCGGCAAAAGGGCTGTGACTCCTGATTTGATCCTATTCCCATGGAGGTTACAAGTAGAGACACGAATTGGACTTGCCTGTAACAATCAGTTACTTATGATAGAAGCAACCTTAATGAGCAAGGTAGTTGATAAATAAAAATTGAAAACATATAGTACCCAAAGTTCAATAGCTGTGCTTTGTTCCAGCAAGTAAATATCTATTTCATCAATGGCAACCCTTGTCATTCTGTATTTGACTTGGTCACTGGTAGGACATGAATACCGTGTCTCAATATCTGACTCCGAACATAGAAGAGGGGGCAAGCCATGCATGCAAGGCTTAGGAGTCCGGGGAGGTCTCATATTGTTCTCAGAATCACATATAAGCATTACAAATGTTTCCAGACCAGTGATAAGATGATGCAACTGGAAAACAATCCCCATTATAAAATTAAATTTCATTATTTTTAACAAATTAATCACTGAAAGGACAACACAAAGGACAACATGGTACCTGAGGAGCTGTCAATTTTCCACTCAATTTTCCCAACTGTACTTCAACCAACCACGAATATTCTAGTGTATCTTCATCAAGAGACCTGCCTTCGTCACTGAACATAGCATGATGTCGAACCTGAAAACACACAATTTTTGGTTTACAATTTTGAAGAAATATTGTAAAACTAAGACAACAAAGAAGCACGTACTTGCAATGAAGACAACATCAGGTGGCCCTGATTTAGATGCCCTTCTCTACCTGGGCGTAGAGCATGATCAGAACTTATAAGGAAGGAAGGAGAGACTAAAACTTGCAAAATAGTTTCCCGATAAGATTTTTTCATTTCAAATCCAAAACGTTCAACAAGAATAATGGGACAGGGTGGATCTTTCTCCCCACAGTTCTATAGATACCCAAAATAAAAAATGTCATAATAATAAATTTCAAAAATGATTACAATGAAACAGAAAAGAGTAAGAATCTGTACCTTTACTAGATGGGCCTGGATGTCATGCATTGTGACAGAAACAGTAACTTGCATGGGCCTATATTCCCTGCAGTCAGCATGTTTTCTGATCTGTATTTGAGGCTGAGAGGTTGTGGAGGTTCCCGCACTGGCGGGAGGGACATTGCCTGCAGCCCCAGGAACTGGAGAACCTGGAGGTGGGCTTTGGTTTTGCGTCATATCGGTAAAACTCTGATCCTCACCAAATATATTTTCCTGGAAAGGGAAGTGACTTATGGTAAATAACTAGTTCTTTTGGTTGATAGCAAGTGTGGAGAAAGCAAACACGAACCTTCAAATGCATGAAATTTCGAAGTAAAGAGCCATAAAGTAACATCACAGAGGGACCAATTTCTAGCTCTACTAACACTATATCGGCTGGCATTGTTGTTGGATCAAGCTTCTGGGTACTGTCCTGTAGATCAAAATAAAGAAACTTATCTTTCCAAACAAAATAAATAGAGTGAAATACCTTGGGATTAAATTAAATATCTCAGCCCACCTGCTGCCACTGCATTTGAGATGTTTTTCGACCGTGAGGTATTCTCATAGGGGATAGCAAAATCTCTTCCTTCTCAGGTGTTGTAATATTGGCTTGAGGAGGTGGTCCCAAAGGTGGAGCTGGGTGGTAGGTGTAGTGAATGCTCAAAGCAACAATTGGAACCGACCAACAATCCACCCAACCAGTGCTAAAATTTTGATAAATTGAAATTATTAATTTTCCTTATTATTTCATGAAAATCTTACTATGTCAAAGTCCTACCTGCGTTGACAGACGTTTCTCCACCTTCTGACATGATCACATTTTTGTCTCAAATTACCATCCCTACCCAAAATTTTTGCATTTGAATCCAAAGCTAAAAGTACATTTCTGTTACTGTTCACCTCTGGTAAGTAGAGAGTCATATCAACACTTTCTCCCTGAAATAAGATATAATGTTTTGGCTCATCATAATTTATAAAATAACTGCATAAAAATATCTTTCAGTAAATCAATAGACAAACCTGTATCCAAAAGCGCAACGGGACAGTGGGTGGTAAGAAGTCCACAAACGGGAGATCAAAGGACAGATCAAATAGATCTCCACAAAATGCAATATGAGCTGCAACAATGAGAAACAAAGGGGTTAGTACCACATATATTTGGGGGAAATAGTCTAACGGTTACCAAATATTCCCATACAGTTCTCTTGATTTTGAGACGAACAATCAATCCAGTTGTATTCATTACACAGAGTTATAAGCTCAAATTCCTTAAGAAGAAGAGATAATTTCCAAGTGTATGGAATAAAATGTAGTAGATCGGGTCGAGCTTTGCTGGCCCAGTCATTGATCATATCTGCAAGTCAGAAGAAAGGAAAAAAAATGTTATTTTAAAATACACTAATTACTTATTGTATCCTCAGAAAAATATTAGAAAAATAGAAAGAAGAAAAAAAAAAACAAGGACAAGCTTTGCTTACCTTGGAAAAAGCCTTTGTGTGCAAAAATTAGATTTACAGTTGCTTTGCACCCTGTAAGATTAAGTATCCATTCTTGATGGTCATTCCATCTCAATGGGTAATGGCACTTGACACCAAACTCCAGTGTCTCACTCTCAACTAAGCTACGATACTGCAAGCTGGTTGAGGCCTCAAGGTGAAGTAATTGCCCATTTACTTTCGTTGTATATCCATCTGGTTGTACTATCCAAGGTATGGTAACTTCTAAGTATGAACCAGGACCAATATTTATATGTACAGCATTAGTTTCCTGTAAAAAAAAATGGTTAAAAAATTTTGGTTTGGCATGGTTTGGCATGTGAAAATACTCAAGATGCAAGGATCCCACCTTGTTTTTGGAGAAAAGAATGTCAATGGTGGCTTCATTTAAAGTACTTAAACGTATGTCAAATGACTGTACTTGACGTTTTTCACCAGGCTTCAGAGGTTCTGTGACTTTCATTGATTGGTAGTCATTGGGAAAGAAGAATTTGAAAAGATTTTCTCTTTGTCGATCAGCCCAAGGTCCATAGCTAAAATCTGTTCCTTTCCCACACTGCAAATTAACACAAAGCAATGATTATATTTTCCTGCTTGTAAGAGAAACCATCATAATGCTAAATAAAATTTTAAATTTTCTTTACCTTTATGTCCATACCCCAAATAGGAGGGGCAGACTCAACAATGTCTCCATTGGCCAATCTCAACATTTCTGGTCTTTCAGGGACAACTCCAGGCTCATCCATATAGTAATACATTTCTATGTTATTTGAAGATAATACAACAAAACCTTCTCCCATGTACCTTGGTGGGTCATCCACCATCCCAGTGTACTTTGGGCTAGGGGCTAGTATTACCTACAAAAATTGCATTTGTAGTCAATCATTTAAAAAAAAAAAAAAAAAAAAGAGTAAGAAAAAAAAAAATTGAGACTTACTTTAAAGTTTTCTGCTTTACATTTGGTAAAATGCATGAAGTGGTCAAGTCTGGATGCAGCAGGCTTCGTTGAGTAAACAAAATGGGCTTCTTCTACATTAACAGATAATGTAGTGGGAACAAGTCTATTTCCAAATACCACTCTTCCAGATGAAACATCAACCTTGATGACAGGTATCAGATCCCTCCAACTTTTTCCCAGCATTGCACCAGGCTGGGGTCGTTGTTGTTGCGCAGTGGTGGCAGAGGCATCTGCATCGTCTAAACTCAGATGACAATTTTTACTTTTTGAGAGCACACTTAATTTTGAGTGATCAAAATTTTCAAAAAAAGTGTTACCTTTAAATGGACTATCTCCGGGAAACAACTGCGATTCCAAACCAAAGACTTTCTCAAGTCTTGCGTACATGTGAGATCTATTATAGACATGCAGCTCAAATCCATTAAGCATCACAGATAATCTTGTATCAGAGTGAGAAAGATCTAGCATTGATAAGAAAAAATTGCATTTTAGTAAAAATTAGTTAGTAAATAAAATGATTCAATGCTGATAACAACCCTCTTTAAACTTACCTTCTGATACATCTTTTGGGACATAAGAACGCCACCATCTAAATATAAGATAACCATCTTGCACTCTAAGAGTGTAGTCATAAGTTATGTAAGATACATCCCTGAACATAATTTTCCCGGATAGAACATTCACTGTGAATGACCCTGCAAACAAAAACATTAAAAAATTACAAATCTATACCAAACAGAAGGATAGAAAGATTGCATTGGCAGTTTGCATGTAAAAACTTACCAACTTTAAAATGCCCCTCCCGAATAAAAAAGCGATTTAATAAATAAGTAAGTAAATGACCAATAACTCGTGAACTATAATATGTTATGTATATAACCCAGGCCATAGCAGATACAAGAGAGCAGAGAAGCCAGGCAAAATTACTATCCATTTTCAAATCTTTTAAATTAACATGACTACTATAATTCCACGGTGCAGCCATGGCAGGTTGTGTTGTTGGCCACGACAGTCCAGATTCTGACCCCAGCAGAGGGGACATTGTGAGAATGTTGTCCATGTTAACCTGAAGAACAAGAATCAAATATCAGATAGTGGTAACAGAAACACAAAGTATGAACCATGGGTATTTGTTTGTTATGAGACCCTACCCAACTGAATTTTGCACCTATTACAATAGTGAGATAACCAAGATAATAAAACTGTTATCAATATGATAAGGCTCGAGGAGCACCGTTCCTATTCTGTTCCGGAAGGCAAACGCAACTTTGTCTCAGAAAAGAGCTACATTTCTTGTAGAAAAATAACCACAAACACTAACATTCTAAGAGGTTAAGTATAGAGTTGTACTTAAGTCGGTACTTACCAACGTCTCTAGCAACGTATGCGATGAGGAATTCTAGTCAACGTGCCTCCATCACTACAAATATCTAATTTTATTGCGTGAACACATTATCATCTTTTAGGAGATGACAATTTTCTTAAAGTAGCTACAAAATCAACAATTCATTTTGTTCATGTTGTTATTCGCAGGCATCCTGAAATATCGAGCTGGAGACTACTGTAGACATACGTCACCTAATAAAAAAAGGCTGTTTCTCGTTCTAAAAAGGTTTCTACGCGAAAAAATTAGTAACAGGAAAACATTTCTGCCCATGTGTAACACGGAGGAATAAAAGAAAGTGTCAAGAGAAGTTGGTTTGAAATATGACAGTTGTTTGACAGATTTCAATTTTCAATGTTGGCGCTTGTTTCGTAGCAGACGGCATTTGTCGGCAATCTGAACGTGAAAAGATGTTGATAAAAACATAAACAAAACAAAACCGCGGCAGGAAAACAACAACAAGCCCATTAATGTCAATTTAGGCCAGGTCTGCTTGTAGTTCTAAATCTAAGAGAGGTAAGCTCTGGATTATTGCTTATCTGTTGAAAGCGTATGACTCCCATTGGCTGATTGAATATATATGTGAAATGGTGCAATGTTAAGCACCAGTTTAAATGGCTTTAGACTTGCCATTTACACATGGGCCTAATGAGCACTTGTTACACCCCTTTCATCAATATAGTTTACTTTTTATTTTTGTGTTGCAGGCAATGGAGATTTCATCATTCAAGCGATTAGTAAGATCAAAATCTGGCCTACGAATCGTTCCGGCCAATGATGACATGAAAAGTCCTTTTCTTTTGTGTGAGCCTCCATGGACACCAGATAGCGAGGTAAATTGTGGGCGTGGGAGAAATATGTTTCTCAACACCTGAACTACCAAGATGTAGAATTCTAACTGATATTACCTTTGTTTTTATCCTTATTCTTTTCAGTCTACAAACTGCACCGAATGCAAATCAAAATTTGGTTTTACATTAAGAAGAGTAAGTTAAAAAGTTTCAATGTCCTCTACAACTATTTTCTTAAACAAAGTAATAATCAAGCAATTGTTTCCAAACACAGCATCACTGTCGTCGATGTGGACTGATCTATTGTGCTCAGTGCTGTGCCACCAGGCTTCCATTACCTCGTATGAGCTTTGTTGACCCAGTTCGGATGTGTGACCGATGTGCTGACAGGACAGCCAATGAACAAGATTTCTTTGAACGGCATTTGAAAATATTGACAAGTGGTGCTTCTTTTATCCCAGACTCCTCGTTTAGCACAGCCAACCCCTTAGTGTGTAAATTGACTTCAGACCACAGGTATCTATCAGATTATGTTGCATATTCTTTTCAAGCCATTTCCTCTTGAATTTAAAAAAAATATATTTTCATTGTTGTTACAGATATCTTCTATTTGATGGTGCATACCATGACCCAGTTGACCTACTACTTATCAAGTCTTTCAGTGTTTCTAAAGATGTAGAGATTTTAGGTATGTAGTTTCTACATTCTTAGTATTTTGGAAGCTGTTGTATCAAATCAAACCAAATTAATCTTAACACAAAAATTTCATGAATTAAATTTTATTTAATTAACATTTTAGAGTGCAATGAGGATTATAATTCAGGTATGGTCACTTATTAGGAATGTCGACTGCAACCCGCTTACAGTTAGTCTAGCTGCTTAAAAACTGTTAAGGCTAGCTACTTTTCAGATTTTTCTTCTAACAACTTACCCCTCTTTTAGACATTGTTTGAAATATATTAAATATATGTACTATTTTTTTAAAGGTGGAAGCAGTATGGAACTAGTGTTTAGCACTGCAGAAAGTGAGCAAGAGAAGCACCTCAAACTTAGCACTGGCCCTGATCCTCTACGCAAGACAGGAAGTTCATGGATACTTGCCATGCAGCAGGTAATATTTTGAAAATTTTATGTCTGTTGAATATTTACCTATTCACATCTCCCTATTCAGTTTGATGATTCCTTTTTTACACAGGCTTTAAAACTCATATACAGTATGGAAAATATTTGAGGTAAACTCTTGATATCACTGTTACTGCTCTACCAACAACCTCTTCCAACAATTATTTAAAAAAAAGTTTTTTTTTTTTTTTTTTTGCTTTACCTTGAGCCATCAAAACTGATCACATTTTAACTGTCTAAGTACCTGATAATTATTCAACTTTGCTGATAAGTTTAGTTCTATTCCAAGATTTAAAAGAAGAAAAAAATCTGATCATTAATGTTAATTAAACTTTGTCATCCAAATATCATCAAAGCACAAATGTTGCTGTTCCGAGGTCCACCATACAGCAGGAACTGGTCATACCAGGCTGTGTCATATTTCTATACTATATTATTGCCTTTATTGGTGGGGGAGATTTCAACTAATTTCTTTTAAATTTTAATTCAATTTTAATAATCTTATTTTTAAAGTAGAGACTTTTATGAAATTCCACTTGGTTTTAAGTGTTATTCCATGCGGTTCTGTGCATAGAAAAGAGCCATTATCATGAAAAGTACATTACTAGCAAGATTTCTATTTGTTGAGTGTTGTGCCATTACAAAGAACTATGTCATGATAGATGTGCAGTTTAGTGAGTAAGAATTTTTTCTGCCATTTTATCATTTTTGTTGGCATTTGTATCTTTCCAGTTATATTGTTATTGTGTAGTCTGTTTTACAGTGTATTGTTTTACAACTTGCCCTTTTGGGTATGCTGATTATTAACATAAATGGCTTTATGACGGGTTTCATGACAGAAATCCAAGAATGGTTATTACTGAGAATTATCATACAGAATCTCATACTTGATTATAACTTATTGTAAATACTACAAAGATACAGAGATTATTTGCTCCTGTCAATTTAATCACTATTGTACGATTTTAAAAATGACAAGGGTTAAACTCCTTGCCTTATGTAATATTTGTAATAATCATAATAATAAAAACATACCTCGCCAGCCTAGTCTGTTGGCTTGTCAATTCATTCCTAGTTGGTATTTCATATTTTACTGAATGGTCTTGTAAACGCAATTGGCCGATGCGTTTCAAAGTGTCACAAGTCCATAAAATTGTCACAGCAGTCACCTTTAACTCGTGAAGAAATTTTTACAACATAGTTTTACACTGTTGTACCCGTCCAAACTGTCGTCTGCTGTTCGCCGCTTGTTTTAAAACATTCGCGCGAGGGACTACCACAAATTTCTCATAGTTAGTGGCTCACATCTTGCATCGTCTGCTAAGATGCCTGTGCGTGGATTATGTCATAGGTTAGAAATCTTATGAAATTTTACTGTTTTGGAGAAACTAGACGTGCAAAACTACTAAACTATATACTTCAAGAATATAGTGTTACACTTGACCAACCTGCGCTTTGTGAGGCATTTGACAAAAGCCTTGGTATTGCTTGACATGAACATTCCACTGTGAATGAGTTAATTTTCTTCACTGAACTATTGCAATCATTCATTTCAACTATGGCATCAATTAGAAAGAGCTTAAAAGCTCTGATCTCATTTTCAAAATTTAATGTTTCTCAAGAAATTTCATGGTAAGTTGTAAAGGGCTATTTTTAAAAAGAAAGTCTTTTAGAAAGTTTTCTTTGAAAAACAAATTAGTAAGTTTTCAAGAAGGTTATTCCTTTTTTAATCAATTAATGTTGTAATATTTTGTTTGGCAGCGGTAAACCCTCATGGAACCTTTGCAGTGTCAGACACTCCTCCAAAGGCGCTTATGAAGGAGATGGTAAAACACATGCAGTTATGCTGGATGAGCAGAACGCTGGCTTATTAATACATGGTTATAGTCAGGTTAATATTAGTTTGAGAGAACCAGCATCTTCAATTTTCCCTTCCTCAATTTAATCATAACTTTGTTGCCTAGGTGGGCTTCACCTTGAATAATGGTACTACAGTTTTGGGCCCAATTGCCATATTTCCCAACAGTGTTTTAAGTTGGAATGTTGGAGAGATCACTGACATCAATGAAAAGTCTTTAAGCCTTTTCCTTAAACTTTATCCAAAGCTTGGTAAGTTCATGTGAAACAAATAATTCATTGGTCTTGAGTTTGAATTAACTTCTGCTTTTTTCCTTAGATATTTTAGTTCTAGGTATTCCATCAATCAGTAGAAAGTTGTACAAAAACCATGTAAATGTTATCTATCGAATGATCAAAGAACGCAAGATACAATGTGAAATCTTGACACCAGAAATGGCATGTCCAACATTTAACTTTTTACTTGCTGAGCAGCGTTTTGTAGGGGCAGGTATCATACCTCCAACAGAAATTATTGGTGAAGGAGAGTGCGATGTAGGTTTGACCCCACTCAAATTGGGTGCTCCCGATGAGAGAAATTATTAGATAAATCAATCTTGTTGATGATGTCACTTATTATTCTTGGTAATGTTTTGTAGTTAATAAATAATTGAGCAAAAATTGACAATTTTTTAATGTACAATTTATGCAAGACGTTTTAATTATAATATTCCCTCGTTACAAAAAAAAGATTGTATTGACAAGGCTCTATGAATAACCTTCAAATTGCTTGCAACTGTCAACTAAACTACCGAAATTTTATCCCAGCACCATCAAAGTATACCCACACCAGCCAAAGAATGACTGCGTGAGCTCTTATACATACAGCTGAGAGCCATTCTTTGCCTGGTCAGGGTTTACCTCCTCAGCAGAGCCCTCCACTGCGGTCGCGTCGCCCGTGCAGTCCAGTCCAGCCCGGTCCAGTAGTGAATGATATGAGACAGCGCGGCGCAGTACGTCGCGGCATCTGTCTCCCTCCCACTGCTGACCTCAAACTATCTCCACTTTCTACGGCTCTAGTTTCAAGCTTACTACGACTGTAGCTGGGCTCTGCTAGGGAGGCACTTAATTCTTCTTTCACATAATTAAAAGCATCACAGTTATCCATAGTAAATAATACAAGACTTCAATCAAAATGTACTGCTTGAGTTTTTGCACAGTTCACAATAAGACTTCAATCCCCCTCCTCCCTGATTTATTTATCTCTAGGATGGATCATGTTCACGCCACAGCAAATGTATTAAGAACAACTGAACAAGATGAACCATGAGACCCAATTAATATGTTGAGTGCAAGAGATTTTTTTAGTCAGGGTGTGACCAGTATGTGGTCATATTGAACTCAAGATATTAATAGCCCTCAAGCGGTTCGTCTTTTACATGATTGTAATGTATATCTATAGCACCTTGATGGCGAGAAAATGTTTGACAGATCTCTATTGGTTCTTCATCATCATTTTTAAGAGGTATGCGCTCAAACTTGTAAGTGTGAGAATGCCCTTTGCACTTTGCTTTGGCTAGAATACCTCGCTTGTAGTAATACCTGAAAGCAATACGATCCATCATAATAAATGTTGATCTGAGAAAATATTTCAACAAGGGTAAAGTTGCGCCCTCTCACCTCAACCCTCTACCCATAGTCTCATAAGTCATGTCTGGCTTATTTTTGTGTATTCCCCAAAGAGATGCTACCATTTTGGGGTTTACCAATTTGAAGATATTAGTTTCACGATTTATCCACTTGATGTATCGAGGACAAAACTCCGGATTGTCGAGCAACTCAAGAAGAAACTTCCATAGATGCTTCACGGAACCAATGGAACCTGAAACAGAAAGGTACTTCAGTACCTGGCCCCTATATGCAAATAAATTAAAATGTACAGCTAACCTTCTGATGTAGTTTTTGGTGTAAGTCTAGCTATTTGTTGATCCCTGCAGCAATATTTCCTAAACTCTAGAAATCTTCTAATAAAAAGAAAAGGTTTAAAATGTAATTAAATCACAGTCTTTCCTGGTATAGATTTATTTCACATCATGTAAAAGGCTCCATTTAAACTCCATATTTTGAGTATAACATACATTATAGAACATGTTTTACATATTTATTTTTACAAGAAACAGGCATTATTTTCCCCCCTTCCACTTCTAAATGCATGCTAACATATGTACATTTTTCACAACATAGGGTAAGAAAATATCACCATCTTTCATTGCCCATACTCTACTAATCTCGATGCTCTTACAAACCTTGGTTCACTCTGCCCACGGGGCAAGACTCGCACTAAGTAGAATCAAAAACCTGCCTCATTTTAAGTAAATGAGGTACAACACTTAAAGATAAATTTGTCTTCAAAATATTTTCCTTACTTCATGTTTTGAAAATATTACGTTATCCAAAATAATAATTTATCACTTTGCTCTTGACTTGGACGAAAGCTGCTGGACAAGAATGGCAATCCCAAAAATACATCTGAGGTCTTGAAACAATTATACAAAATAATGTGATGTAAGTGCGTTACTTGAATCAAGGCCAAGGCTTTCCTAAGATATTTCACAGGAAATAAAAACTGAAAATAGTTGAGCCCGGCGCGAACCTTACCTCATCTTTCTCACTAATACACATCTGGCAGTCCGCCAACCGATATCATCACAGAAAGTTACAACTGGTTTAGTGATTTGTACAATCTACACAGATACCTACATAGCGATCAAACAATGAAGGTGCTTTATAATATCTTATGAGATAGAATTATGCTCCTCCTACTCTAAAGATGCATTTGGTGTCAGCTTATTGCAACACACACCAGATGAAGAAAATTTAGAAAAAAGAATGGTACAGCAGACTACAAGAGAAAAATCCTGTCACAACCCATAGAATAGAAGTGTGAAAAATGTGGCAGTAACACTTTACATCAAATTGAATATATTACACAGCAGGGAAAAAGTAACACTGGACAAAAACAACTAGTGAGTGAACAGGCAAGAGCTGTCACATCACGTCTAAGACATGCACATCAATGAAACATCTACATGTTCAACATTAGAATAGTATTAAAAACTTGTGAAGAATTTTCACACTGTTTAAAAATGACAAAAGTAAAAAAAAAGGGAAAAGGAAAAAACTATTGATTAAAGTTTGATGAAAACGAGTAATAATATTAATGAAGTATTGGTATTTGTACTGCCTTTTGTTAGCCATAGAACACTCAAAGTATTGAAAACCTAACAGCCAAGGTACACATCGCACAAGAACATTTATATATATATATATATCTCTACGCACACATATATATATATAAATTTATTTATATAATCTTTTTACCTATACATTTATATCACACATTCACACGCCCATCTATCATCAACAGTCTATACATGAGTCTTCTCTCTCTCTCTCTCTAACTATCTCTCACACATTCACACACACTATCACACATTCTGTTTCCAACAATCATACTCTAGCGATCACTTAAAATTATGCTATCAAGGGTAACTTTATCCAATCAACTCATCAAGTACCAGGTACTTGACTATTAAGTACAGTGCAGTTCAAGAAATCTCTCACAAAATTTTAATCAACACAACACCTCAACTCAAAAGAAAGCATGAGCTTGTAATATCAACTCTAGAGAGAAACCCATTCTACATTTTTTTCTTTGAATTAATTTCTCAATAGTTTTATAATAAAATTTTCTATTTAAATACATCAATTTATCTTTGGATTCAAATTTCTTTTTTGGAGTAGAATTTTTTGACTCCACAATTAAAATCTACATACATCTCTGATAATAAATTACTTATACAATAATTTACATATTTCCGGTTTGGGCATGTGGGCTCCCATCTCCAACAGCTAAATTGGACCTCAAAACAGGGAAAAAATATAAACGGTCTGTATGACACAGACAAATTTCAGATCTGAATCCAATTCAAACTGTCACTTTCCTACAAACTTCCAGAATGAAACCCATGCTTTCACTTAAATAAAATCCAAGAGTTTTCATCAATGTACGTAAATGGAAAACAATCAGGGAGACAAAACAAATGTAAAGAAAATTATTTTAAGAAACAAACAAAAAAAACAACAAATAAAATTTGAGAAAGCAAACACGAGAGCTCACTACACATTAATTATGATTTCCTGAGATCAAGTCACGACAAAATTGACAAGAGGTCGTTGATTCTTTGCTGACGTGGAGGCAGTGCCAAATTTTCATTAATAATATAAAAAAAATCATTAAGAAAAAAAAAAAAAAACATCTCTTGAGACTGCATCAGTTCTTCTCTGACTTGCAGCCACATACCCCGCGGAGCGCGGAGTGTCTGCTGCGAGAGTAGCGGCCTGACTTTGGCCCTGGGCACCGGAACCGTGCCCTGCACCGAGGAGAAGAGCGCCACCGCCTCTGGGCCCCGCCCTCTGCCCCCTGCACTACGAGACAGTCTACAGAGAGCCGGGCGGGAGCCGGGCGCGGCGCGGCGCAGCTGCAGGTGGGCCCGGCCGGCAGCCTGGCCTGGCAGTGGGGGATTGTACTGAGGTGACCAACAACATGCTGCGGGCGGGGCTGAGGGGACCGCGGGCGCGCGCGTCGGGGCGGGGCGGGCTGGGGCGGGGGCGTACCCCGCGGGGGCGTGCCCCGCCCCGCCCCGCCTCGTCTGGCGCCTCGCTCTTCCGGAACGCCTCACGCCCCGCTGCAGTCTATCTCAACGATGTCCTTCGGGACGTCCACAAACTGGTACACCAGCCGCTGCCCGTCAACCTTGGCCAGGATGCCTCGCTGGTAGTAGTACCTGGAACGACGAGCAACCGTTAGCGTAACTCAGGGGTCTCAGACACGCGGCCCCCGGGCCAGAGTGGCCCGGAGCTCCGAGCCGTGCGGCCCGCTGCGGGCCGCAATGGGAGAGATAGGCGGGCCACTGGGCGGGCCAGGGCCGGCTCAGCAGTGCGACAGAGTCCAGCAGCCAGCGAGCGTCAGTGCTCGTGTGCGTCCGAAACCGACAGGTGGGCGTGAGACGGAGCTGTAGACCAGTGCGAGCATCTCACTCCGACTTGTCGTTTTCGGACGCATGCGAGCACTGACGCTAGCTGGCTGCTGGGCTCTGCCCGTGTCTGGGCCGGCGTTCGGCAGGCGACAGTCGGACGTCCGGCCCACCTCCTCTCCACAGCGCATCCATCTCTCTCACTCAGCTCCGTGTGGCCCGCCCAGATCTCTCACTCTGAGACCCCTGCCGTAACTGCTCCGCGGCGGGAACAAGCTCAAGTTCCCCGGCTCTCACGGCGCTTACCTTAAAGCTCGGCCCATGGTCTCGTAGTTCATGTCGGGTTTGTTCTTGTGCAGGCCCCACAACCTGGAGACCGCCTTGGAGTCCACGAGCTTGAAGACGCCTTTCTCCCTGTTCGTCCACTTAATGTAGCGCGGACAGAACTCTCGGTCTTGGAGTAACTTCAGGAGGAACTCCCACAGGTACGTAGTGGATCCTGGAGGGAAGATGTCGACGTTAGCACAAGGGGCAAACCTCGAAGAAAACGCGGTCACATTAAGAGCCGGTACAAACCTTCTCGGCTCTTGCGCTTCGCCTGGCCCGCAGGGTCGCCGCTCTTGAGCCTCTTAATCTTCTTGGTCTTGGGCGGCCTCGGGGGGAAGCCCATCTCTAGCAGGTACAGGTCGTCCGTCGAGGTGGCGGGCTGCACGTAGGCGCCCAGGCCCCCGCCGGGGGACAGCGGGCCGGGTCCGCCCAGGGGGCCGGCCAGCCCGCCGCCCAGGGGGCCCGCCACGCCGTACTGCGAGCCCATGGCGTACGGGGACGCGTGGCCCGGGTGGTGCAGGCTGCCCAGGTAGCTGCCATACGCCTCGCCCACTGCAAGGACAACAAGGCCGTAGTTAGTAAGGTCCGCGGTCGCGAGGGGGGCCGCGGGGGAGGGCCACGCGCACGGCGCGCGCGTGCGAGGGGCTGCCTACCCGCCCGGCGGGCCGGGACAACACACGCACACACACACACACACACACACACACACGGGCGCGCGCGCGGTCACTTTCAGTTTCAGCCGCAGGTCGCCATGCAGGCCGGGTTACACGACGCTGCCAGCCCCAGCCAGGGGCCTTTTTGGCGAGGACGCCGTCGTCGGGGTAGTGCCGTGCGGACAGACAAGGAGGAGGAGGAGCAGAAATCTGCTACGGGCGCCAGGAGCGGGGCGGGGCGGGGCGGGGCGGGGCGCCGCGACTCATGCCAAGTTTAGCCCGGCCCGGCCCGGTCTGTACGCCGCGCGCCGCGCCGCGCCGGGGCCCGCCAATATCACGGCGAATACATAACAGCGCGCTGGGTGTGGGCGGGGCGGGGTGAGGCGGGGCGGCGTTCCTGCTCCTGGCGATGCAGTGCGCCGTGCTCCACCCCGGATGCGGCCCTCCTGATCAGTATTCAGCGAGCTGCTGTCTGCCCGCCCCGCCCCGCTCCGCCCCGCCCCGCCCCGCCCCGCAGCGCCACTTGGGACGGAGCGGGGTCCGCGCCCGGAGCCGGAGCCGGAAACGACCGGCCATACCGGAGGAGACGCGACACGTGCGGTTCCTCTCCGGCTGAACTTAAAATGAGGATTTCTCCCCGGAGCGGAGGAGCACGTGGTCTGCTCACCGCGGCTCCGGCCCGGCTCCGGCCCGGCCGCCGCGCTCCAGCGTGCATGTGGGTTAGCGCCGAGCACCGGAGCAAGGCGAAGAAGGGCGAGGTGCCGGAGGGGGGAGCGGGACGGGCGCCCCTGTTCTAGTTCTAGGACTCTAGGGCGACGTGGTGTCACGGGCGCCCCTTATCTAGGACGACGTAGTGTTACGAGGCGCCCCTGCTCTAGGACTCTAAGGGCTCCGTGGTGACGGGGGCGCCCCTGCTCTAGGACTCTAAGGGCTCCGTGGTGACAGGGGCGCCCCTGCTCTAGGACTCTAAGGGCTCCGTGGTGACGGGGGCGCCCCTGCTCTAGGACTCTACGGCGCCGTTGTGACAGGGACGCCCCTGCTCTAGGACTCTAGGGCGCCGTGGTGACAGGGGCGCCCCTGCTCTAGGACTCTAGGGCGCCGTGGTGACAGGGGCGCCCAGGACGCGCGGCGCCGTGGGCCGACACTTGTGGTGCTAGCCGTCACCGTCCACCTCCTCCTCCTTGCCGCTGTCAGGTTGTCAGTTCGGGGGGGGGGGGGAGGGGGCTTCCGGAGAACGTGAGCTACACGCGTGAGTGCTCACGGGTGTACGAACCTGCCGAGGAGCGGGAGAGGGAGAGAGAAGGAGAGGGAGAGAGAGGGAGAGAGAAGGAGAGGGAGAGAGAGGGAGAGAGAGAGGGAGAGAGAGAGAGAGAGAGAGAGAAGGGAGCAGGAAGACGAGAGAGGGCTGTGCAGGGCGGAGGCTCCTTCTGGGGACGGGACGAGCTGGGACGGGCTGACCTTGGACTGGTCACTCACACCATGGGCCGACGGCAGCGCGCGGGAGAGCGAGAGAGAGAGAAGGAGAGAGAGGGAGAGGGAGAGAGAGGGAGAGAGGAGGAGGAAGGAGGGGACCAAGGAGGTGAGTGGGGGCCGGGCCGGGACGCGCCGGGCGGCCGGCTACCGCGCGCCTGGCCGGCTGGCCGCTTCCGCTTAGCAGTTGCGCCCTCCCCCCCCCTCTCCCCCCGGCCGCTTGAGTCCGCCGAAATTCCTGATCTCCTCTTCGCGGAGGAGGAGGAGGAGGAGGAAGGACTTAGCCTCAGCAAGGAGCGCGCGCGGCGGAGCGGGGCGAGGCGCGGCGGGGGCAGCCGAGCCGAGCCGAGCCGGCTGGAGACGAACAAGTCGATGACACCGGGTGAGGATACCGACCTGAACGCCCCGCCCCGCCCCGCCCCGCCCCGCCAACTAGAAGAACGTCTCCAGCGCGCCTCCGCGGGGCCGGGCGGGCCGGGGCGGGGCGGTGGCCGCGGCGCCGTCCACGTGTGCACACCAGCAGCACCAGTGCGTCATTCGCCAGGACCGGCCCGGCCCCGGCCCCGGCCCCGGCCCCGGCCCGCGCGCACAATTTCCTGCTGGCGGACCACACCGCCTCCGCGCCCGCGCCCCGCCCCGCCGGCAAGAAGCTTCGCGAATAACTCGCCCCCCCCCCCCTACACACACACACGTACTCGTCTGGTGCAAGGCGAGGCGCGGCGCGGCAGTGCTGGGCTGGCGGTGCATTCCAGACCCGCACTGCAGCGGAAGGCAAAGACTGGACTGGACTGCAGTCTCGCCTCCTCCTCCTCCTCCTCCTCCTCCTCCTCCTCCTCGTCCCGGCCGGACCAGGGTGTCCCTCTGTGTCCGCCTGCACCCCACGACGCGATCCTGGTTCCCAACACTCACCCTGGCCCCGCACGCCGCTCGCGCGCCATATTGTCCTGCAGCTGCTGACATCCCGGAGGCTTGGACGCGACTGCCCGCCTTATCCTGGCCGAGGCCCGGCCCCGGCCCCGGCCCCGGCCCCGGCGCGAGGCTGCGCACAACCCTGGCCGGGCCGGGCCGGCCGCTCCCTCGGCCATCTCCTACCTGAGGCCTCGGCCCTCGGCCTGGCCGCGGGACCAGTCGCTCCTCCAGCCATAAGGTTCTCGCACAAGCCTGGCGCCGCATGGCGCCAAGATTTAAATTAAGGAAGTGGCAGAAGCAGCTGCAGCATAGCGACACATGGTACGTTTTCTTGATTCTCTTTCTGTCAGCCACAGTACTCGAGTCATACCATCGACAACGCCGGGCGCGTCGCGGCGCAAGTCGTCGCCCCCTCCCCCGCCTCGCCCCGCCCCGCCCCCCGCGAGTCGACCGACCGGCCCACGCCCCGCCCCGCCCACTGCAAAGTCGAGCCGAGACGGCAACAGTGCAAGCAACAAGTGCAGGCCAAGGCACGGCGCGGCGCGTCGGAGCGGGGTGGGCAAGGGGCCCAACGCAGCGACGGCGGGGCGGGGCGGGGCGGGGCGGGGCGGGGCGGGGCGGGGCGGGGCGGGGCGGGGCGGGGCGGGGCGGAGCGTCGTTGGCGGAAGAGAAGACACGCCTCGCCTCGCTCGGCTGCGCGCACGATGATGCACTTGCTACCCGACGCACTTGTCTCTCTCTCACTCTCTCGCTCGCTCTCTCTCTCTGTCTCCTCCTTTCTCCCTCCTCTGCCTCTCTCAAAGAGGTGACAGGAAGAGCCGAGCAGCGTGCCTCCCGGGCGTGTCTGTCACGGCACTCGCCCCGCCCCGCCCCGCCCCGCTCCAATCTGACTGTCATTTCACTGTCATTGCTCTGCCCTGAGCCTTTCAGCCGCCAAAGTGCAGGGACTTCCCCGCAGGCAGCAGGCCGCGGACCTGGCCGCCGTCTCAAGAACCTGTCCCCGGACGGACAGACAGACAGACAGACAGACAGAGTGACGGGCGGGACAGTACCGCCCCCGTGTCTGCCGTCGACCCGGCCAAATTGATCGGTCCTTTTGAACGGCGGGAGAATGAGGAAACACGATGGCGGGCGGGGCGTGGTGGGGTGAGGCGAGGTGGGGCGGGGCGTGGCGGGGCGGGGCGGGGTGAGGCGGGGCGGGGCGGCGGGCCCTTTAGGGCGAGCCACCAACCGAATCAGGATGGCACGCATTTCGAGGCCCCCCTCCATCCCCTGCTCTGCTCTGCCGTCGCGTCGCGCCGTCCAAATGGCTCTCCCCATTACTGTTATAAGGTCAGTCGGGGGAGGCGGGGCGGGGCGGGGGGCGGAGCGGGGCGGGGCGGGGCGGCCGAGCACACATTTGGTCAACGATTTACATGACAGTGTGTACGCGCCTGGTTTCCATTTCATTATTTGGCTGTGGACTTTAAGGCCCCGCCGCCGCCCCCGCCCCGCCCACAGCCGCGACAGTGACCCTGAGCGGCACCTCCCCGTCGTCTGCTTCGACAAGTGCCAACCAGAGGACTGTGTCACCTTCCGCATCGCCCGCCCCGCCCCGCCCCGCCCCGCCCCGCCCCGCCCCGCCCCGCCCCGCGTGTGGACGATATTTGGCAAGCGCACCTGGGCACACACCGGCCGCGGCGGGGCGGGGCGGGGCGGGGCGGGGACTACCTTAACCGTGAAAAAACGAACCGCGGTAGGAGGAGAGACGAATGTTCTCGAACGGCACCAGGTCGTCGTCAGGAAGAGGATGAAGCAACATAAGAAGCAGGAGACAAGGGTGTGACCCAGGCCCAGGGAGTCCGCGAGGCGGGGCGGGGCGGGGCGCGGCCAGGAACTCGCACTCCTTTGTCGTCCGCGACGCGCGCGCCGCTCCGAGCACCACGCCCTCAACCTTCTCGTGCCGCCCCGACATTTAGACCGTCTTCTGGGAAGAGCGGGAGGGCGGGGCGGGGGGGCGGGGCGGGGCGGGGCGGGCGGGGCGCCCTCTCTCCCCTCACCCGTTGCGAAATGTTTGTCGGCTGCTGTGAGTGTGTGGCGTGGGTCCACTTCCTCCTCCAAGTGCGAGACGACACCCCCGCTCCTCCCCTCCCCTCCACTTCCTCTTCGTCTACGACATCACCGTCATAGTGTTGACCGATAAAGCGAGGCGAGCAAAGCAAACGCGCCAGGGCGGGGCGGGGCGGGGCGGGGTGGGGCGGGGTGGGGCGCGCGGGAGGTCGCGAGGGAAGGGTCACCCCGCCCCAGCCATTAGCCATCTCTTTCTAATTAGCTGCCGATTATGTCGGTGCCATCCGCAATACCACGTGGCCCCGCCCCGCCCCGCCCCGCCCCGCCACACCCCACCTCACCCCACGTCAGCGCAGACGCGACGAGATACGCCGTGCGCTGCGCACCCGCCCCGGCCCCGCCGCACGCGCACATACTGTACGTGATGCCTGCTTGGCGGGGCGCCCCGCCCGCCGCACCTCGACGCGTGGCGGGGCGGGGCGGGGCGGGGCGCAGCTCTAGGTCACGGGCGCGCTAGATCCTAGACGATAGGCACCGCCGCGACGCCTAGGCGCGGCCTAGATCAGCTCGCTATCATGGAGGGCGGGGCGGGGCGGCGGCGGTGCACTGGACGAAGACTGCTTCCTGTCGGAGCGCTAAGAAAGCTCGGGGGCGGCGGGGGAGGACACGCTGAGCCGGCGCCCCAGGCGGGTGCGATGCGATCAAGTACGGGCGTGGGGTGGCGACGGCGTGGGCGTGTTTAGGAAAACCTGAGCCCCAGTGGGTGGCGGCGGGGGCGGTGGGGGCGGCGGGGGCGGCGCCGGGGTGGAGCCTGTTGCTCTCGCCGGGCCGGGCCGGGCAGGGCGCCGCGCTGCAGGCCACGGCCGAGCCTTACAGACGGGGCTGATATCGCTTTCCGATTCAGCGCTCCCCCACGTTATTTTGTGAGTCCCCGCGCGGGCGCGCGCGCGTGTATGTGTGTGTGTGCGTGTGCGTGGCCGCGGCGTACACAGCGCCGTGGGCAGCTCGCGCGCTCCCCGCCACTACTGGCGCGCAGTGCCCCGCCCCGCCCCGCCCCGCCCCGCCCCGCCCCGCCCCACCCCGCCTCATTGGTTCAACGACACACTGACTTTCTCGCGACGTTTTGAAGGTCACACGAGAGAGAGAGACGGAAGAGGAGGAGGCCCGGGGGCCCGGCGCGGCGGCAGTGCGGCGAGCGGTGAAGCGTGAGAGAGGAAGAGAGAGAGAGCGAGCGAGCGAGAGAGAGAGAGAGGGAGAGCGAGAGAGAGAGAGAGCGAGCGAGCGAGCGAGAGAGAGAGCGAGAGAGAGAGAGATGGGCGGGAAGACCTACGACTTGGTTCCCTCTCCCTCCGCCCTAACTCTCTGCTCTCTTCCTCCCCCGCGCGCCGCTCCCCGCCACCCCCAAGTACATCGTCACGTCCTCGTACAGTGCGGGCGGGGTCGGGGATGACCGAGGTGTCGCGGGGCGCTGAGAGGACGACGGGCAGGAGGAGGAGGAGGAAGAGGATGACGAAGAGAAGTACGGCGACAAGGAGGTGGAGCCGCGGGGGGCCGCTAATCACCCAGCAGCCGCGAGCACCTCGGCAACGCTCTTAGAAATAACCGCCTGTCCGCCCCACCTCACCCCGCCCCGCCCCGCCCTTCCGTCCGTCCGTCCGTTTGGCAGCCACGCGTCGAAGAGGAGTGGGAGGAGCGGGAGAAAGGGAAAGGAAAAGGAGGTAGGGGGAAGCCCACCGCGCCCCGCCTCACCCCCACCCCGCCCCGCCTCACCCCGCCAGACTCAATGTCACGAGGTAAAATAATTTCCTGTTTCGAAACCCCATCAAAATTTAGCATGAGCGTGCAGTGGACAGCGCGCGGGGGGCTGCCGGCGGCTCCTGGGGCGGGGCGGGGCGGGGCGGGGCGGGGGTGATCTGATGTGCGCCCGGCCCCACCCCGCCCCGCCCCGCCCGGCGGCGCGACCTTCAGGTACGCGTATTAATACCCCCAACCCCTGCCCGCCCGAGCGCCCGTCACGCCCGCCCCGCCCCGCCCCGCCCCGCCCGCGGGACACCCACCTCCTGACACCCGTCCCGTCCCGGCTCGCTCCTCCTCGCCCCGACCAAGGCCGAGCTACATGACCGAGCCGTCCCGTCCCGCGCCGTCCGTCGGTCTAAATCCGTGATCGAGCAGACACCGTCTGCTGCCAGCCGCGGGCGGGGCGGGGCGGGGCGGGGCGGGGCGGGGCGGGGTGGAGCACCGGGCTGTATCCACCTGCCCCCCACCGGCACCGCATCTGCCCCGCTAATCACTACCGGGCCGGGCGGGGCGGGGCGCCCCTGGGGTAGCCAGCGCCCCACCCCACCCCACCCCGCCCCGCCCCGCCCAACCCCGCCGCGCCCCACCCCTCCCGCGGTCCTGTCACTTTCACTCTGCGATGCCCGGCCGGCCCGACGCGGCAAGGCCACCCCCGCCGGCCCACCCCGCCCCGCCCCGCCCCGCCCCGCCCCGCCACGCCCCTTTACTGACCTTGGCTATAGGCCTTCCCCTTCCGCCCATTCCGGTCGGATTCTCCCGTCCTGCCCGGAGCCGCTCGGACTGTTGCTAGGCGCCTCGGAGCAGGGCTGGGCTGAGCTCGGGTGGGGCGGGGCGGGGCGGGGCGCCACCGTTCGGGGGAGGACTTGCGCAAACAGGAAGCGACGGCGCGGGCGCGGCGGGGCGGGGCGGGGCGGGCGTACTCGGGGGTTGTACTGTACAGCGGCGGGGTGGGGGTCTATACAGTACCCGTCCACCTCGCTCGCACCCCCGAGCCGCTCTCTCTGTCTCTGTCTCTCTCTCCCGCTCTGTATTTCTCTCTCCCACCCCTGACAGTCTCACTTTCGCTCTCAGCCGGTCGATACGGAACGCCTCCGCCACCCCCACCCCACCCCACCCCGAGGGCGTCCCGTTTTTATCTCTAAAGGCCCCCAACACAAGGCCTCCTCCTGCACAGGCGTGAGGGGTGGGTCTGGGGGTGCTTGAGGGAGGTTAGGGTTACCACCCCGCGGGGGGGTGTGCGCCGGGCCTAGGGGTGGCGCTCGTGCGCCAGGCAGGCAACCTGACGCAGCCGGACGCACCCTGAGGCCAGGCCACACCCGCCGTGTGGTGTGGTACAGTGCCGCCTCCCGCTAAGCGCCGCGTGGCGTGCGCTCAAAGTCAAGGTGAGCCAAGGAGAGCCCGCTAGAGCTCCTAGGAGGGGGCGGGGCGGGACACTTGAAATAGAGCGCGGGAGCCGCGAGGGCGTGGCGGGGCGTGGCGGGGCGGGGCGCCCGCGCAGTACCGTAGGTCAGGCCAACACTGTACGCACGCACGCATGCACGCAATGACCGAAAAAACTATACTATGACGCGCGCGCAAAAAATTCCAAAAATACGAACCCTTATTTCCGAAACTAAACCCTGCAAGACTCTCTCGGTGCTTACTTCGAGCGCTAGGCTTGCCATGGCCCAACCCCACCCCCCACCCCGCCCCGCCAGCGCTCAGTGTACTGTACAATTCGTACGTTATTCAGCATCTAGGGGCTTCAAGGCCTTGTGCGGCTTACGGGGGGTGGGGGGCGGAGGGGCGGGATGAGGGCGGGGGATAAAATCCCACCGGGATAAGGCCGCCATAGCGGGCCTACCCCCCACCCCCCACCCCACGAGGCCAGCCGGACCAACCAAACTACCCTCGGCCGCCGCCTGGCCCACCCCCGCGCGCACACCGCTAAGAAAATTTGCACTTTTACTCGCGAACGGAAATTCGCACCCTGGGTGTCCCAAGTGTATACGCGTCGCGGAACACTGTACGAACCGCGCGAAAGACGCTGTTCCCGAGAACGTTCGCGCTGTTTATATTCCTCACCGACCGACGCCTCTCCAAACTTGAACGGTTACAGTGTTCGCGGGGGACGCGGCTCGCCGCCGCGACGCCAGGCTCGACGCCCGGCTCCGCCGCCTTGCCGCCGCCGGAAATGCCTCGCCCTGCCTGGGCGGTTAGGGCCGTGGCGCGGCGTGGCGTGGCGCGGCGGGGCGGAGGAGTGGGTTGCGTGTCTCCCGCCGAGGCGAAGAAGTGGCTCCGAGTCGTCCGGGCTGAATCTCTCACACACACACACTGCTAAACCGGAGCGCTTTCTAATTTTCTCTACGCCACGGGAGGAGTCTTAACGCCGCCGCTCTGCAGTCGCGAAAATAGTTTTTTTCCCCCGCCGAAACACGCGTATGCACTTTGCGAATTTTCCGAAGGACGTCACACACTTAATAGGGACAAGCGTATGAATGGAAATTTACACACTCACGACATTCACACACTTTTCGGCGAGAGGGAAACAACTCTGAATTTTGGTATGCAAATATCGCAAATTTTTGCAATTTTTTTGCGAATTTTTCTTCTTTTGAGTTTTGATTAATTTTTTTTTGCAATTTAGGCTTTGAATATTCTTAAATTTTTAAAAAAAAAAATTTTTGTTTTAAATACCAATTTTTAGGGCTGTTTCCCTCTCGATTTTCAGTAGAAGCGCAATAAATAAAGTGTACTCACGGCTGGGCCTGGGCGAGTACTGCTGCTGCTGCTGCTGCGCCTGCTGACTCCTCTGCTGCAGCTGCTGCAGCTGCTGGTGCTGGTGCTGCTGACTCCTGGCCTGCTGCAGCTGCTGCAGCTGGTGGTGGTGCTGGTGCAGCTGGTGCGGCTGCGGGTGCGGCTGCGGCTGCAGCTGGTGCGGCTGCTGCTGCAGGGCCTGCTGCAGCGGGGAGCTGCCGCCGTAGTACGGGCTGTAGCCCTGCTGCAAGCCCTGCTGCAGCTGGTGCGGCGGGTAGCTGTGCCCAGCCTGCGGCGTCGCCTGCAGCTGGCCCTGCTGCAGCTGCAGGTGGCCCGGCAGGTGCCCCGACGAGTCGGGCGTTCTCCGTGACGGCACGCCTCCTGGAAGTCGGCGGGGCCCGAAAGAAGAAGGTCGCGAATTACAGGTGTGATCGAGGTTTCGAGTGCGCGGTTGAAAACCACCTAATTTTTTTTTTAAAGAAAAAATAAAATTGGTCTTGAAAAAATTATTGGAGGAAAAAGTTGTCGAAAAATGAAATATGGACATTGAGCAGATTCTTGCTAATGGCAATGGTAAGCAGCGCTGGTCCAGACTGACACAGCAAGTGCTAAGTGCATACTGGCCTGTACTGGTGAGGCGGCCGCCGTCCGGACACTCGGAATACTTTTATTTAAACCGTCGGAATTTTTTTTATAAAACTACCCAAGTACGAAAATCGCGGTGACGCGGTTGGAAAATTTAATGTAAAACCCCGTACTAAAACACATTAAATATCGCGCCCAGGAAATGTTAAAAACTATAAGCAAGCAAAATCCCGCGTCACCCGTGGTGACATTGGTCCCGGACGCTAATCGCACGCGCCCCCACCGTCACCCGAGGTGACAGGTGACAGTGGTGACAGGACAGGGTCCGCGGGGACGGGGAGGGGGGTCCAGCACGCGGGCTGTCACCTGACCTGCAACAGACACAGTTCCGGTCAACCGGCTCAGTTCTGCTGGCCCACACCAAGGGGAGATGGCCTTCAAATACAGGCAATTTTGAGGATTTTTTAAAAAAATTTATGAATTTTAGCCGAACTTCAATGAACTTCAGTTAAACTCTTCGAGGAAAAATTTTACGGAGAACTTGAGCAACAAACTTCGACCTCCTTTTCAGTAATTTTTCGGAGCCCATTTCCCCTTGGCCCACACTCTCCAGTACGTACGTGCGGGGCGGACATCAATGTCGTTGGTGAAAACTCAAGATAAAAATACAAAAAAGTACAAAATGAAAATGCAGAGCAGGTAAAACGGCACAAAAGCAAGTACGACTGGTGTACACAAAAGCGGCAAAAAATGAGCGACGCAGAGGACTTGACACTATGCCGAGAGAGCAAACAAAGTGATGCAAACGCGTGAAAATGTTTTTGAAAAAATTTACTTTTTCTCAGGAAAAAATAAATTTGCGCGGCATAAATTTTGAACTGACCTGCAGTGGGGTGTAGCCTCGCCCGGAGCTCGTCGTTGGAGGTGTGTCCCGAGGAGCTCGAGTCCACGTCAGAGACGCCGGAGTCCGCGGGGCTGGGGGGGAGGGAGCCTGCGGACAGAAAAAAGAAAATACACTTTTAGTCAAGTCGTTAGAAATGTCACAATCATTCAGATCAGAGAACGCAGTGTCTGAAGCCGCTGCGCTGAAAACTGCTAAAAATTTACTTTGCTGCAGGGCGCGGTGACAAAAATAAAAATTGATACGGTTTACGCAGCCAGTAGACTGATTGTCGTCCCGCCGTTAAAAAAAAGTGAGTGCGGACGTCTCCCTTCTTTTCGACATTTTATAGCGAAAAGACGAAAAAACAGACAAAAACGAAAGAGTTGACATACGCGTGCGCGCAGAGCGCCGCAGGTAATACTCTGGCGGAGCGAACCCTTTCCTCCTCCGATCAACGCGATCAGCGGGTCGTCACACAAACCTATTCATTCTCGCCCCCCAAAAAATCCTAAAAATCGGAAATATCCGCAATGCCAAAAAAAAGGTCCAACACAACAGCACACCCCATAAAGTCCTTTCCTTTTGCCCACACAAATGACTTCACCCTCTTCGTACTACCTTTTTGGCAAAAAAAGAGAGAGAGAAGAAAAGAAGCACCGACCCCTCTCTCTCTCTTTCGCGGCACGAGACGACACTTCGATTCACCCCTTCCTCATCCCTTACCCTTTTTTTTTTTACAACTTTTACGGAAAAACGTGCAATCGATGAAGAGGAATTACCCCCCTTTGGCTGTCGGTGGCGGGGCGGGGCGGGGCGGGGCGGGGCGGGGCGGGGCGGGGGGCGGGGCGGGGCGGGGCGGCCACCCCTTTGTGTTGCGGCGTGCACCACGCACGCGGCCCTACAAAGGGCATTCTTCTCCCGGGCAGGACTCGCACCTCTCCTCTCCGCAGCTCCGCGCAGAAACGGTCCGTCAGGGTCGGCAGGGGGACAGGCCCAGCAGGCCCAGGCCAAAACCGCACCCCAACCCTTTTGCACGCACCCCTCCCCCAGCAGGCCGCGGGGATGGTCGCCAAACCCCCGGCCCGGCACCTCCCCGGCACCCTCGCCTATCCCCCCATAGCGACCTGTTTATATAATACTTCATGCAACCCTTCTGTCCGTCTCTCTCTCTCTCTCTCTCTCTCTCTCTCTCTCTCTCTCTCTCTCTCTCTCTCTCTCTCTCTCTCTCAGCAGTCAGTCCGTCCCCCCATGTATTCGTCCGCACTGCACTTTTGTAGCGTTTTCGCCCAGAAATGACGGATCTGTGCGCACCCTTACCTCCCCCCCGCCCCGCCCCGCCCCGCCCCGCCCCTGGCCCCGCGCCTATTACCACACACCCCTATTGTCCCGGTTGCCCAAGCCGCGGAGACGGCTGGCGGGGCGGGGCGGGGCGGGGCGGGGCGGGCTCACCCCTTTTGCGAACGGCAAACACCGGCCGCCGCGCCGGCTGCGCGATTCTGTGGCGAAAATGGGCGTTTTCGAGGCAAAAGGGGTGCGGCGGGGCGGGGCGGGGCGGGGCAGCAGTAGGAGCATGTGCACCGCCAGCCACGGCCAACTGCAACAGCTGCAATATCGCACGCGCGGGGTCACACAGGGAGGGAGGCTGGATGCACCACATCATATCATCTGCTGTGAGGGCGGCGCGGGGCGGGGCGGGGCGGGGCGCGGCAGGACCAGAACGTCATCATGTTGACGGGAGCGTGCAGGACTGCAGGAGCCACGTGCAGCTGCCCTGCGCAACACTGCAGTCAGAGGCAGACCCGACACCGCCTGCATCATGTGCGGCCAGCAGGACGATGACATTGCACTGCCACCCAGCCGGACTGTTTGTCTGGTACGCCCCGCCCCGCCCCGCCCCGCCCCGCCCCGCCCGCACAGAACACCACGCGCACCCGCACGGCGGGCCGGGCCGGGCGGGGTAACCGGAGCCGTGCCCCGCCCCGCCCCGCCCCGCCCCGCCCCGCCCCGCCCGGCGCGTCCCGCGTAACTCCGCGTCATCGCTGGGCTGGCGTTCGCCGTCGCCCGCCCCGTGACCCCGTCGCCGTCGCGGCGATACAGTACGTACCCGCACGCACTAGAAACCCAAGAGTGTGCATGTCGCACACGTGCAAGCGTGTCACTTTTCTACTCGTACACTTGTTCCTCATTTCCGAGTGAAATTCACCATACTCCTCCCTTTTTTTTTGAAAAGTGTGCGAATGGAAATTTACACACCTGCAAGTGTACGCGAAATTCACACACTTGTGGGTTTCCGGTGCGGAAAGAAAATTGTGCGCGCGCAAATATAACTTCCGCTGGTACCACCTTCGCTACCATGGGAATATGGCCAACGCTCTCTCTCTCTCTCTCTCTCTCTCTCTCTCTCTCTCTCTCTCTCTCTCTCTCTCTCTCTCTCTCTCTCTCTCATGAGCGGCGGCGGGAATGCAAAGTGCGGCGCGTAAGAGCGCGGGGCAGGAAAAGGAAAAGAATCCGGTGAAGACGGAATACGGAAAGAAGTCCGATAAATCGTGTGTAAGAAGGGGTAATTATCAGCGCGCTGCGCAAGGAGGAGGAGGGGGAGGCGGAGAACGGGTTGAACCTGCGGCTCCGGTGCGGCTCCGGGGCGGCTCCGGTTGTCCGCGGCTCCGGTTGTCCGGCTCCGTCAACACGCTGACCACTGCCATTGTCCGGCCCCGCCGGTCCCACAATGCCCGCGCCACGCCGCGCCGCGCCTTACGCACGACAATCCAAATCGTGTTATTAATATGATTTGCCCCCCACGGGACCGGTCCCCTCCCCTCCCCTCCAGCGCACTGCACACGGCCTCGTTCGCCTCCTCCAGGAGCGGGAGGGGAGATTAAATTCTTACGGCTCAGCAGCGATTGCCTTTACGCAGGACTCCGCCGCACACCACCAAAATTTTTTTTTTCGCAAGTCCACCGCGGGCCGGTCATAGCTCCTGCTCGGTAGCATAAGCCTGCGAAAATCGTAACTTGCCACCATAAAAAATAATATTGAAGAATTGTGTTGACAAAAATGTTAACTAATTTCGTTTTTTTTTGTTTTTTTTTTTCTTTCTTCAAAATTTCGTTATATGCAATCGACAAGAACTCAATTTTTTAATTTAAATTTTAAAAAACACACCAATGGTAAAAAAGAAACAATAATAATTATTTACTTGAAGGGGAAACATTTTGCGTGCATCATCAGCTTCCTGTCACTCTCACCGCTCCCCTCCCTCCCTCTCTCCCTCCCTCTCTCTCTCTCTCTCCCTTCCCCAAGACAGGTCGAGCGACTTGCGCACCGCGGGAATGGGCCGCGGCGGCGACACATATGACCCGCGACCTCACCTCCACGCCGCGGCCTCCGCGGGACGCAGCAGGAATTATTCAAATCAATCCAAAAACTGGACCTGCAAGATGACCAGCGCGTCTCCGGGCCGGACGCCCCGCCCCGCCCCTGCACTACCCGCCAGCCAGCCCTTAATCGAGGATCGGGTTTCTCACGGCCACTGTGCGTGTGTGTGTGCGTGTGTGCGTGTTTTCGGAATTTAGAATAATTTCCGTCGAGGAAGAATACCACGTCTTTTGTGCCGTCGCACATTTGGCGTCGATATCGAAACTTCGATGCGAGCAGTTACACACAAATGGTCTACTCATATCACGCCAGTATCGCAAATAATTTGGCAATAATTCATGTAAATCTCAATAAACATTTCCACCGACAAAATAAAAAGGTGGACGAAAAAAAAAGGCGGTTTTTATATCCGTTCATTTTTTTTTCTGCGGGCGAGACTAATAGATACTGCGTGTGGACACCACGCATCCTATCTGAACAGTCTCCCTCTCTCTCTCTCTCTCTCTCTCTCTCTCTCTCTCTCTCTCTCTCTCTCTCTCTCTCTCTCTCTCTCTCTGAGTCCGATCAGAACGGCAGCAAGGGCAATTAAAAACCGGCTCGGCTCAAACTAGCGCCCCGCGCGAACAACCTCACTGCAAAAGGAGAGAGAGAAAAACGACGGGGGGAAAACGAGATAGAGAAGAGGACACAAGTGCGTGAATGTCGTACACATGAAGGCGAGTGACTCTCTGCTTAGACGCACACTTGTCCCATCACAAGTGTGAAACTCCTAGGGAAATTAACGCACTGCTACTAGTGCAAGTGTGCGAATGAAAATTTTACACAGACTTGCAAGAAGTGTGTGACAGTGTCACACTTTTGCGTGCGGAGACACACCACGCCACGCACCGCCCTCCCGCGCGCTCACCCACCCCACCACCCTCCTCTGTCGATATCCTGTCTCAAGTCGTCGTGCGACTCGCCGCCACGCCGCGCCACGCCGCGACCCCGCGGGGCGCGGGAACGCCTGACCAGCTCCCGCCCCGCCCCGCCCCGCCCCGCCCCGGTCTGACCGGTGCGCCTACCGCGCATCCCGACACGCACTGCTCCGCGGCATCGGACCCGATCAATTTATTCATAAAGCCTGATTACTTATTCCGGAGAGGAAGACGGACGCGGAGCGGCGGAGGCGAGCTCAGCTCGCGGGGCGCGCCGCACCGCGCGTGAGAATGCGACAAAACGTCCCTTTTTAAAACCCCGGCCGGCAGGGCAGGACCGATTTAATTTGGGCTAAGAGGTTAACACGGGCTGACCGGACGCGGCCCGGCCCGGCCCGCCCCGCCCCGCCCGGCCAGGCTTAGTCGCCACGGACGTCTCGCGTTTTACCCATTTCCGGAAAATTTTCACTTCCCCTTCCCAATTTTGTACTTAATATTTTTTTTTTAATATTTTTTTATTTTAGGAAAAGTCGGGAAAAGTTGAAAAGGAGCTAAAAACACAATTACATTCACATTTTTCCTCAACTTTTCCAAGCCTTTTTCCTTTACATATTATCAAGCCTTATAAATTTTCCGCGTGTGTCTTTTCCTTTTTTTTTCGGTAATACATCCGCTCTAAACTTCCCCGCTGCTAAGACTCTGCCGTACACGCGGGCCTGCGGTGGGGTCTGTATCTCCCAAACCAAATCGCCACCGCGAGCTGTGCGCTCAGTGCTGCTCCACCGTGAAAAATACGCAGATTTACAATTTCACTATTTACTATACACGTTGTAAATTTACGACAGCCCATTTCTGATCGCGTTTACGAATTTCAAGTCGATAAGGTTTGCCCGTGATTTTGGCAATTTTTAAACGTAACATGCTTCATGAAAACATTTTCCTGTGAATCTTCTACTATTTTTCACAGTGTCCGCTCTCGATTCGTCTTCCCTCTCGCTAGACCCGCGGGGGTCAGGCCCCTATCAGCGCCACAGAATAGTGCGACCCGTAGGCGTCGGCGTGGCGAGAGAGAGAAAAAGAGAGGAGAGAGAGAGAGGGGAGAGTGTGAGAGAGATAATTGCAAAAACCCGTTTTTTGATAAAATCGCGCGATTTGTAAGAGCAGAGCACAATAACAGCGCCGCCGCGCCGCAGCTGGGGTCGCACTGCACGCGCCGAGAGAGAGAGAGAGAGAGAGAGAGAGAGAGAGAGAGAGGCATCGTCTTCGCGATGAGTAGCAAAAACTCCGCGCCACAGGTGATGCACCTCGAGTACCTCCTGGGCGTGATGCACTTCTTGTGCTGCAGCAGGATGGCGCCACCCGCCCCGCCCCGCCCCGCCCCACCCCACCCCACCCCAACCCACCCCGCCACGGCGCCGCCGCCCTTGAGCCACTGGCCCGAATCGCCCCGCCCCACCAATACATATTCCAACAATATCTCTCTCTGTCTCTCGCTCTCTCTCTCGCTCTCTCTCTAAAGCTTTCAAAATATATTCTCCGACTAAACAGACAGACAGGTCATGTCGCGGAAATTCGAGAGCTTGCAGTAGACAGCGGGCACTGCTTTAGCGTCCTCGGCCCGAAAACTGGGACGCGTAAATCCACACGCGGACACTCTCCCTCTCTGTTCCTTCCTCTCCCCCTCCCTCTCTCTCTCTCTCGGTCAGTATGGGATTACGCGAGATCTAAACTGGTACCCGACCAACAAGAGTTACCCAACGGGGTAATTTTTTGATGTTTGAGGTGACGCTCGGCCCAAAACGCTACCTTAACCCTAACCGTTACGCTACCCTCTGGTCTGGTACCCCGGGTGCTGCAGTGTCACGAGCGTTAATCATTACACCGGTAATGTATGTGGGACTGGACTAGGCACCGGTGACCCCTTGACCGGAGGTCGGAGAGGGAGGAGGGAGGGGAGGGAGGGAGGGAGGGAGGGGAGGTGTCGGGACGAGTCACCGTCATAATGATGGGTATGATGTCCAGCAGGAACCTACGCTGTTTGTTTGCCCGTTTATTATCCGTATTGTCTCCTCTCTCTCTCTCTCTCTCTCTCTCTCTCTCTCTCTCTCTCTCTCTCTCTCTCCCTCCCTTGACCACTGTCCGGCCAGCACCTTCTTCCCTCCTTCCTTCCTCCTTGCACATATACCTGCAGCACGTCGAACGCGCGGACCCCACCTTCCCTTTTTTCCATCGTGTCAAAATATCAGCAGCAGCGCAAAAGGAAAGAATGGGGAAGAAAGAGAGAAAGAGAGAGAGAGAAAAGAGCGAGGAAGTTTGATGAAACCCAATTAGGTCTGACGTATGTCCGTCCTGACAAATGATGTCCACCATGCAGACGCACCGCCGCGGCTCTGTGCACCGTGCGAATCGGACGTTGGACACTCACCCCCTTGGACTTCCTCTCTCTCTCTCTCTCTCTCTCTCTCTCTCTCTCTCTCTCTCTCTCTCTCTCTCTCTCTCGCCGTCTCTTATCTAGGCTGAACGACCTCGTGCAAGGTCGCCCCAGAGCGCGCGCAAATCTAGCTGTGTGTGTGTGTGCGCGCGCGTGACGCCACAAGAGTAGGAGGAAGTATAGGACGCGCAATTTATCGAAGACGCGGCCGTACAGACACCACAAACATAACGTAAGAAATATCGCACGGAAATAATCATCATAAGAACAGCAAAAAGTTCGGATCGTCCCGTTCTCACAATAATTATGCAACGGACAGTGTCCGGCCGGCCGGTCACAGACCGAACACGCCGTCCGAAGCCAAGACCGTCGTAAACCACCTCGCCATTCCCACCGGCACTTTCGGTTCGAAAAGTGTTTGCTCTGTTCAATTTACGACCTCACCTCAAGGTAGCCGCGTCGGAAAGGAATAAAATAAATTGGAGGGGGGGGAAAAGGGAAGAAAAGGGGTTTGCAAGTGTCGTGAGTGTGCTTTACGACCTTATGTGTGTCATATGTGCGACCGCCAGTGCGATATGTATGAAACCGAAAAAGACACACACACACACACACACACATGCGTATGTACATGTGCAAGGACACACCCTCATAAAGTAGCCCGGACTGGAAAGCCATTTACATTTCACACCTCGGTTTGCTCTACCTGCGCCGTCCCCTAGCTGACCACCGCACAACCCTCTCGGTCCCAAAAGGAGAGTACGGATACAAAAAAAAAAGATATAAGGGAAAAAGGGAGTGAGCAGAAGAAAGACCCTCGACGTAAACAAATAACCGGACGGACAACGCCATGTTTATGCACGTGATCCAGGACACACGCAGACATACGTCAATACCTCGTCCCCTGCCTAACAAAATGATATCACCGACGAGCAAAGCGCGAAAAGAAAAAAAAAAAGGAATTTGAGCAGGGGGAGAAATGCGCTTTAGCTAATCTCGGCATTACACTTTGCCTCCACTTTTGTGCGTGCGTGTGTGCGTGTGTGGCGAAGATTTTGACGGGAGGTGGACGGACGGGGTGGCGTGGCATTTGCAAATGTACACGACCGCAGGTCGAGAGACACGGGGGAAAGAAGACAAACTTGAATTCTTCCGCAAGACTGTTGCATAACTTTAAAAATACCGCACCCCAAAAACTGCGTTTTTCATTTGAGAAAATTCCCCAAATTTTCAAGAAAAAAGTCCTTATTGCAAGAAATTTATCTCTTTTTCATGAAAAAAAATAATACACGTATAATAACTTCAAGAACGCCGAAAAATCAAGAACATAGTTTTCTGAGCGCATATTTGAGCACTTCTTTGAAAAAAGAAAAAAAACGCAACATAAGCGTCCAAGGTCGGCGGATACCGTCAGAGATGGAGAAAGGGGGTGCATTCTTCGCCCTGGTTCACCCAGTTCGCACACGTCTAACGCACGGAGTAGGCTCGGGCAAAGTTTCACTCGAGCAACACACACTCACACATGTGAAGTAAGTGTGTTCCAATCCCACGCCCCTCCCCCTCTCTCTCTGGTACAACACCGATGGACCATTGAGATCACACACACACACACTCCCAGCTTCCTCCCGAGCCGTCTCGTTTTTCCCAGGCGCATACTACACGCGGATGCTTCTTCTCCTCTGCTGACGCAGCAGCACCTTGAAAAGCGAAAACCAGAACCAGGCCTCGGACCAGCCAACGAAACTGAAACGTGGTGCTGTGCGACCCGGCGGTCCGAGCCGAGCCGAGCCGAGCCGAGCCGAGCCGAGCCGGTACACGCATGCTGCACGCACCGGGCCACCCCGCCCCGCCCCGCCCCGCGAGCCTCAAGCCAAATGGAGATGACCGTTGTCCACTAGTCTGTCCGGTCCAGGCGGGACCAGCCGGGCGAGTCCAGCAGCCCTACGCACTCCTTGTGTGCGTGAGAGAGAGAGAGAGAGAGAGAGAGAGAGAGCGAGTGTGTGTGTGTGTGTGTGTGTCCAGCCAAAGGCACAGTGCCTTCGAAAAAAAAAGTCGTCATTTATCTGTTCTCATTCACACACGAAATGCTTCACGTCTGGCTTTTCATTCAAACCCGTTTGGCCATATATTGCGTACGGTGCCGGGCCGCCCCTCCCCGCCCACGCAGCTTTGCGTATGTACGTCTGCCTCATCGTCCATTTCAATCAACTTTTTTTTATATAGTTCTTTCTTTTTTTTTTTAGATTTGTTGAATGGTGCTCGGTTTGGCGAGGGATTAAATAAGTGAGGAAAAAACGATGGAGGAACGCATAAACAAAACGCATTGCAGAGCAGACCGGTCAGCGGTGGTCACTGTGGGAGCAGAGAGGCCAGGCTGTACGCATTTTTTGGAACGCACCCCGCCGGGCGGGCGGGGCGGGGCGGGGCGGGCCGCAACCCCTTTGGGCGCAGCACAGAGCGTCGCCCAGCGGTGGCCGGTTCTGCTTTGCACTCAAAAGAGGGAGAGGGGGAAGGGGGGGTTGAACGGCCGAAATTTTTGGCGGTCAGAACACAACAGCCAAAAAAAAAAACCAACAAGAAGAGTAGTCGGCATATTGCAACAACGATCCCCCTTTTCTCTGGTCCCAATTAAATGCACGCACAGAGAGGAGGGGAGGCTTTGCGAAAAAAGAGGAAAAATAGGCGTAGAGGACAAGCACAAAAAATAAAAAATAAAACGCTTGATAACTGTTAAGTCGCAGGCGACACAAGAAGAAAAAATCCTTCCAGTATACTTGTGCGTGAACGGACTCGTTTAAGACCAGCTAGCCACCCTTTTCTTAAGTTGTGAAATTTTCCGAGCTGGCAAAAAAAAAATAGGGAATAGGTGTGCTAAGGGCAGTGGGTTCCAACGGCCGCCGCCCCGCCCCGCCCCGCCCCGCCCTGTACGCGCAGGGATCCTAACCGCCCACGCACTCGCTGCGACCGTTTCTCGAATCTTCTTGGGAAACACGGTCTAGGAGTGTCCGTTGAATCTCGCACCAACGGCGGAAAACCGGGCAGCGGCGTCACCCAGGCGGCGAAAAAAAGTAAAAATAAAATGACGAATGCGATACAATCGAGGGGAGAAAAAAAAAGTCGGCGCAACTATTTCTGCCCTCATTTACAGTTTTTCGCTTTTCATTGAGTCCTGCTTGTGTGATAACTCGCTGGCAGCGGTTCAGCGCTGGGCGGGGCGGGGCGGGGCGCGGTCGGAAATAGCGACATTTTAAAAATAGTGGAAGCAGGAATGACAAAGCTCGCGCCCCTTTCGCCTACTGACCTTCGCGCCAGGGAGGCAACGACCTCACAAATTTCCACTTTTACTCTTATTTTTTTTTTCCCACCTTCATCTTTTTTACCCTTGGCTTATTGAGCGTTCCCGAAAAGCGGGTGGGTGAAATGTGAAATCTGATCTCAACTGAACAATAATTGTTCACCACAGCTATAACTGCTGTCCAATATTTGACTCTTTTGCAATGACATTTTTTGATATACTAGAAATATAAAATTTTTCAGAGTCACTGACAAAAAAAAAAAAAAAAACGAGAGTGAAACAACTTCTAAATTTTTGTACCCAGTTTAAAACAAAATTAATTAAAATTTAAAAACTTTAAAATAGTTTGATTTTTGATTCTTTTTAAAAATTTTCTATGAAAGATTGTACAGTGAACATGTGGAAGTAGTTTGGCTGGTACTCACCGTTGGTGGTGTAGGGCGGCACCCGGTGAGCGTGGGGGGGCAGGGGGTGGGGGTGGGGGTGGGGGAGCGCGTGCACCGGGTCGGTACCCGGCTCGCGCTTCACCACGGGCGGCGGCGACGGCGACGCCATGGGCGGCAGGAGGCTCATGCCCATGAGCAGGCGGTGCTCCGACGTGTCCACCGAGACTGCAACAGAGGAGGCGCACGAGTCATGAGTCACAGGGTCATGGCGGGGTCATGAGGCGCTTCAAAACGTTTATTCAGGTGGATCTCTCAGATCGAGCGACTTACTGATCTGATCATGGTCTCAACCAGTTTCAGACAACGGAAAATAATCATCACTATCGATCCACCGCGGTCACTTTCGGTATACCATTAGTGAAAACAGAGCAGGAGTCATGAGCCAAGCAAGTCATGAGAGTCATGAGTCGCTACAGGCAATTATTTTTGGTGGATCTCTCAGATGGAGAAGAGCAATAATTACTGATCATGGTAAAAATCAGTTTCAAAACGGAGGAAATAATCATCACTGTCGATCCACCCCGGCCACCATCTGCAAATCATCATGGGAAAGGGACAGGAGTCATGAGTCAAGCGTCTCATACGAGTCATGAATCGCTTCATGCAATATTTTTGGTGGATCTCTCAGAAGAAAAGCCAGTACAAATACTGATCATGGTAAAAATTTGTTTCAGATGGACCACAAAATATTCATCACTGTCGATCCACCCCGGTCACCATCGCTATATCATCATGGAAAAGGACAGGAGTCAAGAGTCATGAGTCGCTTCATGGCGCTCTTTTCTGGTGGATCTCTCAGATGGAAGAGAAACACTGATCATGTTATAAAACAGTTTTTCAAAAATCAGTAAATAATCATGAGTGTCGATCCAGCGGCCACCGCGGTCGCATATCGCACTGCAGTAAGACATCGGATCATTACGACCACAGCCGTGTCGGGCCCCGGGGCCCCAGGCGGGGCGGGGCGGGGCGGGGCGGGGCGGGGCGGGGGGCCACCGCACCAGCGGAAAAATAACACACACGCACACGCGCAGTATAGCGCGACCCGCAAATCCACCGCGGTATGGAACGCCCCGCCGCACCCCGCCCCGCCCCGCCCAAGGCCGGCCAGTCGGTCAGCGCAGATATCCATATCCAGGTCGAAAATCGCGCGCGGCTAGCAGTATGGTGTCGTGGGCCACGGCGTAGTGCGAGGCGGGGCGGGGCGGGGCGGGGCGGGGCGGGGCTGCGACTGGAGTGTGACTCACTCAGGGCGTTGAATCAGACTCGATAAAGGCGCGATCACCTCCGTACAGCTGCAGCAGCTGCACGGAGCCCCCCCGCCCGCCCCGCCCCGCCCCGCCGGTTGCGTCAGGGGCCGCTATCGGACCAAGTTCACGGCCGCCCCGCCCCGCCCCGCCCCCACCACTCCCTCTCCCACTCGCTCGCGACGCCTCGCGGAGGCTCCCCCACTCCCGTTACACCTCGCGCTCCTGCTCCTCTCTCTCTCTCTCTCTCTCTCTCTCTCTCTCTCTCTCTCTCTCTCTCTCTCTCTCTCTCTCTCTCTCTCTCTCTCTCTCTCTTCCTCCTTTCCCTCTCGCTATCTAGTTCCCGCACCGGATTTAGACCGAACCGGGAAAAGTGTGCATCGGGCGCAGTGCTGCCCTGATAACGTCTGCACGCGCGTGTGGGGCGCGGCGGGGCGGGGCGGGGCGGGGCGGGGCGGGGCGGGGTGGGTCGTCTTTTCGCGGACGATGCGCCCGTTTGCAACGTTTCGCGTCGTCAAGACTGCCACCGTGTCATCCGCCGCGCTCTTCACCGCCATAATCTCTCTCTCTCTCTCTCTCTCTCTCTCTCTCTCTCTCTCTCTCTCTCTCTCTCTCTCTCTCTCTCTCTCTCTCTCTCTCAATTTTGAGCATGGTCCAAGACGCATATCACTCGTCGAGCCAAGGGAGCGAAGACAACTCTGCAGCTGCAATTCGCCGCACTAAAACTCAGCCTCTCTCTCTCTCTCTCTCTTTGTCTCTCTCTCTCTCTCTCTCTCTCTCTCTCTCTCTCTCTCTCTCTCTCTCTCTCTTTGTCTCTCTCTCCCACACACACACACCTGTTGTCGACAACGTTGTGTCACCGACTCCACGTGCAAGTCAGAATGTGTGTGTGTGTGTGTGTGGCGCCAGGCCAAGAAAGCCCCCCACAAAACAATGTCGCGGATTGTCCTGCCTGAATGAAATCAGATCATATATGTGTATACCGGATGGGATGCGCACACACACACACACACGCACACCTTACCACCAGCCGTCAAAAATGAAATAAAAGGGAAAAAGAGACAAGGAAAGGGAAACTAGAAAAGGAAAAGGATGGGGTTCGTGTGAGAGAGGGAGAGGGAGCGAGAGAGAGGGAGCGAAGGAGAGGGAGCGAGAGAGAGATCACAGAAAGAGGGGTGAAGAGCATTAATGTGAATGAAGAAGAAAAAAAAATCGGCGCGCACAAAAGCAGACGTGTGTCCTGCGAGCGTCCCGGAGGGGACGCCTCCGGCTCGGCGCGGGGTGGCGCGTCGCGGCGCCCGGAGCCGTCCCCGGAGCCGTCCCCGGAGCCGCTGCAGCGTCCTCACCTATTGTGCCAACCCCTTCGGGACCGTAGCGCAGCGCGTGTAGCATAAACCCCTCGAGATGGATATCGCCCGGCCAGCGCGCGTGCCAGGGACCCGCCGCACCGGAGGCCCAACAGTGCGAATGTCACATACGAGCAGGTGTCTGAATTTCCATTTATACACTAAGCTGTGAATTTTCCTAGGATTTTCACACACTTTTGCGGATAATAAAAATTTACAAACCTGCACGTGTGCAACTATTCGCCCAGTTAAGTGTCCAGTAAAAGGAGTAATTTTTTTTTCCTAACTATAAAAATAACACGATAGACGAGTACTTGTTCGAATGATACCTTTTTTTTCAGCTTCCCTTTCGATCGCGTTGGCGCGTCTCAAATTTCTCTTCTGCAGCTAGCAGTAGCCGCGAGCCTGAGAGTGTGTGTGTGTGTGTGCAGCTCCCCGCGCCTCACCGCGCCGCGCCTCGCGTCCCTAGCGGCCTAGCGGTGCACTTCTAGTGCAGCAGCCCAGTGCAATTAAGGAGGCAGTAAAAAAGAGAAAGTGCAGTCACACGCCACGCCACGCCACCGCCATTGAGCCGAGCACCGCTGCTGCCAACCTGGCAAAATCAGTTTCATTTACAAAACGGAAAATTTTTTAAAAATTAAAAATTTTAAAAAAAGACAAAATATTTTCGGCGAGAGGCATGTAGTTATTATCACGCCTGTGCGCAGTGACGCGCAGGGCGCGAATTTCAAAACGCACCGCCGCCGTTTGAGCTGCACCGGCGGGGCGGGGCGGGGCGGGGCGGGGCGGGGCGTACCGGGCGGCGGCCGCAGCTTGCGACACGGCCACACGGTCCGCTGCGGGCGGGGCGGGGCGGGGCGAGCCGTTCGCTCCCATTGCAGACTACTGAGCCGTATGTGCAAATAATTACGTGCATCAAATTACAGTGTAATTATTTTAAGAACAGAAAATAAAATCCCCCGAGAAAAAATTCGAGTTTTAAAAACTAAACATTGACAACAACTCTGTTGAAAACAAATTATTTGAAATGGGAGAGAAAAGATGGAGTGGCAGGAGCTGCAACCACCTGCAGCTGGGGCTGCAACCACCTGCAGCTGGGGGGCCGGTGGAGATGCGCCTGCTGCAACAGGTGAGCCCGCGGCGGTGCGGCCCGGCGCGGCAGTTCAAAACTTCCCGCCGAGCAGCAGCGCGCCCCGCCCCGCCCGCTCCAGAACGGAAGGGAAAGTGGGCAGCCAACCGGCCCGCCCGCCCCGCCCCGCCCCGCCCCACCCCGCCCCGCCGCGTTGCCACACTGGGGCCCACGGGGCCGTGGGGGGGCCCCGGGAGGGAAGGGGCAGGGCTATCCTCTCCTTGACCTGGATACGGCGCCGCGCGGAGCCCCCGCTGCCCCCCGCCCCGCCCGGCCCGGGTCGCACGCCGCTGCCACTGCAGCCCGCCCCGCCCCGCCCCGCCAGGGAACCCCCTCTGTACCTGACATAACCATACGCTGCGCACAGCCACGCCACGCCCGGGCTCTTCACGCCCACAACAGTCACTATAGGCAGGAGAGAGAGAGGGAGAGAGAGAGAGAGAGAGAGAGAGAGAGAGAGAGAGAGAGAGAGAGAGAGAGAGAGGGGGGGGGGGGGTAGTAAAAAAATTTGCAAAGTGCGGGATCAGCTGCCAAGCCTCGTCAGCTGCGATTTAAGCGCCAGTCAGTAAAATTTGACGCTAAACGAGAGAGAGAGAGAGAGAGGGAAGAGAGTGAGCGGGAGAGTGGGAGGGAGAGAGAGGGGGAGAGAGAGAGGGGAGGGGGCGTAGCGCCCTCCTGTGCAATCCGCACCTGTGGTTGTGGTGTTTGCGGTGGCGGCGGCTGGCGCAACACACACACACGCGCCCCGCGCGGGAAGGGCCTATCGCCCCGCGGGGCGGGGCGGGGCGGGGCAGTGAAGAGGACCCCACCCCGCCCCACCCCACCAAGGGCAGGGTCAAAATTAAACACCTGCCCACCGTCCCGCCCCGCCCCTTAGACCAGCGCCTCTGTGCGGTGCCAGGGCGGGCGGACGGGTGAGTGTGTGTGTGTGTGGCACACCGGTGCGAATCGTTTTCGGTTTGAACCAGACAGCCGGGCAGGGCACAGCGCACCCCGCCCCACCCCGCCCGCCCACGCGGGCAGACAGACAGACAGTCAGACCTAAGGACGGGCGGGCGGACAGAGCCTGTTGCACGGTCGCCCCGTACCGTACTCCTGACGATGGTTTGCGTCACCGCCTTCTCCGCGGCACGGCGCCTAGCTCACCGCCTTGTAGGGAACAATGCCCCCTCCCCCCTCCTCACACACACACACTCAGTGACTAGTTACGCCCCTACCACCTGACCTAGGCGAACCTCTGGTGCGACAGAAGAAGTGATCACCATGGTAACGGTACTCGCAACACCCGCGTGGAGCAATGCTGCACCCAACGCAAGTAAAGGTGTGAATATTCCGCGGATATTCACACGCATGACGAGGCATTTGCGTACGAATGCAAAGTCTCACACCTGCAAGTGTGTGACGAACACCAGCAGGTGGCCATACTTATTTTATATATCCCATCAATAACGCTTAGTATCATCCCGCGTGCCAGCAGCTGGAGGAGGTGGTCCACCTCGCAGATGGGGTCAGGTCACCGGCGCCGTGACCCGCCCGGAGTAGAGGCATTCCTCCGTGCAGCTGCGGCAGCTGCAGATGGCGGGGTGGGGAGAGTGATCTTTACCGTCCCAGCGCGGTGTGGCGCGGCCGGGCCGGTCGACGAACCTTCAAGGCTGCATTTCCACAGCGAGGCGGGGCGGGGCGGGGCGGGGCGGGGCGGGGCGGGGCGGGTGTGGCGACCTGGATAGGCCCCGCGAGCGCCACCGCCGCGGCTGCAGCCGCAGCATCTGTGTGTGCAGCACGGCGCACGCTCGGGTTCCCACGCGCTACGTGCACGACATGTAACGCACGATCTAACATTTCATTCCACCAAACTACTGTCATTTTTACAAGTTTTCTCGGAATGATTGAGAGACGACTATTTTTCTTTCAACATGCCCTCTCACTCTCGATTTCTTGTTGGGGTAGGAGCAGGACGGTCAGACGGAGAGGGAGAGGGAGAGAGAGGGAGAGAGAGGGAGAGGGAGAGAGAGAGGGATGGATGTCGAAACAGCCGCGCTGCAAGGTGAGCCCAGCCGGGCGCGAGTTGGGTTCGCAGCGCTCTTGCTCTAGTTACCGGCGGGCTTGCAAAAGACCAGTCCTGCAAGCCGTCTGCTTAAGGCCCTCCTCCACCTACCGAGCGACGAGAGAGGGCGGCAGGCAGCGAGAGAGGGAGAGGGAGAAGGAGAGAGGGAGAAAGGGAGACGGCAAGGGAATAGAGGTAGAAATCGTAGATCAAAAATACAACGCGTAGTAAAATTCACACTTTTTTTTGCGGCCCCGTGTGACGCGGCGTGTTGCAAGTAGTTCGCGCCCCGCCCCGCCCCGCCCCGCCCCGCCCCGCCCCGCCCCGCCCCACTCCCCGCGCTGACGACGGAAGTGCCCGTGAAAGGTCGGTGTGCGCTGAGCTCCCGCCTGACTCGCCGGTGCAGCCACCGCGCCGCGCCGCTTGGCGACTTCCGTTGCGCCCCTTCCTCCTCCTCCTCCCCCTCCTCCTCCTCCTCCTCCTCCTCCTCCTCCTCCTCCTCCTCCTCCTCCTCCTCCTCCTCCTCCTCCTCCTCCTCCTCCTCCTCAACGCCCCCCTTCCCCCCTCCTCCTCCAGGACCGCCGACACCGACGCGCGCCTTTCGCTGGCCTGGCCGCGGCGCGAGAGAGGGAGAGGGAGAGAGTGGGAGGGAGAGGGAGAGAGAGAGGGAGCGGGAGGGGGGACGCCGTCGCAAAGTAGCCCAAGTGCATGCAAGTTCAGAGCGGGCGGGGCGGGGCGGGGCGGGGCGGGAGAGGGGGCCCCGTCGCGGCACGGCGCGGGCGGGAGGGAGCGAGTCTGCGGCGAGGTGGGGGGCAACTCCTTCTTATGGGCAGGGGCACTGCTCCCCCCCTACCCCGCCTCTTCCCCCCGCCGACTACTTGGCGCGCGGAGGTTTGTGTATGTGAGAGCGAGAGAGAGAGAGAAAGAGGGAGACAGAGAGAGGGGGCGTAGCTGCTGCCAAGAGTTACTCAATTTCCCCAAGGTGTCTGCTGCTGCAAAATGATGATAGGGACACCGCGGAGATGTCCACTTCTCTCTCTCTGTCTCTCTCTGTCTCTCTCTCTCTGTCTCTGTCTCTTTTCTCTCTCTATCTCTCTCTCTCTCCCTACCCTATGCACGCGCGCTGACCCACTAAAACACAGGCCGCGGGCCGCCCACGCGCCCCCGTCAACCTGACGCTCTTCCACAATGCTAAAGTGTGACGATGCATCACACGCACGCACACACACACACACACACACTAACAACGCAACACAACGGTGAGACCGTCGCACACTTGTTGACGAGTAAATTTTCTGTTCGTACACTTTTGAAAAAATCCGAAGTTGCATGAAATTACCCTCAGACTTTTAAACGCTTGAAAAACGACAAGTGCACGAATAATGATAAATTCACACACCTCCACGTGCGCGAGATTTACGCACTTGTGTGTAGTGTCCAGAGCGCACGCGAGCCATGTACGGGCGGGGCGGGGCGAGGCGGGGCGGGGCGGGGCGGGGCGGAGCAGGGCGGGGCGGGGCGGACGCATCCCGATGGCATGCGCATACCCACCGCGAGCCAGTTTGCGAAAACAGCAAACGTGTTAAAATAGCAGCGGCCCGCCCCGCCCCGCCCCGCCCCGCCACGCCTCGACAACTGCATGCACAACTTGCACGCACTTGGCTTGTGGCGGACTCCACCGCACAGCAGCAGTGCGTTGCGCCCCGCTGGTAAACACGCCTCACTAATCTCACCCTCTCTCTCTCTCTCTCCCTCTCTCTCTCTCTCTCTCTCTCTCTCTCTCTCTCTCTCTCTCTCTCTCTCTCTCTCTCTCTCTCTCTCTCTCTCGCTCACAACAAGGTGACAACACTACCCATCACGAGGAAGTGGAAGCCTCGGCTGGCGCCGCCTCAGCAGCCTCCGCCCCGATTTTAAATATAACATCCGGATCTAATATTAAAACTGGCCGCGACGGGCGGCCGGGTCAGAGCGGCCCGCTGCAGTCACAGACATTAATCACCACCTTTTTTTTTTTTTTTAACATTTTACATTTTTTTCCACTAATTAACGCACACGCGCGACGTCAAACTCGCATGGACATAATTGTAATAATTACGACGATGTGGGACAAGTTTAATATTTGACAGGTGTTTTTTTATTTTTTTATTTTTTTTAAAGTGTGGTGTGCTCTTTTATCCGCGGCGCTGACCATCTGTCTACGCTGCACATGCTCAAGACAACCTCTTTAACCACAGCAGAGAGAGAAAGAGAGAGAGAGAGAGAGAGAGAGAGAGAGAAAGAGAGAGAGAGAGAGAGAGAGAGAGAGAGAGAGAGAGAGAGAGAGAGAGAGAGTACATTTTTTCCCTATCTGCACCTCGTTCGCTTTCCTTCATTTCCCCATTGCATTTCCCCGCTGCACCGCGAGTACCGCACTTGCCCCCGTTTCCCGATAAGACTAATTCGTATCACAGCTAATGGGCTCACGTGGAGATAACTCTCATGTGTGTGTGTGTATGTGTAGGGGAGATTGCTCGCGACCCAAACACACACACGTCCACTGAAAAAAAAATATGACGACAAAATAAAAACGGTAAGACGCGGGGAAAAGAAAATGGAGATGATACATGTGGTATTTGAACCCGGGGCAGTGCGGTCGCGGACAGCGGTATGGTCGCGGTATGGTTCTGTTCCGGCTCACGGCTGAAATGGGTCAGGCCACCGCTGACGGCGCTGGGGCCGCGGGGGCCGCGGGGGGGCCCGTCTGCGGCTCGTGCTACTTGTTGAGCTAGGCCCCACCGGGGCCCGGCGGGGCCCAGCGCGATGGGCACACCAGGACCTTGGCCAGCTAGTGGGAGAGAGGAGAGAGAGGGAGAGAGAGGGACAGTGCAAAGAAGGGACAGCTGATATGACGCACTTACATCGGGGAAAGATGCGCTGCGACACGACGGCAGACGTAAGTGTGTGAGTGTGTGTGTAAGGAGAGAGAGAGAGAGGGGGGGGGGGGGGGGAGAGAACCACCACTGACCTAGGTCACCGCGGCCTAGGGGGACCAGCTTACGACCTGGGGTGCGCTGTAGGGCGCGGTGGGGCGCGGCGGGGCGGGGCAGGGCGGGGCGCCCTCCCTCCATTGAGGCCACCGGAGCGCGGGGTGGGGCGGGGCGGGGCGGGGCGGGGCGGGGCGGGGCCCTAGCGGGGTTTGTTGACACCCCCACCACTGCAGGCCGGCCGGTTATCCGGGCGTCGGCCTATCCGGCCCAGACGAGGTAACCTCCTTTTCATCAAGGGTTCGCCCCCCGCACGGAAGTCTGCCTCTCTCTCTCTCTCTCTCTCTCTCTCTCTCTCTCTCTCTCTCTCTCTGGCGGCCCGGCCGGTCCTTTCCCACCAGAATGAGCGAGTCAGTGGGGGAGCCCCAGCCCGCCCCCGGGTCGATAGCGTGGAGGACGCCGACGACGCCCTGCCGCCCATGAGTCACCTGCGCGCCGATCTACTAGCGGCGCGGCCGTGACGCCCAGGGCCTCCAGCGAGAGAGAGAGAGAGAGAGAGAGAGAGAGAGAGAGAGAGAGAGAGAGCAAGATAGAAAAAAGAGCAAAGAAGGAAGGGAGAAAGAGAGCGGGAGTAAGAGATACGGAGACAGAGAAAGGAGAGAAAGAGAGAGAGAGAGAGAGAGAGAGAGAGAGAGAGAGAGAGAGAGAGAGACCAAGTGTCGCGCCCCCAATTCGGGCGTCGGCGTCTGTGTCGGCGGCGGGGCGGCCCCGGCCCCTTGAGCACCGCGGGGTGCGGCGGGGCGCGGCGGGGCGCGGCGGGGCGCGGCGGGCGGGGCGGCGCCCACTTCCGGTCGTCCTGGCCCTGCCCTGCCCTGCCCTGCCCCGCGCACACCGGGGAGGTGGCGGAGGGGGGCACTTCCCGCCCGCGCCGGCCGCGGCCCTCGGTGCCGAGCCGAGCAGGGCCGAGCCGGGGCCGAGCCGGGCTCAACTACTTGCCCTTTCCTTTTCCCTTGCTCCGCCATGAGAGAAGCGCGCGCCCTGGAGTGGAAGCTCTACTGGACTCTCCCTGCACTTCCAACGATACGGCGGGTCTCTAAAACGCTCGTGTGGCTTCTGCTCCAGGGCGCACTCTTCTCATGGCTGCACTGACCGTCCGTGGGTGTGTGTGTGTGTGTGTGTGCAAGCGCATCATATGGACGAAGCAGAGAGTTTCCTGTTTACCCCGCCAGGCTTTGCCACGACGTGCAACGAGAGCGAGAGAGCGAGAGAGAAAGAGAGAAAGAGAGAGAGAGAAAGAGCCTTGCACCGCGCCCCACATTGCAGAGTAAACGCATATCGTGCGGAGTTAAGAGAGCGCCACCCCGCCCCACCCCACCCCACCCACCTCACCCCGCCCCGCCAGTGCATGTGCGTTTATTGAGAGGGGCCGAAGTGCGAAGCGGCCGCCAGAGCCCCGCCCCGCCCCGCCTCGCCGACGGGACTGACCCCCCAAAACTTATTGGCATAATGTGTGTGTGTGAGTGTGTGGGGCGGTGACCTACTTCTGGGTCCGGCGTGACGTGGCGGAGCGTGGCGCGGCGGACGCGTCAACTGCACCGCTCACACACACACACACGTGGTCTCTGCAGCCGGGGCTCGCCCACACACACACACACAGTGACGCACAGACACCTGGAGGAGAAGGAAGTTACCTCATACGCCTTACTGCATACGACCATATACCGTGCCTCTCTCTCTCTCTCTCTCTCTCTCTCTCTCTCTCTCTCTCTCTCTCTCTCTCTCTCTCTCCGTCTCCCGTAAGCGAGAGCGCGCTCATGTCGTTGGCAAATATTTTTTTCGACAGGACGAATTTTTGCCCACACATATGACACACACACACACACATGGAGGAGGTAAGAGAATCAAACTCGCTTAACGCAGTAAAAAAAATAAAAAATAAAAATAAACCTCCTTGTAGAAACGGAACCTTTCTCCTGCTTGTATCCCTTCTTCTCAACCCTCCCTCCCCCCGCGCTCTCCCCTCATGTTTACCCAGCGAGTAGGAGTGCAGTGGGGTGGGGGGTGATCCTACCTGACGACACCTTTATCATCAACTTGATCCGTAACGGGACGCACTCCACCCCCACCCCCACGCCGCTGGAAGTGGGTCAGTTTACCTCCCCCTCCCCTCAGGAGGCCAGCGCGACCCGGAGCGGCAGCAGCACACACATGATGCATCCGCTGGTGCGTACGGGGTGCGCGGTGCGTGGGAGAGCCAGGCCCAGCCCAGCCCCGCAGCCACCCTACCTGACTGTGAATCTCTCCCCTATCACACACACACATCATCCGGGCCTGATACACACCGTCATCCCACGCACCCCACTTCTCACGCACCGCGCGCTTCGCCAAATAATATATATGTATGCGCGCGCGGGTGTCACATGCAAACGGTACACCGCCAAAAGTGAAATAATTTTTAGCAGATGATACATCTTACATCTTAGCAAAAAAATAAAATAAAAATAAACTAAAGAGATGTTTCATCGGCTTGTACTCTCGCAATAGTATAGAGAGGGCCGGGTTGTGACCGTGCTGCGGCGCGTGTGCAGGCCTGGGGAGGGGGAAGCCAGGCGAGGCTCCTACCCATGGTATTGTTGCCTTGCGGCGCCCGGCGGCGCGGTTCTCCCGAGTGTAATTTTTACCCGTTCTCGGGAAAACGTTATAAAAATGAAAAGATGACGTGTGTATACAACTATATAAGACTTCAAAACGGTCACTTCTAAACAATAATAATCAAAATAAATATAACACCATAGAAATTTTCAGCTAGTACAAGATTTCAATATCATCTGCTTTCATTTCCAATCCTGATTGGAATTTTTTTTTTTACTACTATTCTTATTATTTTCATCATCGGCACGGTAGTGATCAGAAGTAAACTCTATGAAAAGTTTCCATTCGCACGATTACTAAAAAAAGGAAGTAACGCTTGCAAATTTTTTTTATATTTTTTTTTCTTTCGAGGAATGTCGCATACTGCAGGCGATGTTGTTGCCGCCGGCGCTCCGGCCGGGCTCCGGGTGAATGGGATGGCTAAGCGCTCGCCATAAGGTCATTGCCTACGTTTCGCCAGCGAGCTCCGGGGCTCCGGGCGGACTCACGACTTGTGAGGCAACGCTCGCTCCCCGGAGCCGCCCGCCCCGCCCCGCCCCGCCCCGCCCCGCCCCGCCCCGCCCCGCCCCGCCACGGGGTAATGGGACCTGCCTCGTTACCTGCCCCGGGCCGTGTACCGCACGATCACTTAACCGGTAACACTTTTACCAATTTTATCGTTATTATATATACTTTCGCGCGTAAAAGAAGGGTCGCCACTCTTTACTTTGTATTAAATCTTTAACGAGGTTTTTAGATGCGTTAAAATATTTCACCAACAAGAATGGCGAGCGAGCGAGCGAGCGAGCGAGCGAGAGAGAGAGAGAGAGAGAGAGAGAGAGAGAGAGAGACGCAGTTGTACCGAGCTTATCGCCGCATTATCGCTATCGCCACTGACATGCTTATATGAACCGCTTGTGCATCCTGCACGATGCAGTGATGCGCCGTTTCCGTGGCAAAAAAGAAAGTTTTTTTTTTTTTTTTTTTTTAAGTAGTCGCACTCATTAGGTTTTAACTTTTTTATTTTATTGTGTGTGTGTGTGTGTGCAGACAGACCTTGACCGCGATCAGGACTGAGAATAACTCCCGCTATCGACACCAGCCGCCGGGGCGTGGCGTGGCGGGGCGCGGCGCGATCACTGGAGTGGGCCCGGCAGCGCTGTGCGTCGGGTCGGGGGTACGAACATCACACCGGGCGCGTGATATTTGCACCCCAGCACTCTCCTCCACATGCTCTCCTCCGAGGGCGCGCAGTATTCGACTCCTGAGACAGGTCCTCCACGGACCACGGCGTCCGCTCCGCGCTAGAGGCCGTCCCGAGCGTGCGTAAACATGGTGTTGATGATGCGGTGGAGCGCCCCGCGACCTCACCCAATCGGACCAGGGCCACCGCCCCGCCCCGCCCCGCCCCGCCCCGCCCCGCCTCCTTGGGACGGGCCCTTACTCCTCGGCCACCGGGTGTAAACACACAGCAGACGACGCACCGCCCCGCCCGACCATACCGGGTAGCAGGCGACAAAAACATCCGCTTTAATATTACCAATCACAAATACTCTCAAAAAATAATTAATAAATGCCTACACAGTATTAAGAAATGTGAGCCGGTCGGTTGTGTCAGCATTCGCGCAGCGGACGAAACAGAAAATACTGAAAAAGTTGGCCATATTGCCGACGCGTAGTTGATGTTTCTCCGCACGGTCGCCGCCCCGTAAATCAGACGAACACACACACACATTCTCTCTCTCTCTCTCTCTCTCTCTCTCTCTCTCTCTCTCTCTCTCTCTCTCTCTCTCTCTCTCTCTCTCTCTCTCTCTCTCTCTCTCTCTCTCTCTCTCTCTCACAGTGGCATCACTCGAATGGCCCCCGTGAGTGTGATGGCTGCGGGTAACGACAGCTTGTGAGTGTGTGTTTCGACCCCATTCGCCCGGTCTGCCCTAGAGAGCGAAGGAGAGTGTCTCAGAGAGAGAGAGAGAGAGAGAGAGAGAGAGAGAGAGAGAGAGAGAGAGAGAGAGAGAGAGAGAGCGGGAAACGAGGCGAGACGCACTTAACGCATAACTGGCACACCTAACTCATGCCCGACAGCGCCAGACAAGTGATAGCGACAAAGTCCGCACCCGCCAACCTAAGTGTCCCGGTGCACCCATTCACTCCTTCATTCAACTACAACTCACTACAAAATATCTTTTCTAAAAATTTCAAAAAAAAATAAAATCCAAGCAGGTTTTGAACCCGTGACCTCCGGTGCCAGAGTCGACGCTGCAGCGCCCTCGGCCACCCGGTGTTTTGACGCCCCTGCCGGCCGCGTAATGCACCAGGGAAGTGCACGCGTTACGGCCGCGGCGCGCCACGCCCCGTCATGTTTGGCCTGATTTCAAATGGGGGCCGCCGCTGCCGCCTGCTGCCCGCTGTCAGAGACTAAATTTCGATTCGGGCTCCGTCCGACGCAGCCGACGCATCGCGGCGAGGCGGGGCGGGGTGGGGTGGGGCGGGGCGTGGTGGGGCGGGGTGGGGTGGGGTGGGGCGGGGTGGGGCGGGGTCTGGCGGCGCCCCCCGAGCGCCGGTAGCAGCGAGCGTGCGGCGGGCGCGCCCATTTTCTGACAAGGCCTGGCGGCGCACAAACCATATGACGCACGTCGGCCGATAGATCGACCTTTTCTACCGGGCAAAAATATTTTTAATAAAATCTTTTGAGTTAAGTTAAGAGACAAGGCGAGCTTAACACTGTCTTAAAAATTCTTAAGCGTTACTTTAATTATAGTTAAGCACAGTCTTAAGCGTGGTCAAGCTCAGTATTAAGCGTGCTTAAGCAAAATATTAAGCGTGCTTCAGAATATGCGCTGCGTTTAAGCACCACCTAAAGTGCCGTTAAGTTGCCTAACTGCGTTAGAATCTGATGGAGGCATCACTGGAAGCTGCTTAAGCGATCGGTTTAGAGAGATGCACAAGAGCGCCCACGGCACCGCCGCCCCGCCCCGCCCCGCCGCTTAAGGGCACAATGCTGTGTATGCCGTCACAGCGCGCCTGACGCAACGACACCGCAGGAATGAGGTCACCCCGCCGCCCGGCCGCCCCGCCCCGCCCCGCCCCACAGCTCGGCTCCGCTCCAGACCCAGACAGACGGCTGTGTATGAAAGTACAAGTGCAGCCCCGCCCCGCCACCAGCGTGGTACTGTACCTCCTCCTCCTTCTCCTCCTCCAGGGCTCCGGTGGCGCTCCAGCTGCTCCTCGCGTTGCTGCTGCTTACGGTACTCACCTGCAACACAAGAAAAAAGGCACAGTTAATAACACATCCAGCGCAATGGCTTGAGATTTCATCGAATTGGACTGTTCCCCTGTCGAATTTGACGGATTACCGCGGTAGATTTTTCTCTCGTCGAATTAGACAGTTGGCCTAGCGAATTTGACTGTTTTCCTATCGAATTTGACTATTTCCCAGTCGAACTTGACTGTTTACGAATCGAATTTGACCGTTTCCTAGTCGAATTTGACTGTTTACCAAGCGAATTTAACTGTTTCCTAGTCGAATTTGACTGTTTACTTATCGAATTTTACAGTTCCTCTCACGAATTTGACTGTTTACCTATCGACTTTGACTGTTTCCCTATCGAATTTGACTGCTGTTGCGGTGAAAAAAATTTTGCAGATTTGTTTTTTTCCCTGCATTTTTCGGTCACTACGCCGGGGCGAATGCGTCCGAGGGCCAGAGCGGTGCCGCCGCGCCGGTCCGGTTTGCACAGCCGGTCGCGCCGGATGCGCGGGGCGCGACGCAAGTGAATCACCAGCGCCTGCCGGGCCCCATTCGATGAAGAGGAGGAGGAGGAGGAGGAGGAGGAGGAGGAGGAGGAGGAGGAAAAGGGGGCCCTGACGAGTCGCCAGGCAGTGACGGAAAGACACTCGCCCCTGCAGAATGCACACGCGCGCGCTCGTCTATTACGCTTTGCATCCCTTTTATCTTATCTGGTCTAGGCTAGGCGCGTGGGTCGTGCCAGAGAGAGAGAGAGAGAGAGAGAGAGCGAGAGAGAGAGAGAGAGAGAGAGAGAGAGCGAGAGAGAGAGAGAGAGCGGCCTCCACGAGTGCCACATCCCATTATAACATAACACGTCCCGATCCCCTTCGCCGCATTCACCTTACGTTCGCTATCAATCCCGACAAATATGTTTTTCTCTTATTCATCCGCTATAGAGAGGGCTTCCTCTCAAGATACTGCAATACCCCGCAAAAAAACAAAAAATCTTTTAAAACCCCGCGTTGAACGGAAATATTCTCCAGCCTCTTAGAAGCTCGCGCTGCTGACACTGATCCAGCCATTTCTGCCCGTCTGTGTGTCTGTCCGTCTGCTGGTCCGCGCGTCCGCTCGCCGGCAGGCCGGCCGGTGCATCGCTACTTTCACTCTTGGCGACGCTCGTCTCCTCGCCGCTGGATAAGACCCACCCCACCCCGCCCCGCCCCGCGGAGAGAGGCGGGGTGGGGTGGGGCGGGGTGGGGCGGGGCGGAGTAGAGCGCGCCGCGCGAATCGAGGAAAGGGGCTCAAGGCTGCAGCCAGCGCCGCCACGCCGCCGCGGCGGCCCCCTGCTGGGGGGGGGGGGGGGGGGGGGGAGGAGAGCACTACTATTGCTGTAACATTTCTCTGTTGCGAGACAATAATTTTCACCATCGCAGTTTCCTGACAGTGTAGCAGTGTGGTGCAGGCAGGGTGCGCTCGCCGCTGTGGGCCGCAGTGCTGTGGGCCGCCGGCCGGCTGCAGATGCCCGGGCGAAATTCCACGGTATGCCGCACGTTATCGGGAATGCCCTCTGTGAGCGCGCGCATGTGTGTGTGTGTGCGTGTGTTATTGTGTGCGAGTACGCGCAATGCGAGCACAGAGAGAAAGGCACGCTGCCCTGCACCACCCCCGCTCCTCTCTCTCTCTCTCTCTCTCTCTCTCTCTCTCTCTCTCTCTCTCTCTCTCTCTCTCTCAAACACGCTCTCACACACATGTCAATGTATTGCATCGCTGCGACCGTGTATAGGCCTACAAAACAGACGCACGCACGTCTGTGACGTCGCTCATATGATCGAGAGAGAGAGAGAGAGAGAGAGAGAGAGAGAGAGAGAGAGAGAGAGAGAGAGAGAGAGAGAGAGCAACTGTGCGCGTGTGTGTGACACAAGCGCAACCCTTTTGGGACCGCGCGCCGAGGGGTGCGTAGCGACCTCCTCATTAGATCACCCTCGCAGGGGATGACAGAGGGCGAGGGGAGGGTTGCAGCTTCCGTCCAGCGTCTCTCTCTCTCTCTCTCTCTCTCTCTCTCTCTCTCTCTCTCTCTCTCTCTCTCTCTCTCTCTCTCTCCTGCGTACAGCGCCGTGGGGGAGGCGTGGAGAGGGAGGTCGGGTCTGAGCGGAGCGGAGCCGAGAGCGCACCGACTTTAAATTTCAAAAATCCTTTCGGCCGACGGCCTGACGGCTGCTCTGCTCTAAGCGAGCGAGCGAGCGAGAGAGAGAGAGAGAGAGAGAGAGAGAGAGAGAGAGAGAGAGAGAGAGAGAGAGAGAGACGCGTCCTGCCAACGCATCCAGTTTGGTGGTGAGTCAGTCGCCCTTTGGTCCCCCTCTCTCTTTCTACAGCCACTGCACCGAAAAACGGAACCAGTTCCGCGACGTTCAAATCCCAAAATCTTTCACGAAAACGCGACACGAAAATTCAGAAGTGTTTTGTGCTTGGAGTAAAACAAAAACGTCCTTCTCAAACACACACACACACTCACGCACAAACAGGCGTATTCTTGGATGACCGCACAAAAATACTGTCCTTCAGTGTGACTCCGATAACCGTACACACACACACGCGGATCCTGTTCCCTTCGGGGTCAGTGTCAGCGAGGCGCCTTCGGGTACCGGGCTGGGCTGGGCGGACTTCTTCCGGGCGGCCCATGACCCGGTCCCGGTACCCGCCCGCGGTACCCGCCGGGTACCCGCCCGGTCCCGCACCCCCCACCCCGCACCCAGGCAGGAAGAAAAACCTGTTCCGTTTCCGAACCCGTACCCGTTCAGAGTGACGGGCGGCGGTGGGGGCTGAGCGCGCCAACTCCCTCCCTCCCTCTCTCCCTCTCTCTCCCTCCCTCTCTCTTCGGGAGCCGCGGACGAGTCTAGGGCAAGTCGCACGCTCGATTTCACGTGGTGTGCACCGGCGGTACACACTCGCTTTCTCGACACTTGCTCACACACGCACACACACACACACACGGGGCGGTATGAATGAATAGCCTGTGTCTTTACCCCCCCCACTTTTCCTTGCGCGCGTTAATTGCGTGTAAAGGAACAGCTCCAACACTTCACCTCCACCTCGCCCCGTTCGTTCGAAACCGAAAACAAAAGAGAACAAGATTACTGTATGGAGATTTGAGACAAAAACAAAAGAGAAGCGCAGACAAGAGAGCTCTCTTTTGTGAATGAGTACATCACTCCACCGGAAGGTAAACTAAACATTCCAAATTGCTTTTACCTTAATTGGAACAAAAAACATACTAATGCCTTGAAAAAAAAATTCCAAATGAGATACGTGAATAATAGAAACCGCATCAGGTGTGTCTATTTGGGAAGCTGTGATTGAGTCGTGTTTCTGACTGTGTACCCGCGCCCGGCCCGCGCGCTCGCGGCGGCTTATATTTACGAGCCCGCCTCGTCCGTACGTAGTAGTAGTTGGAGTAGTACCTGTTCTGTGCGCAGAAGTGGAGCATCACTCGAGAGTGAGTGGCCAGCCGAGCCGAGCCGAGCCGAGCCGAGCCGAGCCGAGCCGAGCCGAGCCGAGCAGGGCCGAGCCGGGCCGAGCCGAGCCGGAGCAAGCGCGGGGCGCAAGTTCTCTCATTAGTGGAAGGGGTGACAACAGCGGCCACACCACCGCCGCCTCCACCGTGGCCATACGCTAGACCCACGCCCCGCCACGCCCCGCCACACCGCATTGGCAAACGCCGCCACACAAAAGGGCCGCGGCGCGGTGGCACCGCACTGACGTTGTCGCAAACGCGGAGCGAGCAGGAGGAGGGCACTATATACCAAAACCAGCGCGTGAGCGCAGGGCGGGCGGGTCTGGAGTGGGCGAGGCGTGGCGTAGCCCCTCCTCATGCGACACCAGAGCAACGAAAAAACCCGTCTCGGCGATGAAGACACGCTCCCTTGCAATTATCTCGTTGCAAAAAAAATATGTACTCTAAAGTCAAGAATTTGATGTAAATATTTCGTATTTTTTGAAAACCAATTTTTAGTTAGAAGTTCTTTTTTATTGGTTTCCTTTTAGCGGGGACTTGAGGGTTCACTGTTAAAAAAAAAGTCGTAAATTTACGACATATTTGTAGTTAAGTTTGTTAGCGACACATGTCGTAATTTTATTTACGAAACATGTTGTAAGTTACGTGTTCAACCATGTCATGGCATATTTCTTGGAAAGGGACAACAACATAAACGATGATGGTTGAAGACGACGATCAGCCAGTGTTGTGAAAACTGTTGGTAAGAACTTGTACGGTTGAAATAGAAAGTGATAGAGCGTCTTTGCTCAGTTGGACAAATGCAACAAATGCTTTTGTAAACCAACAACACGGTCGTCACGGGTAGTGTCGTAAACTGACAACTATTTTTAACAGTGTTGTCTTGAATTTTTTTCCTGCATTTTTCTCCTGAATTTTTTCCTACATTTTTCTCCTGAATTTTTCTTTCGGATTTTCCCTATAGTTATTTGCCAATTGCCGTGCAAAAATGTCGCAAAGTCAGGTCGTTTCGCAGCGACAAAATGTTATTCCTCGCCGCATCGACAACAGTACAGCCCACGTGTTTCGAGTCCTGCGAGACGGACGCGGCCCGTCCCGCTGCGCTGCGGAGATGACTTTATACGGAGCTGGACGCTGTCCGGGACTGTCCGGGCGGGCCAGCCGACGGTACGCCGGGGGCTTTCCCTTTGTTTACATGTTTACACAAACAGTGGGCCCGTGACTTCTCGGTCAAGTAATTCGGCGGCTACCTGGACCTGGCCCCGCCCCGACCCCACGACACAATAGCGCTGCAGGCTGCCTGGCCTGGCCCCGCGCTGCCCCGCAGACAGACGGACGGACACCACAAAAACGACTCCGCAGAAATCACGCACGAAAAACGGGACCGGTGTATACACGCTTTTCCTTCAACAGCGAAATAGTAACGACAGCTTTAGCGAAATGTTCACAAGACGCGTACGACGACGCGTTTTCGAAAAGACCAGTTTTTTTTTCTTCGTGCTCCTTTCGAAAAAGCGAGTCTAGCTAACGCAACAAGACGCTCGCGTCCGACAACCCATTCAATCCAGAAAGCCTGCCACGTGAAAGTAACAGACCCCGTCACACACAAGGCACCCCACCCGCAGCCAATCGCGGCGGCGGTGTCGGCGGAGTAAAAAATAAAAATAAATAAAAAACACTAACAGTCGCGAAAGAGAAATTGCGAAAAACGCAGTACAAGGACAATTCGCGGTGGCAGGCGGGGGCCACGCAAAACCCGGAAACTGTGTTTCTGTTTTGGGTCGAAGTAGGCCAAGGACAAGGCAAGGAGCGGCGTGGGGCGGGGCGGGGCGGGGCGGGGCGGGGTCTGCACCGCTATACAAGAAAGCATCGGGACCCCTCGACTGTCAGTCTGGCCATCCCTCCACGGACAAAAAGCAAAGATCGCCGTGCAGAACCAGACAAATTAGAAAGTCTCTCTCTCTCTCTCTCTCTCTCTCTCTCTCTCTCTCTCTCTCTCTCCGCACGCACCCCCTCACGCCATATGACTCAACCCTTGCTTGTCCTGACGCACTGGTCCAGCAGCAGGCTCAGCTTCCACCCCCCGCCAGCCTGACTCACCCCTGACTCACGGGGGAGGGTGCGGCAACATCCCACCGGCCGTCACCAACTGTGTGAATGTCGCACACTTGTAAATGTGTAAATTTGCATTGCCGCTTTTAGATTGCCGAAAATTCGTAGAACAAAAATCACACTTTTACTTCGTGCGAAGGGGAATTCACACACCTACAAGTGTGTGTGCGACATTCACACACTTGGGTGTCGGTCAGCAGCTGACCTCCTCCGGTGGGCAGAGGGAAGGCCCGGTGGGCATAAAAATACAGTGGTTCTGCGGAGTGGCCCAGGCAGAGGCCCAGGCAGAGGCCCAGGGGCGGGCCGAGGCCTTGTGCCTAATACGTGCGGACGGGCGGCGCGGAAATATTTTGGGTTTGAAGTGACAGCAGGGCGGTCCGACCCACAACAAACACCGCGTCATCAGTCCGACGCACCGTGATTTCTTTTAAAATTTATCGCCTCCACTTCCCCGTCGCGCTTTTAGCAGTGTTGCGGCGCCTGCGTGAAGGACGACGCCGACGCCGGCGTCGTCCGGATCGTCGTTGGCGTCGCGCGGCGTCACTCGGCGTCGCCCGGCGTCGCCGCCTCCCCCTCCCCTCCCTGTTGGGCCTGGTCGCGGTCCCGGCCCCTGCTGCTCCACATCTGAAACTAATCGAAGGACTCGCAGGGAAAGGGGTGTGGGCGTCGCGGGGTGAGGCGGGGCGGGGCGGGGCGGGGTGAGGCGGGGCGGGGCGGGCGGCAAGGCACTCTGATGCAACGCCGCAGCGCCACTTTGTCCGCCTATAAAACTCTCGCTCGGACCGTCTCGATTTAACACCCTCTTCCACCTCCTCCTCCTCCTCCTCCTCCTCCTCCTCCTCCTCCTCCTCCTCCTCCTCCTCCTCCTCCTCCTCCTCCTCCTCCTCTCCCTCCGCCGGCACTGCAGAAGTGAAGAAGCTTCCTGGTCCTGCAGGACGAAAACACGCCGGAATTTCGCCTTGGATGCGCCCAAGAGATGACGAACGAGAGAGAGAGAGAGAGAGAGAGAGAGAGAGAGAGAGAGAGAGAGAGAGAGAGAGAGAGAGAGAGACACCCGAGCCTGACGCCAGATGGACGGCCTAGGCAGCACTCAGCCTGGGCACTCTACTGTTGGGCGTCCGAACTGCAATCGAGTCCGACGCGACAAGGACAGCGAGCAGCAGAGGAATTATTTTTATTTTCATAGGAGAAAGGAGTCGGGGCGCTTAGTATAACCCCCGGACACCCACACACACACACACACATGGACCCGTTACCATGGTGATCGGGCCCCTAACCTTTTTTTTTTCGGGTGCATCTGTGTGCGCGCGCGCGAGTGTGTGTGTGTGTGTGTGCCGGGGCCCAGCAGGTATCCGGCGGGGTGCATCCACCTTGCAGGCCGGCCCGCTGGCCCGCTCCCCGACCCAAAGACCCTTTTTCGGCCTGACCTACTTTCCAAGGGGTGCTGCCACGCCCCCGCCCCGCCCCGCCTCATCCCACTACCGTGATGCCT